>OX940811.1:9295702-9353202 GCA_954870605.1 Acer campestre | reverse complement strand
CGGGTTGGTGCCCACCCCTAGCAATGTTATATGTAATTATTTTTTATTTTCTCCAATTAATAAATCTGAATAGTCCAAATCATTCCATGTTTGGTGAAGTGATCCAACCAAACATGCAACGCATCAAAGAGAAGAATCTTCTTCGTTCCTTCGGATTATCACACACCAGATTACACCAGTCTTGACTCTTGACATTGTCAAACTTGACAATTAATTGAAATTAAACATGGAAAATAGTCTTTTGCATATCCAAATCATTCACGTCACTTCTCATTTAATACTCTCGTGGGCACCAAAATCGATAATCCGTCCAAAGCAAACCAAACCAAGTTGTTAAATAAAAAAAGTTTTTTAAACTATTATTTGATGTATAGTTACGGCTGCTTTTATTTTAAAAATATCCCTTATGAATTAACACCATTATCATTTCATTTGTGTTGACAGAGTTTGAGTGTTAAAAAGTTTAAATTATCTTTATTTAAGCTTCAATTATATAAATTGATCATTATACCATTATACTTTAACCAAATAAATTAATAAAATGATACAAAATGTAAGAATGTTAACTAATAAAGGAGAAGTTATTTTGTAAACAATTTTATCCTTAAAAATAACAAAATTATAAATGAACCAAAAACATTGAAAATAAGTATTTGCTTGGATTTATAAAAAAGACAAATAAATACATATTTTGATTTATTTTCAATGCTTTAAATTCATTTGTAATATTGTTACTTTTAAAGATAAAATTGTCCATAAAATAACTTCTCATTTACAAGTTAACATTCCAGCATTTTGTATAATTTTATTAATTTTTATTTGGTAAACATATAAGGGTATAATTGTCAATTCATACATTTGAAGCTTAAATATGGATATTTTAGACTTTTTAACGGTCAAATTTAATCAATACAAATGGAATACTAACAGTGTTAGTCTTTAGAGGAGGTTTCTAAAATAAAAGTATTTGTAATTATACATACACTAATAGTTCAAATGTGAGAGGGGTTTTTTTTTTAATATTAATTCTGATATATATATAACTTCATCGGTGCGTTGGATGTGAGTCGTTAGATTTACATATTTTGACTCAAAGTGTATGCACTTATCAAAACTTTTCTATAATCAGTGGTCCACATACATTAGTACTAATGTAATTACATCACTGTGCACTGATGTGACTGATGTGAACGTGACCGTATATATATATATGAATGATTGTTTTTGAGCAATTAGAATGTATTACAGTATTAGAGAACAATTTTTCCCATATTACTATTTACTTAACCTAAAATGACAATTTTACCCTCATTTAAAATAAATAAATAAATAAAACAAATTTAAAACCTTAACATTTACATGGACTATCCAACCAGCCCTTTTTACACAACATTATTTATCATTTTACTCCTCAAACTTTTTAAAATTTTAAAACTTTACAATTAAATGGATTGCCTAAAATGCCCTTCTTACACTGTATTTTCCTAGTTTCATATAGAGGTGACCATAGTTCGGTTCGAACCGGTTTCAGTTCTAAATATTTTAGAACCGGTCCCGCCAGTCTAGAACCGCAGGTTCCAGATCAGTTCCTTTTTTTTTTTCTTTTTTTATTAGTTTTTTTTAGCCGTCAGAGACCCAATGGTCAATTTTTTTATATATAAAAAAAATTAATTGTTTTTCCTTTCTTTCTTTATTTTTTTCAAACCCTTTTCCTGTAAATAGCCCTCTCCCATTTCAATTCTCTTCACTCCAATTCTCTCTCAATTCTTTAATTCTCTCTCAATTATTCAATTTTTTTTAATTGCAATTAAATCGCAATTACATTTTTTTTTTTTACTCATGTCTTTTAATTTTTCTAATAATTATTTTTTAATTTATAACTTTCAATTAAAAAAAAAAGGTTCGGAACCGGAAGCGATTCCCCTATGGTTCAGTTCCAATTCTGGTTCCCTAAAGAACCGGAACCGCCGGTTCGAAACTGGAATTGAACCATGGTCACCTTTAGTTTCATAATACTTAGATAACAACATTCCTCAGCAATTGTTCATGGTGATGGAGAATGGAGTAGCATTTTCCTGTCACAACAGATTTTATTTACATACATCAGACTTAAACATATATATATATACAGTTTTTATTTTCCTTGCAAGTGAGTCATTGGATTTAAATGCTTTGACTTGGCTGCATGCACTTGTTAAAACATCTTTTAAATCCAATGGCCCATATGGAAGGAACTGATTATATCAGTTCGAACTGATAATAGAAAAATTGTATATATTAACTAAAAACATATATATATATATATATTCGTGCACAAAAGGGTCTATTTTAAATTTTTCACTCGGGCCTCTAAAATCTCAGGACTGGCCTTGTATATATATTTATAGCATAAAGATTGTTGCCTTCCCTAAATAGTTGTTCGTAAAACTGAGAGAAGTGATCCACACTTATTATCAACACTATTATTAACATAAAGATAATTGGTGGAAAATCTGAGTATAGGATCGCACACTTGCTCAATTCAAACCCCTTTATGATCAAGATGGTGGGGAGGTACTCTACCAACTATAGTTGGTGTATATATAGTTTATCCTATCTACATAGCACTCGAATTAGTGTCATTAAAACTCAGGACCGGTCATATATATTTATAGCATAAAGATTGCTGCCTTCCCTAAATAGTTCATAAAACTGAGAGATGTATCCACATTTATTATCAACACTATTATTAACATCAAGATAATTGGTGGAAAATCTGATTATAGGACTGCACACTTGCTCAATTCTATCTCCTTTATGATCAAGATGGTGGGGAGGTACTCTACCAACTATAGTTGGTGTATATATAGTTTATCCTATATTCCTATCTACGTATCACTCAAATTAATGTCATTAAAACTCAGAACCAGTCTTGTAACTTGAATCAGACTCAAAGTTGGAAAAGGAAATTTTCGGATTGGATTCAGACTTTTTTCAGATTTTTTTGAAAACAATTTAAATTAAACAAAGTCAATTTTTTAAATAAAAAAAAAAAGTTCTATATATAAAGTATGTGTGCAGTGTGGGTATTTTTTCAAAATTAATTAAAATATATATATTTAACTTAAATAAAATATAACTTATTATAAAATTGATAAAAATAATATTATAATAACTAGATCCGGATCTGGATTCGGAGAGTACTTATACATGCCGTATCCAAAAATCAGATACGGACTTTGTTTTATATCCGATTTTCCAAATCGGATCGGATCTGTATATCCGAATCCGATTTACACCTCTACTCCTTTATGATCAAGATGGTGGGGAGGTACTCTACCAACTATAGTTGGTGCATATATATAGTTTATCCTATCTTACTATCTGCATATCATTCAAATTAATGTCATTAAAATTTATGAAAATTAAATATCATTTAACATTCATAATTTTTTTTTAATCTAATAACAGCCATGGTTATGGAAATGATAGTAAAAAATCACCAATATATGAAAGGTTAATATAATGGTTAGGCATGTGGTTTGCTTCCATAAGGTTCTGGATTCGAATCCCCTCATGGTATCTACATGGCCAAAAACCATGTTTTATGTTTCTCAAAAATTGTAGGGTTCGGTTGAGGGATCCAAATTTAAACTCAATCGGGCTTGCTAAGCAAGTTCGGAGAATTTATGGATAATAAAGAAAAGAAAAAAAATGACCCTACAAATAAGTTTGGTTCCGCTCCCTTTGTCTATTGCTTGTCAATTTAAGAGTTCACAGTCAACTCAATATAGTGCATTGCCTGATGTTACTAAGAAACAAAACAATAAAACAAAAATAGACACCATCAATTGCAGACACTCACAAGTCACAATTGAATATGTATATCTACAGATTTGATTTTTTTTCATGGAAAATCGACAATTCCAGCAGCCATTCAGTCAATTATTACAGATATGTAAAACATCAACAATTGTATGAAGAAAGAAAGCACCTTCACCTTCCAAAAAGAAAAAAACAAGAAAGAAAAAAAAAAGCACGTTCTATATATCAACCACATTATTTTATATTGCTTTTGAAAAGTAGCTAGCGTCTTACTTCCTAAAACTGCTTGTCAAATTTGATCATCTTGTTTAAAATCAAAAGATCGAGAATATAATTTATATATATATAAGAGTGGTGCTATTCACAACCCTCTAATGAACTAATAAAGTCGCATTTATTTTAATTCAAAAAATTATCTGATTCATTCCCAAAATTGCCCCTTTTTAAAATAAAAACAAAAAACAAAACTCCCTTTTTTTTTTTCTTTTTTTAAAGTTATGTACTTTTTTATTTTGTTTCTATATTTTTGTTACTCACATCTAGGCTTCAACACCCATTCATTGCCTTTTCTTATGTTTTTTTATTTTTATTTTATTTTTTATTTATTATTTTTTATTTTATATCTTCCCTAATAAAATAAAACAAAATGAAGGAAAAAAAAAACCTAAGAAAAGACAGTGAATGGATGCTAGAGGTAAGTAAAAGAAATACTGAAAAATAAAATAAAAAATACAAAGCTACATAACTTAAATATATATATATATATATAGAGAGAGAGAGAGAGAGAGAGAGAGAGAGAGAGAGAGAGGGTAGTTTACTAGTTTTGTTTTCAAAAAAGAAGGGCAGTTTTGGAAAGAATCAAATAATTTTTTAAATTTTAAAAAATGGGGTTTTATTAGTTCATTAGAAGGTTGCCAATAGTACCACTCTATATATATATATATATGTATATATATTAAGGTTTTTAAAACACTCCATTATCCATAAAATTACAGGATTGAGTCCTCAATACATGTGATATATATTGTATATAAACACCCTATTAGGATATGCTCAATAATAAATCTTCATATCAGAATAAATTGTTAAATTGAATTACTTTAATTTTATAAGCACAAAATTGATAGTTAATTAAAGTTTAAAAAAAAAAAAAAAAAAAAAAAGTTGAAGAATTATCAAAAGGGGAAAATTACATTCACACCCTCAAGGTTTGAGATAGAAATACTTAGATGTGAAAGTTAGATTATGATGTAGGAAATATATTGTTAACTGTAGTTTTTAGTATTTGTTGGGTTTGGACTTATGTTAGCTTTATATTGGGCTTGAATTTGGGTTACAGAGTGTCTATATATACTAGTCCAGAGCCATTGTAAAACAGGTTGAATATTTTCTGATATTGAAATTGTAGAGCAGAGCTCTCTTTTCTCTTATTGCCTTGGATTTGGTATAGGTTTCTAAAGACTACCTTCCTACGTTAGATTATTCTACAAAAAGCATCCTAGACTTGACGGAAATCCATTAAAAAGTTAATGGCAGAGGGTTACTATGGACTTTTGCTACTTGCACTTAATAACAAATTTATTTAAAATCAAATAAAAAAAAAAGCAAGTAATTTCAGAAAGCAACTAGCTGCCTCTTCCGATCAACCATCTCCACATTAACATGTGCCTCAACAATCAAAGAATCTGAAGTAAAGAAAAAATATTCTACCGCTACTTTTCCTTGGGAGTTTGGGTTTGTATTTTGTGGTTTGTTATTTGGTATTCCGATGGTCTTGAATTTGAAATGACATTGGATCTGAGTTTGAATTAAGTAGAGATTATGTTATTTGTTATTTGACGTGGGAGGAGGAGCACGCTGCCTGCAGTGGAGGAGAATTGGATGGCCTCCATTTTTTTTTTTTTTTGTTTTTTATCATCAATTTTATTTATTTAGTTTTTATGTTTATTTTGTCAAGAAAACATTATGCTGATCCCTTTTTTCTTAAAAAAAAAATTTGTTGATTTTGTAATTTTTCTTTCATTATAAAGCGGCGTCCATTGTTTTTTCACCATTATTTTAATTTATTAATTTTGCTTTCTTTCAGGTTAAGCACATTTTGGACTTTTGAGAGGCAAAGTGGGTCAACTTTATTTAATTGTTAACAACCGTTACCGTTAAAAGTCCAGGGAGTACCATGTAAAATAATCAAACTTTACCATCTAGGTGTCTCTGACCCAAACCTTGAGGGGGTGGGTGCAATTTCCCCTTATCTAAAATACGTAAATCCAAATTATCCAAGCACAATAGCGTTTATATATAAGTTTGAGCAAGTACATTGTCGGATTTTGGTAATAATGTTTTTTCTTTAAATTCAAATCTAGGGTTTTGGAGAGGTGGATACAACTTAAACCTACGGTCATAAATTGTGAATGTGAAAACTGAAGAGTTTAGCACCGAGCTACTTCAATTTTTATCAATTTATATAAACTTTTGAAGAACATTGATTTGAACATCATGTAAGTAATATCAGAGATGCCAATATCAACAACTTGTGTAGGAATAATTTATTTTACACATTAGCTTGTGTAAACCAAACTTCTCAACGAAGTTGAGTTTACAAGTTCAAATTCTCTTCCTAAAATAAATAATAAAAAAAAATCCTGAAATTGAAGAATAAATTTAGAGAGAGAGAGAGAAAAAAAAAAAAAAAAAAAAAGTAGTGGGCTCTCTCTGATCTCTATCAACCAACTTGCAGAACTTACCATATATGAAGAAGTGTGAGCAATGTTGGGTTAGTGAATCCCACATCGGTGAGATGTGGATACTAAGCATAGAATAAATAAGTAGGAGAAGAGGCAGAATGTCATACCGGGGGGTGAGGAGCTGAGAATTGTATGCGGCCCCCAAACCCTAAACCCATCTAACAATTGTGGGGTCTTTATCCGGTGTTTCCCCCGTGTGGTTAAAAAAAGAAACGCCGATGCCCTGCGCATGAATTCTCTCATGTTGTTCGCCGCCCCCTTGAGAGGTTTGATGGTGGTGGCCGCCTGTGCCTTGCCTGGTGCTTCGCGGCTACCTGTTCTCCTCGCCTCTCAACCACCCCCATTTTTCAACTTGGATACAATTAATTTTTTTTTTAATTTTTTTTTTTCAAATGAAATTAAAACAAAATTACACACATTAATTTTAACACTTGTCCTCTACTATTCTAGACTATCGGTCTTCACATGATACATTTTTCAACTTAATAGAACAGGGGTCCAGAAGTGACCTTCGTATTTGTCATGTAATCCTACGAAAAATCTTTAGGCCACACCTGCTCAACTCAACACACCGTGTCCATGGCTGTCTAACTTGAGAAAATCTGGAACCGTAAAGAAAAAACGTTTGCTAAATTTAATCACATGAAAAGATGACTGCACGAATTACGATACTATGCTAGATAATTTCTACTAGTGTGGTTACTGGAAATACAGCCACTTCGGCCAAAATTAGGGTATTATATTAGATGTATATTAATCACGTACATATTCCTACAACTATCAAAAGCAATTCCACTGAAGTATGAATTCCTTTACAGGTTTGAGGTGCGAAGCAACCAGGCAAAAACCAAAACCAGCAATAAAAAAATCCCAGTAAATAAGGCATCAGATGCAAAGTTCATTGGACTGACAATAGACCATCAAAGCAATTCCACTCAAGTATGAATTCTTTTACAGGTTAGAGGCGTGAAGCATCCAAGCAAAAGCTATTACCAGCAATAAATGGATCCCAGCAAATAAGGCATCAGATGCAAAGTTCACTGTGATGAAAATAGACCATATGATCTGGGCAGCTTGCTCCTAATAGATACATCTTCTAAAAGCCGATACTTCCATCACCAATCCCTAACAAAACACTGAATAAGAAGAAAGTAGACTCAGCACTGTTAATAGAAATAATAAATTTAAGTCTGAAAAGTATATCGAACTGGCAAACTTACAATCAATATCAATTTCCTAGAGAGCAGAGAAAAGTCGTGAATCCATACAGGCATCATAGGTCCCTAGCTTGACAGCAATTCAATCTATTCCTGAATGCAACAGTAATTTCAAATACGAAATTCAATTAAAACAAGATGTAGTTTACTTGATCATATTATAAGGGCCTCACAACAAACATTTTATATGTCTGAATTACTTCAAGTTCAAATTTTCATAAAGTAATACCAATAAATTTCCTAATGCCTTTGTTCGTTAGATTTTTTTTTTTTTTTTTTTTTTAAGAAAAGGGGTTATGCACAGTTGTCATCATGCCCTGAACATTAATGATTTAAATATATAAAGAACAGTCACAAATTGAATAAGCAAGAGAAATTTTTACCAATTTACCCGCTGTCAGACATTCATATGTAATAACCAAAGATCACTCATGCTGTGAAATCATCATATGTTGTATACAATGGTAATAATTCATTTAAACTAACCTTTCTGACAAAACAATCATTTCCTTAAGGGAGATGAGCGATATTCCAGAAACTTCCATGAAGGCCGTAAAGTATTCGACAAAGGAGCCCTCAACTGTAAGATACCCTTAATCCATTTAATCCGGTTTACAAGTTCCTCCAGGTCCAAAATTGCTGCTTCTATTGTATCTGAACACAAGGAATTCAAAGGAATGCTTCCATCAGTTCTCATCTTCTTGAAGGATCCACTATTCTGACAACCTTCTTTTGCAGCAGTCGTTCCATCCATTTCAGCTGTTGCATCTCTAACATGTGAACTTGACACACTATCGGAACAACTAGATTTACCAACACCAGCATGCACCACATCAAAACACATATTTGCTTTTGGTGTTTGTGTCTCCTTACATGCAGTAGGGCTCAAAGGTCGCTTCCCATGTTGCTCTGATCTAGCTGAAATATGAGAAGAAAATGAAGCATTGTTTTCAAGTGATGCTCCACCTGTTTCTTGAGCATCCTTTCCCACTTCATCACCAGCATGGATTGTCAAGTTTTGAGATCCCTCTGCAGTCATAATGATTCTATGTTAAGCAAGTTCAATTCTACTATCTAGTCAATTAATAAAGTAATAAAAAGCACAGCAAAAAGAATACTGATGAGAAAAGGGCTGCCAAAATCCATTAACAAAATTGCACCAGCTTTCAAAATTGAAATTCATCAGTCAAGCTCCTGAAAAATAATTAGATCCTTGCTTGCTATTATAAGTTAGCATCATTAAATCACCCATTTAATGAACATATAACATGAACAGTAAAAGTATTAGTCTTATAGTCAGGACTTTCAAAATAAATTTGGAAGTTATCGCAACTTATCAACATACTCTTCATTATCATTGCATTATCAAACACCTTGAAGAGGACAATTGAGAATGTCCTGCGTGCATCAAGCCACATCTTTATAAAATTTTGAGCATGGCTTAGAGTTTCATCTCACAATTTCCCATAAAAATAGTACAGACAAACTTTTGTCATTTAAGTGGACATGAATCTATTAATAATCACAAAACAGCTTCAGTCCAGTTAAGTTAAGCTGACCACCCCAAATTTCAATCTAATATGCTAATTACATAAAAAAAAAAAAGGTGCAATCCTCTTTATGTCACTTGTAGCATCTGAGTAGGGGTTTTTTTTATACTCTTAAAAGTTAATGATTAGTTTACAAGAAACAAACAAGAGTGAACTTAACAACAAATCCAAACCAATGATATTACTACTAATTTGACTCGAGGATATTTCTCGTGAAATAACTCTAGCAATCACAGAGAGAAATTCTGCATCTAATGCCATCTTTAATGAAGTCTGAGAGAAGTTGGACTATAGATATTAGGACTTCAGAAATTTGAAATTACATGCTATGTTTAAAATTTCGAATGAGGCAGCCACCTCAACCCTTCAATGGGTCGGCGCCTTGAGGCAGCAGAGGCAGTTTGCTCAAAAAAAAATTCTTAACAAAAAAAAAACTGAGTATAAAGTGTTTTAAAACCCTAACATCCTCTTTATAACAGAAAGTCTAACCCTTCTGTCCAAAAACGCAACTCTAAATTCTCCAAAACTCTTTAAACACTCCAACATCAAACCCTAAGTTCTCTAGCAGGTTTTTAGTCCAGCAGCCTAAACACTAAATATCTTTTTTTTTTGTTTGGGATGTTTATGTTAGTAATGTTGATTGTGGACTATTTATTAAATATTATGGATGATTTTCAATTTTTTTTTATTTTTTTTATTTTTTTTGCAAAATTTATCTTTTTCGAATTAAGGCAACCGCCTCGCGCAGTTTTAAACATTAATCACATTGACATGATTTAAAAATATATAAGTTAAAAATTCCTAGAACATGCTGCATGCTGTTACCTCTATGACCACAACTAATTTTAAACATTAGGAGCACAAAACCAACAGACAAAGACGAAACCAAAATACAGATTGACTCATAATTCTCTTTTATACAATTGCAAGGAAATGTTATCCTTTCCGATTCTCTTACCTTGATTATCAAGCTTGACTAACCGAGCACAACATTCTCTCTCCTGTAACCACCAAAGCATTGCAAACAAATGAGTAATTGCATAAGATATGATGTATCAACATGAGAGTATAAGATATCTAAAACAAAGAGAGGAAGAAAGACCATTAACATGCAAAAAGATAGGAGTTGCACAGAGCATACATAACAACTAAAAACATCATAAAAGCAAGGGAGGCAAAGAAGGCTCTAAGTCAGGATCTGAAGATTTAACAGAATTTGAGCTAATATTAGCAAAAGCAGAAATCATTGGTTGTGAAAATCGCAATTAAAGTGTTGGATACTGAAGCTCAGGATGATCAAGATATGAAACTAAGCAAAGGGAAGAGGACAATGGATCTCTATTGCTAGAACAGGATAGACAACTAAAAAGGATCTGTTGGTCCCCTCGCCCCTTTTCAGGGCAGAATGTGGTTTTGTTCTGTAGCATTGCAATGGATAGAAGCTGAATCCAAGAGAATATATTGATTATATGCATAAGCAAAAGGAGACAAAACTGATAGTTTAATTTCAAGTATATGACATAGTTAAATCTCAAAAATATATGGATGGACGACAATAAGATGGAAGCAAAATATAATGAACATCCCCCTCCCCCTCTTGTAAGAGGAAAAGAATGGCAATTTAACAGCATTAATTACCACATTCTTATAAATGTAACATGATTTAGAATACAATAGGTTAATGGAAAATTCCAAATTAATATGATCTGACATCTTATAGTCATCTCACTTGATAAGATAAAGAAATACAAGCAGATATGTGGTACATAACCCCTATGGCAAGGTGAAAAAAAAGAAAACAGAAAAGAAAAAGATAATCAGATGGAGGTATCATCAGTAACAGTATTTGTCTCCTACTTCTTCCCTGTCACAAGCAACATTTCTGAATGCAAATTGTGTTTCAAATGTAAAAAAATAAACTATCAGCCATTTACAAGAATAGAAAGCGTCATGGAAGCTACTGCATCACTACTGCATCACGGTTTAAGCAGCAATGTATATCTATACAGAGAAAACTGAGAAAAAAAAATACTAATAGTGACAAACATGAAAATATAAGAGAAGAGAACCACTACCGGAATAGGCAATGTCCAGCCATTAGTGGGAGACCAATCCAAGGATGGGCGTAGGTCCTTGGACAAAGCTTCATAAGTAGATCCCTCACCCACAGGAGGAAGGGGCAAATCAATCTAGAAAAAGAGACAGAGACATATAAAAGCTCCTCAAAGTAATTAATTGTCATAAATAAAACATAGTGATAGTGTTGAAATTAAAGACCAATGCAACTTTAAAAACATGGTGTTAAAGGAGAGGTCAATGAGGCTTGTAGAAAGACATATTGAGGGTTTAGATTTAATCCCTAGATAAAATGAAATTCATACACTCAACCCAAAACGAAACATGAAGGGGATGAAAGGAAAACCTTATACACAACAAAACAGATCAAGATTCACAAACTAGAACGGTTCAAGCTAATGTTCCCTGAATTATTGGTTCTCCTACAGTTGCTTCTAACATGGTGCATCGAGGTTATAATCATAATAATGTTCTAACACAAGGCCTATGTTAAAATTAAAATTATTTTAACATGCACGTCATTTTCAATTTTTCATTCAAGTGGGTATCTGCACATTTCCTAAATATGACTAATTCCAATGATTCCATAGTTTTACTTGTCAATGCTACAATTATACATTGCATTTTTCACTTGCTGACAAAATAAGTAAAGAACAATAAGTCAAGACACAAAATTTATGACCTGCTACTTATATTCTTAAGTTATTGCGGATGTAAAAACTCAGAACTAGTCCCAAAAACTAGGGGTGGATAATATATATAAAGCATTTTAACATTCATGATACAACAAACTGGCCTTTATCTTCCTGAAAACTTGAGACTCAGTTGGAAAGCTACCAAGACTTGACAAGTATAGTAGAGAAGTAAACTGTAAAATGGAAACAATACAAGAGAGAAACTCTGAACTAATCAATAAACCAAGCCATGAAGTATTTCAGTCTAGATTTCTTTTAAAAAATGGAAAATAAAAATTCTCACAATAATTTGTCAAAATACAAAGTTAGTACGTTCTCTATTGTGATAATATTGTTTATATATATGACAGCAAAAGCTCTAATCAAATTTATTAACATCATAGTACAGAGAAATAATTGTTTGAATAGGAAAGTATATGAGAAAATCAAAGTCTGTTTAAAAAAATTCTTGCTCGGTAAAATACAAAAGCAACTGAACATGCGTACGACAGATAGTATGATAAACAATATGAAATCATAACAATTAAAATACTAAGGAAATAAGTAACAAGCACAAGCTACAATAAGCACACATAAACAAATAAGCACAGAACTATTACCCGAAACTTTCCTTCCCCTAAAATTTCAGTTATCCTTGCAGACCAATAACAATTATCAGACCACCAATCTACCAAATCCCCCACCTTCCAAACAATATTGACAATGACAGCTACTTCTGGGATGGAATTAACATCAGGCATTTGACTTTCACGATATACAGGAGGGAAAGAAGGGCGAATCATCAATTTGCTTTTCATTGCCCTCGACCTACTACCAGCTGAAGACTTCTGGTATAACTTTATCCATTCTATTTCTGCAAAAGTGAACATACACAATAAACATAGGAACAAAAATAACACAAACAGACAAAAATTTACTAAAAGAACAGAACCAAAATATCTCATCCAATAAAGGTATTTCTGGCATAGAAGATCTTCAATCTAATGTCAATTAATAAGTTGGTAAGAAAATATTCAACAATAGGCACCATTAGCTATCTTCATAGCGAGCACAAAACTGCTTGTGTATTTTGGAATACAAATCTGGAGGTAAGCTATTATGCAATTTTATGACTGAAAGCCTATAAGGTTACAAATATAATTATAAAACATTCGGATAAACCACAAGTCAACAGAAATATTTAATCCTCGAGCCAACATTACAAGCATAAAGAAGTGAAGATTATAGAACAGATGGCAATAGCCTAAGGACACAAAAAGAGAGAGATACTTACTTTCATCTGGAAAGTCGGTGTATTCCAAGGCACATTCAATCTCCTTTCTCCTCTGTCGAAAATCCTTTATCTTGAAAAATATCATTTAAAGGAGAAGTTAAAAACTTAAAGAAAAAGAAAAGAGATAAGTTAAGACCTCTAAAGTATTCGAAGACAATTACAGAACAGCAACTACATGTCTGTCGGTAAAAGGAACTGTGATGCCAAAGATGACTAAACTAAAGAAAGAACCCTCGGTCTTACTGTCTTAGACAAGAACACGAAAGATTCATTAAGTAAACACTAAACAGACACTAAAAGCAAAGCAGTTCAATAATGGGGCCATGTTTTCACATAAATTCCATTCAGGAGAGCATCTGATCATTAAGAAGAACAAATTATGCCATACAATTGCCATGGAAATGAAGAAGTTTGGAGAAATTAGTGAATGCAAAGCACATGGAGAGGGGGAAAAAAAAGAACAGCTCAGAAACACATAAAGCTAATTAAGCTTAATTGTTCCCTCGATCAACACCGCCAGATCTCAAGCAGCCAAAAACAACTGATTGTTGAACAAAAGTTTTCATTATTACCTATTCCATTAAACATTTTATTCTTTTCCAAAATGTATGGTTGATTAAAGCCAAATCTTCATAAAACATGTTAAGAGAATGGGTGGCTCTATTGCCACCCAAAATAATTCTTGCCTTCTTGGCAGTCGGCACACCCATTTAATCCCTACACCCACCATAAAAAAATTGAAATTTAATAATTTACTTTTACGATCTTTAAAAATGTCAAGATTAACCCTAAGGGCAAGTTTGGTATTCTGTAGCTTTGAAAATAATCTTTGTTGGCTATGTTGAAGGGGAATAATCAACTATAAAGTGAATCATCCAATATTTTTAAAAATATTGTATAGCTCAAAAGCATAATACATATATTTGTTAATTTTATTGCAAAAGTGCTAAGATTAGTTACAATGACTAAAATATACATGATTTTAGAACCCAACTTTCTTTTTTTCATCAATTATATAAATTAAATCACTATTTAAGTAGAATATTTAAATTAGGAAAAAAAATTCATATTTTAAAAGATTTTATAAATCAAATCAATATTTAAGTAGAATATTTAATTTTAAGATGAAACTGGGTATAAATAATTTTAACTTGATTTCATAAGGACAATAAGTATATTTTAAAATATTCATTAAATGCTAAAATAGATTATTCCATAATAACTTTCAAAAAGTAACCCCTCACCTACCATTTAAATCATGGACAAAACTTGTTGGATAATCAATCAATTACTTTTCGAAAGTTTTACCAAACATCATTTTAATGTAAAATTTATAATATAATATGATTTAACTTTTCAAAAGCAATACAAAACTAGCCCTAAATATTAATATTTTAATTAAATTGTTTCTCTTAAAACCCACACAAAACCAAATTAAATTGGAAGACTAAATTGGAATTATATGGGAAGAAATATCAACGATAAAGGCTCTCTCGTAGTATCAAATTATCAAAAAATATACAGAATAAACCGGGGAGCTTTTAATTCTTTTTTTTTTTTTTTTTTGACCTTTCGACTTTTTTCCTAGATTTCTTGAAAACCAAGCAGGGTAATAGAAAATTATAGTAAACACACACAATGATCCGCACCAAAACTTCAAAAAAGAAAAAAAAGAAAAAAACCATGCAAACCTATAACACTATAAGAAAAAATAAATAAATCTTAATCTAAAAACTAGAAAGAGAAAGTGTGAAAAGTACACACTACATCACTTTAAAAATCGATAAATGCAAACAACAACCAATACCTTCATATTAATATTTGAGGTTCATTTGATGCTACAAGAGTAACAAGAGAGCCTTTACCGTCAACATTTCTTTCCATATATTTCCAATTTCGTTTTTGCATGTAATGAGTAGTAAGAAAAAAGAAAAGAAAAAAAAAAAAAAAACCGCAGCTTATTTGATTAAGAGTTCTTCACCTAGATTTGATTTTGTATGGGTTTGAAGAATAAAAATTTAATTAAAATGGTTATTAATATTACGGGTCTTTACATTTATAAAAAGTAAATTATTAAATTTCAATTTTTTTTATGGTTGGTGTTGGTCGTGGGGAGTAAATGGGTGTGCAGAGAACTATATCGGGTGGCATAGAACCACCCTAAGAGAATAGGCAATCTCTACCATGTGTCTCAAGTTTAAAAGTTGATGGTTGATGACTTAACAGCATCAAGTTGTGCGGTGTGCCATGTGTCACAACATTTTTTTAGAGATCATGAAGCTCTACCATTCTAAATACCAGCTCAAATCAAACCATTAAACATACATGGAATTAAATGAGGATGCAGCAATCTTTCATTACAGTTGAAAAGTGGGTCTATATGTAGTTAGAAGGGCAAATTGTGGATTAGAAAAATTAAAAATAAAAATAAAATTGGGATCAGTTGAAATATCACTTATCAATGAATGTTGCTACAAAAAGAAGCCAAAAAAAAGCCAAAAAAAAAAAAAAGCCAGCCACATGTTAGATCTTTGTTCCACAATTTTTATGAACTAATCAGATAGTGTACGAAATTCCATTCCAAACAAAGCATGGTCACACTAAAAGCATAAGAATTAATCAAAGGTAATCAGGAGATAATCTTTACACGCCATAACCTTAAAACAAACCTTGCATCGGAACCATGCACCACGATAACCTGAAAGAAAAGATCGTGCCTCTGCTAGTTGACCAACCTTTAATGGAAGTTTGTCTTTATCCATGACGGTGCATCAAGCAGTACGTCACTGCAATATAAACATTAACAAAGTTAGCTGAAATTTAAATTTGGTGATCAACCATGAAAAAAAAAAAAAAAAAAAAAAAAAGGAACAATACAAGTTTTTACTGGTATTATTCTCTTGCCTCTTCTCTCTATTTCCTCTATTTTTCTCCCTTTTTACCCTTGGCTCCTCCCTATCTATTTTATAATATTCTCTCTGTTTGCCCTATATTCCATATTTATCTTTACTATTTCCATTTTTTTCTCTCCTTCCCAGTACTTTGTAACTTTACTGTTTCTACCTTTATGCTACATCCAAAGGTATCAAAGTTTCTCAGTCCTACATCAGTTGGTATCTAAACCCAACGTCCCAACCTCACTTCAAACACTTTCAAATACTTAAGTGAAACTTTCACAACCCTCGTAGACACTCAAACCCACTTCCCAGTCCCCGCACACTCAATTATCATTCTAGCATAATTGATTTTTCATTAATTGAAGCTATTAAAACAAAAGCCAAAATACTGTAAAACACAAAATTTTGAAAATACTTCATCTTCTGAGACTGTTCTTTTTCTTTTAAGAAATAAACTAAATCAACATTTGTGTCTTGTACACAGAAAACCCACCTCTAAAAAAATAATTTGAAATAAACCCTGATATTAAAATCTTCAAAAGAATCCAAAACCTAGTTCAACGACGATCAAATTAGATTAAAAATCGAATACAATCATCGAAAGACAAAAAAAACTCCATAAACAAAAATATATAGACAGACCCAGTTGTAGAAAAAAAAATACCCATGAAACCCAAAACAATCGGTTACCGAAATATTAAGATCGAAGACATAAATCCCCAAAACCCCAATTAAAAATCAAACACTAAAACAGGAACACATTACACATAGGGATAACGAAATTAAGAGAACGGAAATTAGAAAAAACATCGGAAAGATCGAACCTGAAACCGAATACAGAGGCCGTTGTCAAATTGGCTCCTAAAATTTTTGAGAAGAGAAAGAGAGAGAGAGATGTGGTGTATTTAGTCTCACTCGAACAAAAACTGGTCCAATAAGCCCAAATTGAGCCCATTATTTTGAAGGCCTGCACAATATTTTAAAAGAGGTCCAGGGAGCCCAAATCAAACCTTTTATATTTAAGGCCCAAAAAAAACCCTCAAAATTCAAACCCATCATCCCAAACCCTAAAAACTGGCCGATTACTCTCCATAATAAGAGAAAAAAAAAAAAATAATAAAAGAAAAGAGTGGACCCCGCAATGCGTTAAGCCAATCAACATGTTCTAAACCCAACCTAAAAAATAAAATAAAATAAAACTTGTCAAGCAAAAGAGCCACCTCCCTTGTTCTGCTCTCCAACATTTGTCACCGACCCACCCTTTTAAAAACATACAAAACTGCATTACATAGTAACCTCTCTCTTTATTTTATTTTCTAGTCATACAGATTTTTTTTTTTTTAAAAAAAAAAACATATATATACCAACCCAATATTTTTCATTTTTCGTCTTAATTAAATAAATAATAAAGAAAGAAAGAGAAGAGTAGGAAAAAAAAAAAAAAAGCCAAAAAGCTCCCTCGTGCTCTTCTCTAAAGTGTTTTCTTTTATCTTTTTTTATTTTTAGGGTTAATAGCACTAATATCCCTTATATATAGATGATATTTTGCATACAACGACAAATTTTGTCATATCATACTAAAATACGTTGACTTCCATATTAATAATTGCCGTTTTGCTAATGTTTGAAGAGCAATCTCTTTTATATTTGTTTGCGGATTGTCACTACACATGCATGGTGAGATTACATATATATATATAATGGATGATTCAAAGTATATTTGTTGATGCTAAAATAAGAGAGAGAACTAAAAATAGCCATCCAAAACATTAAACTTTCGTTTCTAATCACTTTTGAAAATTTATTTGTTAATAACCACTTTTTAAAAAAAAATCAGTGTATATGCATAAATTACAAAAGCACCCCTGAACTTAGTTTATTTTTTAAAAACCTGGAAGCAAACTTGAAATTACGACTAAAATCTAGAAAAAAACTTGAAATCATGACTAAAAACTTGAATGTTGAAACTTGAAATCTTGACTAAAAACATGAAAAACTTGAAATCTTGAAGAAAAACTTAATTTTTTGAAACTTGAAATTTTTGAAACTTGAAATCATGACATGTTTCCCTTCTTCCCTAATTAGGTTTTTTCTTTCTCTTTTTTTTTTCTACAGATCATAGTGCCGGCGAAGGGGAGGCTCCGACGGCTCTGTTGCATGGCGAAGCACGACGGCACGACGATGCCATCGATAGGTTTGGCGCACCACCTGGTTCGATGCAGCCCAAGTAGCGCACCACCTGGTTTGGCGCAGCCTAGGCAGCTCGGCAGCACCTTCGTCGGCAGTGCACGCCCAGGAAACGACAACAAGTGGATGATTTTGACTGGAGAGGAGAAAAGAGAGATAAGCAAGGAGAGAGATCGAAGAGATCAGAGAGAGAGAGAGAGAGAGAGAGAGAGAGAGTGTGTGTGTGTGTGTGTGTGTTTGGGATGGTTTTTATATGTGGGCATCCAAGTAATTTCTCAAAAAAAAAATAGTTATTAACATTTAAAATTTTGTTACAAACAAAATTTTCATGTTGTATGTGGTCATTTCTAGCAATTTCTATCTAAAATTAAGTCAGATGAACATTTATTGTTGAGGTGGAACAAAAGGTTTTCACCAAAAGGTTCCATATTGTTGTTAGGGCTCTCAGTCAGGGACTGGATGGTCACTTTGTTTGTTCTCAATGAAAAATTGAAAACATGGAAAAATTATTTGTTAAGAGCACCAGTTAGTAATCGACATTTATACTTCGATAATATAGTACAAATAGATTAAGTTTATCATGAGATATAGAAAGAATGTTTAGTGTTGTTCTAAAGTATAAAAGTGGGTACTTTGTTCTTGGAGAGTTCTCTCTAGCCATGACAAATAGTTGATGAAATATTGGCATTTATGCTTATAGCAAGATGACTGATGTTGTGCCCTTTTAAAGTCTTTATGCATAATGATTTCTCGGACAAGTCTTCCATATCAAATTTCTATCATTATAAAGTGAATCACAGGTTTTGATAATCACATGTTGGAAACTAGCTTCAAAATTCAGATCGAATCATAATGAACATCAACGTTTATTATAGAAATGTGTGCATTAGATTTTGAATTAAGAATTTAATGTAGCCATAAATACTATTTATTGTGTTCAATGTGATAGATTAAGAGGCTATTGATTCACTAGTGTGATGTGACATAATCAAATGGTCATTGGTCAACTTATATATAAGAGATGTTCTTACGGTTCCTTTAGACCTTTCTCGCTTCGTTGCTTTTCGGCTTCTCAAATCTAAATTGTAAATATCAAGAGGATCATTCTCACTTGTTCACGTGTAAAAGAGTTCTTACGACGATAACTCTAATTTACTTTGACTTTGACTTTGACTTACATGAACCTTGCTTGTTATAATTATATGATATAATTTGGTTTACCAGCCAAGAACTTTATACAACAATGTTAATTTAAAATTAAAGGATACTTTGTATTTAACAAAATGCATTGTTTGCACCTCAAAAGAGGAGTACATCGGTTAATAATAATAATAATATATATACATATATATATATATATATAAGAAAAATAGCCCAATAGCTTGAACTTTACGTGTATCATTATCCAACAAAAAAGAAATAAAAAGGAAAGAAAAATAAAATACAAACTTTTGACAAAAACAACTAAAATCTTCCGATTTTCTTTTCTTTTTCTTTTTTATTCCTCATAATTGTATAAGGAACCCAACAAAAGTAGGAAAAGGAAAAAAGAATGAAGAGAAAAAAAGGGAAAAATATAACAATACGGGCGGAGATCTCTTTTATGGAATTCTATTCCATTTTATAAAAATTGTTTCTAATTAATTAGTTTAATTTGAAGGTATTTTAATAAGAATAATGCTACTTTGCTTAAATTTGATGTCCAAATCTGGAGCCCAATGATATTACAATACTTTAATCTATTCATTTAAATTATGTAAATCTAATACAATTTAAATGAACAGATTAGAGTATTGCTACATCATTTGGACACGAGATTTTAGCACCAAATTTGGACAAAGAAACATTACTCTTTTAATAAGTATAATATAATTATAATAATAAAATAACTAAGTTAAGGGCAATTTTGATATTTTACAATTTAAGGTTAGTTGAAGGTTATTTTACTGGTAATTAACGAATTTTAGGTGATGTAAGGGTACGTAGGATCCAATCTTTCTTTTCACATACTTGTGTTTAACTAGATTGGAACATATTAGATTGCAATTTCTCATATCTAATTGGATAGATTGAAGATTGGGTCATATAAAATCCAAAAGATCGGATCCGCCGCACATCTCTAAGGAGATGTTTGTGCAATTAAAACAACAGTTGACACTGTATGGAATTTAATCTAAAATCAGGGATGTTAGTGCAATTAATTTCTTTTAATAATAATCATAATATTTACAAAATTAAAAAATAAAATAAAATAGACAAAAACAAATTTAATTGAAATAAAACCAAATTAAAATCAAACAAAAATTCTTTTGGGTCTCTCTATCTCTCTTTTTTGCTGCTCCTTGGACCTCTCTCTCTCTTTCTCTTCTCAAAAATTTAAGAGCTGTCATAACCCAATTTGACAACAGCCACTGTCTTCGGTTTCAGGTTCGATCTATCCGATGTTGTTTCTGATTTCCGTTCTCTTAATTTCGTTATCCCTATGTCTTCCTGTTTTAGGGTTTGATTTTTAATTGGGGTTTTGGGGATTTATGTCTTCGATCTTAATATCTTGGTAACCGATTGTTTTGAGCTTCATGGGTATTTTGTTTTCTGCAATTGGGTATGTCTAGATATTTTTGTTTATTGAGTTTTTTGTCTTTCGATGATTGTATTCGATTTTTAATCTAATTGATTGTCGTTGAACTGGGTTTTGGATTCTATTGAAGATTTTAATATTAGGGTTTATTTCAAATTATTTTTTTAGAGGTGGGTTTTCTGTGTACAAGATGCAAATGTTGAATTAGTTTATTCCTTAAAAGAAAAGAGCAGTCTCTGAAGATGAAGTATTTTCAAAATTTTGTGTTTTGCAGTATTTTGGGTTTTGTGTAAATTAAATTATATCAACATCTTAGTCAAATCGTTGTAGTATGATTATTTCATTGGAGCTTTTTGTTTTAATAGCTCCAATCAATGAAAAATCAATTATACTAATTAAAATTTCCTTTACTTTTTTCCACTCCTATTAGCAGCCAAACAAATGGTTTTTTGGATACAAACTCTATATCGTTGAGGCCGGAGTTAATTGAAAATAATGGTCTGAAATTGGGGTTTTTAATATTTTTAATTATTATGGAGTTACGATGGTTGAAGGGGATGTTTGTAATGCGTATATTGTTTTATCTCCCGTAAAGTGATTTTAAGAGCTAATGTTGATGCTTTACGTGGGTTCTTGATAGTTAGCAAGTGGAGTTGAAGGAGCGTGGGGAAAGGAGTTTTGGAGTGGGAAATGGCAGGGATTTCGAGCGAGGAGTCTGGAGTGGGAAGGTCTGTGGAGGGGATTTCGAGCGGGCAGCGTTGCCAATCAGGGGAAGCATTGGCTGAGTGGCGGTCTTCTGAGCAGGTGGAAAATGGAACCCCATCAACTTCGCCCCCATATTGGGACACTGATGACGACGACGACAGCTGTATGCTTTTGGTGCCCTATACTTTTGTTTTGAATACATCATTGTGTTTTTTTATACTCCACAACTGTCAGCTAATGGAAATTATTTCTCATTATTGATATTTTGAAAGACCAAGTTGAAGGAAAAACTAAAGTGGACAATGATGCCAAATGGAGAATACTATGATGCGTAATATGGTTTCCTATTATTTTTTGATCTTTTGGCAAATTAATATGTGTTGTCTATACACTTGAAGTTTGAAGCTGAAGATTGAGGGCTCTGAAATTTTTATGCTCATTTACTCCATAAAGTTTGTTTGGTCAAGATAAATAGATTATTATATTTGTTGTGAGATAATATTTAGTGAAATGAGCTTCCCGTGGCTTTCTATATGTTGGTGCCTGTGTGATTGCTTTCCGTGTATATTTATTTATCTGTTTAGTATTAGATTGCAAATACTTTGAAATTTTTTAATATTTAAACTTTTAAAGCCATTTTCATGATATATTTTGTGTTTCTTTCGCAACAGTCTAGTTGTTAAACCACTGAAATGATACATGGTGGTGATACTTTTCTGTTACCCTACTTCTTTAGCACCTTGATGATGTGCTGCCTGATTTTCAAAAAGTATATGGAAGGAATAAATTAAAATTGCTTGCTTACCATTTCATTTGAATCTTCCCAATGAAATCAATGACATAAGAGGGATAATGAAATAAGTTGGATAGGAGGAATATGTAGGATTTCTTTTTCTCACCTCTTTTCTACTACAAAGCGTAAGAAAATTTTCATGTAGTGTCATTGAAAGTAGTAGTTCATTCTGTTGTTTTGGCACTTGAATTGGTTTTAGGTGGGAATTACTTATCCCCTTTCACATAAGAGTGCAATTAGTAATATAATCATGCATGGGGAATATATGATGCCTCATCTTAGACATATGAATACAATTGAAGTGTGAATTAGGTTCTTGGGCTATTGTAAAACCATTTATTATTTCTTTAACACACTTGCAAAGTGTTTAATGTTTTGTTCTAATATGTTATTACTTACTTTACTAAAGATGGTATAGCTGTGGTTAATTTCTGAAATTTTCTTGTCTTCATAAAATTAATTTATAAATTTTCTGATGCATATAGGCAATTTAGTATGAAGATGATGCTGATGGATCCTAGATGTGCTATATTTTTAATTTGGTAGCCTACCTTGGAAGTAGGACTACTGTTGCGATTTTACAAATCTTCAAATGCTGTATTAGTCTTTATGTTTTACTCGTTAGGTTATCTCATCATGAAGGACTATTGTTGATCTTGTTTCAGTGTTATGTTATGTTCATTCACCTTCTGATCCATTATGTTTCTCAAACTATGGTCACTTCTTTATAGGGCCAAAACCTTCTGAGTTATATGGAAAATACACATGGAAGATAGAGAAGTTTTCACAGATTAGCAAACGAGAACTTCGTAGTAATGCATTTGAAGTTGGTGGCTACAAATGGTATGATGTTTTGAACTAGGGTGGTTTGTCGTACATCATTTTGATATGTTTATTGTTTAGTTTCCCAATTGTCTTCCACATGAACTCTTACTGGTCATTGTTTGAAGATCAATGTTTGAACTTTTCAGATTGTTCTAATTTTGTAAGTGGGTAATTTTCAAAAGTTTTCTTCTATTGAGAGCTTATGACATCATATGTATAATTAGTATTATGTCATGTATTTAATCATTCATTGAAATTGATGAAATTTTTTAAGTTGTTATTTATGCTTTGTCTCTGCATATTGAATTATCTGTTAGATTATTATTATAAGTGTTTAGTGGATTATGTTTTCCATCTTGTATGTTGAATTCTATTAGTTTTGTTTTAACTCTTTTGCTATTGTCAACAGGTATATTTTAATATATCCCCAAGGTTGTGATGTTTGCAATCATCTCTCTTTGTTTCTCTGTGTTGCTAATCATGACAAACTCCTTCCAGGTTTGATATTATCCACGGGTTTAAAATTGCTTTGACCATCTTTCTTAAATCTCTATGGTGGTATTCATGTAGTTTCTGTTTTACTTATGAAACAGGCTGGAGTCATTTTGCACAGTTCACAATAGCTGTCGTGAATAGAGATCCAAAGAAATCAAAATATTCCGGTTGGTTGGTTGAAAATTGGTTTGATTAATGTATTGAGGTTCTTGATTAATGAGTGGCTAATGTATATTTTTCAGATACCTTACATCGGTTTTGGAAGAAAGAGCATGATTGGGGGTGGAAAAAGTTTATGGAGCTCTCAAAAGTGTCTGATGGGTTTAAAGATGGAGACACTCTCATTATAAAGGCTCAAGTTCAAGTCATCAGGTATTCTGTAATTTATCAAATCAAAACCTTTTATCTCCTTGAATGTCTTATCCAATGCTTTGGGACAACACTCCTTTTAATTAGATTTAGCTCATGCAAATGAAGTTTGCATGTGCAGCATGTTTGTGGGAAAAAATTGTGTTGTGAATTCTTTGAAGAATTCTTCAGTGTAACTTTGACATTGGTTATTTTGTATTAAGTTAATTCTGCTGAGTTATTTAACTTGGCTCAGGACCTCAAGTATAATCCATTTTAATGAAAAGTTTGTAAATATATTTCATTTGGTTCGTAGGGAGAAAGCAGATCGCCCATTTCGTTGCCTTGATTGTCAGTATAGGAGAGAACTTGTTAGGGTATATTTAACAAATGTAGAGCAAATTTGTCGGCGTTTTGTGGAAGAAAGGCGAGGGAAACTTGGGAGGTTGATAGAAGACAAAGCTAGGTGGTCAAGGTATTGTATATTTTCACCCTTGTTAGCTTAAAGCACTGACTATTCCTTCATACTGTTTAATATATTTTTTTTGAAGATGGCCTTTTAAGGTTTTCTTGTGAAATGTTTATTTGGTTCCTGTGATATCGGTTTGACATTCTGCTGCATATTCTTAACGGGTTGACTTTTGTGTGTGTGTGTGTGTGTGTGTATTGCTATATCTAGTTACCCTTTTATTGGCGTAATTATTGTTTGTAATCATTTTTTGTTTGCAATGGGTGCAGCTTCTGTGCTTTCTGGTTGGGCATTGACCAAAATGCCCGGCGCCGTATGTCTAGGGAGAAAACAGATGTGATTTTGAAAGTAGTTGTAAAGCACTTTTTTATAGAGAAGGAAGTCACATCTACTTTGGTTATGGATTCCTTATATAGTGGGCTGAAGGCTCTTGAAGGACAGGTCAAGGGAAAGAAAGGGAGGGCAAAGTTGTTGGATGCTGAAGATACACCAGCTCCTATTGTGCATGTGGACAATGATATGTTTGTTTTGGTGGACGATGTATTGCTACTACTTGAGAGGGCTGCCTTGGAACCGTTGCCGCCGAAAGATGAGAAGGGTCCTCAGAATCGTACAAAGGTGGGTTTCTGTAAATGTTGGATAAAACCCGTTTTCTGGTTGTCATTGTTTTATGCTGTCAGCTGGTTTGTATCTCCAGCTCTATGCATGGGATGTCTAATTCAGTTTAATATTTTCAGGAGTTGCTACAAATTTCCTTTGCGATTTTTTCTTTTTATTGCTTCTTTGGTTTATGTACTAGACATTTCTGAAAATCTGAACCATTGACATCGGACATGCATATTTAATATGTAAACTTGAATTTGAGCCATCTCTTTAGCTTTAAGTTAAGGATGGGATCATCCATTTATGGTGGTCGAAGGTGGTGACCGAATTTTGGTGATGGTAGTAGTATGGTGTTGGTGGTGTCAGGCGACATTCATGGTGGTAGTGGTGGTAGTTATAGAATACTTACGGATGGCAATGGTGACATTTTGGTGGAAACAGCATCTTCCTTTTTGTACTTAAAATGAAAATCTTTTTTCAGTTGCGTTCGTTGTTACGATCTTGGATTATTCCATTTCAATTCCATTCCTGTGAACTGTACATAATTTCAATAGTTAGAGTTATTAGCCTTTACTATATCAAGAATAACATAAACCTGTTATGAGTGGAAAATTAGATTTCTCATTGTAATAGTAACAGCTTTTGTACTTCTACATCTGTTAGCACCCATCTTGCAAATCTTGCGCAATCATGATATTGTACTGTTCTCCCTTTCTCTTTCCCCTTATTTTGTGAATTTATTTTGTTTTAAGTGGTGTGCGCATGTAAAGTGAGATCATGGATGTTACACAGTATAATGAGGTGAAAATGGGGAAGGATCTGTGCTCACCACCTCTTAATATTACTTTTTTCTTTATAAGTAGATGTAGTTTCATTTTATTTATTTCACAGTTGTGTGCTGTGGAGTTTATTACCACTTGTGATTTGTGTAGTTTAATTTCACTTATGTTGATTTGAGTGTATACATTTGGATGTGCAATTCCCTGAAAATCTAAGTTATGTTAACAATATTACCAACTGTTTGTTGAATTTGTGTTATTTTCATTATATATATATATTATTCTTTCCAATTTTGTATAACTTATATATTTTTTGTTAAGTCTTAATTTAATATATATTATTTCTTAATTATGTATAATCACTTAGCAACACTTCCATCTTGCAGGATGGTAGTTCAGGAGAGGACTTCAACAAGGATTCCATTGAGCGTGATGAAAGGCGCCTCACAGAATTGGGGCGTAGGACTGTGGAGATTTTTGTCCTTGCGCACATTTTCAGGTAAGTTATTTTATAATTATGCATTTTGCTATTAAAAACCCTTTGTATTTTCTTCTATGTAATTAGCAAGACATTTGGTTTTTTACTTAACATTTATGCATGCAAGTTAGGGCTTGTTCGGTGGCCCAATTTTGTTTTCATTTTATGTAAACACAACCCAATGCCTTATCTGCTTACAAGTTGTTTTTAGAAAATAAACAAAACAAGGAAAACAGAACTAGTGTTAAAATTGAAAAACACTGAAAATACTTCTTTCAATTTTTTCTGTCTTATCTGCTTCTTGAGCAGCCGATCTGCTTCTCCAACAAAGGGATGAGCAGATCGGCTCCTCCAATGCCGTAGGCAGGTGAGATCCTCCTCTAGCGACCTGGCCAGATCGGTGTCGCCGGAGGAGAATCTCTCCTCCTCCATCGCTGGAGGTGGCCGACAGTGAACATATATTAATTTTTTAAAAATCTATTAGATGTGGTATTATTACATTTCTTTGTGTCAGGATATCAAAAAAATTCTATCCAAGCTAATTGATTGGAAATTAAAAATTATGTCTACCAAGTACCAATTCAATTCACTTTGTGAACTTCAAACCTCATTTTAAATCTGTTATTTCATTTGTTAGTAAAATCAATATTTTTTTCTAAATTATGGGTTTATTGTTGAATGCTTGATTAGTTGATTATGATTTGTGATCACTGATGAGTTATTGACCTCCTTTTAAATATTGAAGTTTACAAATTACAATAGAAAAATTAGATCAGCCTATTGTTTAACCAAATTGTTCAATAATTTTAGGTTAGAATGTCAAACAAAATGCAAACTTGATATTATTTTAATTTATTTATTTATATATTTTCAGTTATTCTACCAGATGCATTCAACACATTCTATCAGATGCATTTTCAGATTTCGAAAACTGAAACCAAAAACATTGTTTGCATTTTTTCTCAAAAAACAACAAATGAAAAATGCTACCTGACACGCCCTTAGTTATGTTTACTAGTTTCCCTTTATAAAAATCCGTTTAACTGTTTGTTGTCATTGGGTATTATATATACATATTTTTTCCACCCTTTTTTTAGATGAATGCACTGCTATGGAAAATGTAGCTATTTTTTTTTATTCAATGAAGTTATTGTTTGATAATGTAACTGCAATTTTTATCTTTTTTGACATTCTAGCATAATGATTATATTTTGGATGCTCATCATTACCCACAGATGCCTAATTTTTCACCTTTATGTGCAGCAATAAAATTGAAGTTTCCTACCAGGAAGCTGTTGCATTGAAGAGGCAAGAAGAGCTAATTCGTGAAGAGGAGGCAGCGTGGCTGGTTGAAAGTGAGCAGAAGGCTAAGCGTGGAGCAGCTGAAAAGGAGAAGAAGTTAAAGAAAAAACAGGTATGCTATCCTAATTTTCCCCCAGAGCTATAACTTGGACAGTAAAACTCTAGAAAGCAGGTTTGATTGATATCTTGATAAAACTTTCCAGGGGGGTATCTAAGACATCTGCTTTCCTTATTAAATTGACTTGCTGAGTAATTCTTTTCTTTTGCTTATAAAAAAGTTTTGTTAACCCTGTTTTAAAGCAAATTTTCAAAAGCTGTTTGCCATCAAGTGAGAATTTTGGTGGCTGTGTCACCTGATTGTGGTATTTGAAACTGTTGCTGATACTGCTCATTTTGTGTCTCCTCCATGTCTAGCTGACATGCAATATCAACTGCTAGCTATATTTTTATATTGCATAGCTATGGTTTAATGTCTTTATTTATCATGTATTTTGGCAAACTGTTATTAATAGTCAGTTTCTCACTCTTTTAAAAATTTCTTAGACTCACATGGATTGCTTGCCTTTTGGGAATTATGCATTTTGTTTTCTTGTCGTGGCAGGCTAAACAAAAACGGAACAATCGCAAAGGGAAAGACAAAAAGAGGGAGGAAAGGCCTAGTGCGACTCTACAAGAAAAGAATCAAGAAGAAAGTCTTGGTGATAAGGACGAAGAATCAATTGTAGAGGATGCCCAACCTGTGCTTGAAAAGCCTGAGATGCTGGAAGACGTTTCTGATGTTTCTGATTCAGTGGATGGTGTTACTGAAGTTCTTCAGCCTGATTCAGAAGACAGAGATGCTAGCCCTGCCAATTGGGATACTGACACATCTGAAGTTAATCCTCCCACAGAAGCAAGTAGCAGTGGAATTTGTAGCTTATCATCTGTACCGAATGGAATGGCTGAAAAAAGAAGCCCATCTTTAATGGATGATAGTTCTTCAACATGTTCTACTGACTCGGTTCCATCCGTGGTAATGAATGGGCCCTACAAAGGGAACTCATTTACTAACTACCAAAATAAAAAATCGTCTACCAGGTAAACATATGGTGTATATTACATTTTTGTGCAATCAAGAAGAGAATATTCAGTATTTATTTGATTTGGCTCCTTAAATTGTAGAGGGAATAACCAGCAAGGTAAGTCAACGTATGATGGGAGTTGGGCAAATGAGACGGATGATCAGTCTTCTAGACCTGCTACAGATGCAGGGGAGAATAATGACATCTCTGAAAGCAGCAAGGCTGGTGAATCTGAGTCTGAGTCTGTTGTTCCGTCCCTGCAGGATGGGATGAAGTGGCATGAGCAGCACGTTGGTAATAAGGTGAGTTACTATTAATTCTTCATTCAAGTTTCAAATATGTACTTGGGTAAGAATTCTAAGGCTGTTAGTAGCACGGGGGAGTATCTCACTGGAATTTGGATCCAATTTTGGGTGACTTTATCTATTTGTGAATTTCTATATTTTTGGCTTTTGACATGGACACATGGTTGGCTATGCTGTTATTTGGTTTGTACCTTAGGAAATTTTTTTCGTTCAACGTTTTTTTGTCTCTCCTTAAAAAAACTTTCAATTTTTACAGCAAAATTGGTTTGTAAAGTCGATATCTATCTATCTTGATCCTTAGCATTCATATCCTTCTATCTTAATACTCCTTTTCCTTTGGGGTGGGGTGGGGGACAAAGACGGACATGATTAGCGATGATTTCTGGGATACGTAATTGAAATTGATGCAGGTTGGATTCCTGAGGGCACAAAACTCGTGCTTATTGCATCTGGAATCTTGTTCAGTCTTTTGTACTAGAGTTTTCCTTGATATTCCTAAATTATGCATAAATTATTGAGGGTTCTATACTAATCGCTTTAATAAATTTTCATATATATTATATATATATATAGCCTTGATACTTTTCTTAACTTTTGTGGTCTGAAGGCTGGCATTCTAATACACAATCATATATATGTTTTATGTGATAAGGGCACAAACATACATATCTATGGCTGTCTCCTTGTTTTTAGACTTTTGAGAGTTGTCATATTTGATGCTTTCTGTCCAAGCCAGAATTGAACATTTGTATCTTTGTTTATAAATCGTAGTTGATTAGGGAACAAAAAGAAGTTAATGTTTTTGGACGTCAGGATCTATCAATATTGAAAGAGTTATTAGAAGTTTTATTGCTAAGGGTTGGTATGTTTCTCAATAGAATACTTTTGGATTGTATGCTCAAACTTTCTACACTTCTTCTTTTTCTGCATGTATAGTTATTTTTAATCTCTATAGTTCTTTTTCTTTCAAACTTTCTACTGGAGGGCTAGTCCACAAATTCAGTATGTGAAACTTTTGAATTTTTATTCCTAATGGTTAATTCTGTTATGATGATGGGCATTGTTTTTCATGTGATAGGAGGTTTTGTTGCTTCAAAAGAAACTGAGCATCAAAGAACCAGGTGATGCAGAAAGACCTAAAGAGAAGACATCTTCTGTGTCTTCCTCTCCAAGAAGCCCTCCCAGAGATCTGCAGTCCACTGTTCAATTGAAGTCAGAGTCCAGGAGCACTGCTAATGCAGATCCTGATCTACATAGGAAAGCATCTTCAAATGGCCAACAGCAGACTGATAAGGGAGTAGCGTCAAGCACTTCATCCCAACCAACCACGGTGCTAAAATCTGAGATTCAGAAGGCTGCAACTCCGAAACGCACTGAAAAACCTATGGAACAGCAAGTGCCCCCCTCGATGTCAAGGCCCTCTAGTGCTCCCCTCGTTCCTGGTCCTCGACCAACTGCTCCTGTAGTTTCCATGGTGCATACAACACCACTACTTGCCCGTTCAGCAAGTGCAGCTGGTCGATTAGGTCCTGATCTTTCACCAGCTACCCATAGTTATGTACCTCAGTCCTATAGAAGTGCCAAAATTGGAAATCCAGTTGGTTCAAGTTCAGCTGGTGTAAGTCATTCTAACTCTCCAAGTTTGGGAGTAAACCCATCACCAGCTTACACACAGCAACCTGCCTTGGTATCAGCCCCGATGTTTTTATCCCAGGGTTCTGAAAGGAATGACCCAAATCTAGTCCAGTCAAGCTTTCCATTTGGTATGGTATCTCGGGATGTCTTACAGAATGGGCACCAGTGGATGGAGAGTTCTCAAATGGATACCAACAGAATAATGCACCATGATCCTTCTTCCCTGGTCAATGATATTCAAAACCTTGACTTGTATAAGTCTCTGCCCAGTGGATCCCGAGAGCACTTTTCCAACGAGTTTCCAGCCTGTACATCTGGACGTCAAAATCAAGGTGTGATGGCAGATGATTTCCCACATCTTGATATCATCAATGACTTGCTTGATGATGAACATGGTGTTGGGATGGCAACCAGGGCAGGTACTGTCTTCCAGTCTCTCAGCAATGGGCAACAAATGTTAAATAGGCAGTTTTCCTTTCCATGTGATATGAACATATCAGGTGATATGGGGCCTTCAGCTGCCTCGTGTAGGTTTGAGAGGACGCGGAGTTACCAGGAAGATGGCTTTCAACGGGGATATAGCTCTTCTGGCAGCCATTTCGAATCACCAAGGGAATACGTTCCCCAAGCTAGTCCACTGCACTATTCGAATGGGCAAATGGATGGGATGGTTCCAACCCTGTGGCAGATGGGTGGTACTGATCTATCTTTACTTGGCAGTGTGAGGAATCCAGAAGGCGACAGTTACCCGTATTTCCACCCGGAATATTCAAATTTGGCGTGTGGTGTCAATGGTTATACTGTATTCCGACCCTCAAATGGGCATTGAAGGAAGCTACAATGGAGTTGGCCCGTGAAATTAGAGGGTTGATATTCCATTGTAATATAAAAGAGTATTGGAGGAAATTGTTGGGAATTAGGTTTGAAGTGAGGTTGTAATCTTTCCATAAGAAAAATATTATGTAAAGAGTGTTTCTGCTTTGCATCCAGCTATTTAGTTTTTTCTTAGAAATGAGGCTTTCATGTATTCTGGCTTTCCCTTTAATGGTTAAATGGCATGATAGATTTCTCACCCACATCTCTGTTGGTTTTTTCTGGAAATAAAACCTTTTTTTAGTTGTGTTGGATTAAACTTGCCAAATCACTTGGACCCGAAAACGAAAACTTTGAATGTGTCTAAGCACTTGTGCTCAAACATGATCGGACTATTTTTATAACGCTAAGGTTGTGTTTGATTTATCATCTGAACAATGTTGAATTATATTAAAGGTTGAAATTGAAAATTATGTTTGTTTTTTTCTTTTTCACTGAAAATTGAATATAGGTGATAAGTTTTTTTATTTTTTTTATTTTTTTTTAAGTTACAAATATCTTAAACTAAATACTTTTACATATATATCCTTTCAACTCTTACTAATTATATATTTATATTTTAATATATTAAAAACAACTAAAGCAGTAATTTAATAATATAATAACAAATTTATTAAAAAAAATTTACCATATAAAATATAACCCTTAAAGAGTATAAAAATTGAACAAGTTAATTAAAGTTTTAGTTTAAGAAATAACAATAGTTAGAGTCGGCCACTAATAATATACACAATATTTATACTATATGTGTAATAATAATATAATAACAAATTTATAATGAAATCTATATGCTCTATCAATTTTTATTTAATTTTTTTTCTTTGAAAGTGGTTGCTAAAGTTTTTTAAATAGTTAGAAGAAAAAAAATAATATTAATATGGTTAAGGGATGTGAGAGAAGAGAAAACCGGATATAAATAAGATTTGTAAGGATAACTTTTGTAGTAATAACTTGATATATATTTTAGTTATTTTTCATTAAGCCAAAAGTGAAAAAATTTCACTTTTTATAAAAAGTGATTTTAAGAGCTCATTTGGTGATTATTTTACTTAAAAAAAATCAAACGAAACAATTTAATAACACACATTAAGTGTAATTAAGTGTTAAGTAAAAAAATCAAATAGATCCTAAATGATGTGGACACCGGTCACGAGAGCTTCTCTCGTGACTTTATGTTTGCATTGTACGGTTGGCTGCCAACAGGTGATCATCATTGAATTTATTAAGTCGATTCAACCACCAAATTTTACAGAGTATCCAAATCTATATACATCATGCTGGTTGATATAGCATAAGATTTAATTTATTTTAATTTTGTTAGACTATAATGCCATATAGCTTGTCGTGTAAAACTTTCTAAACTACAAGAAAGATTGCAACCTTAACCTGAAACACAATTGTATTACAATAACTTATTTCTTTTTGATACTCTAATCAAGTATCATAATAAATTTAATTGTCCTTTTTTTTAACACTGGAAAACAAATAGCTGCACAAAGTACCTCAAAAGGGTGCTCTTATTTATATCCTTATTAGAATTTGATTCTTGATTCCATGGTTTGCATTCAAATCCGCAGCAGTTGGACAGAAATATTAATAAAACCTGATGAACAATGATAAATCATTGTCGGTTTTCTTGTTAAAGTGAGATTTCTATTACAGACGTTGACCCTAGAGGATCATTTCTGTGTTTAATTTTTGCTCTTTGGAGATGGGATTCTCACTGTCATCAACTTTTATCATTTAATTAGTATGTTGAGTCAATTCACAATTAAACAAAGATTTTTCTACCATACGTACAGCCTGTACAGGATGGTTGATAGGGAATCCACTAACGTACGTTTTCAATTTTTATTTTATTTTATAATTTTTATAAATTTTTTTTTTTTATAAATAAACATAGGAAAATGTTAATGATGGAAAAAGTGAATAAAAAGTTATTTTTATTCATTCAAGATCGACATAAGAAGTTCTGTATTGATATATTGAAAGAATAAATATGATATTGTTTAATTAAGTTTAAGTTTAGAGTCATTAACTTGTGTAACATGACCCATATATAAACCAAACATTTCCCTACTAATAATTTTATTTTTTATTTTTTTAATTTGATACCAAAAAGGGTTAGAAATTTGTCGGGACCTACCAATATCAATATATTTAATACGTGATTTGAATATCTACTCTCATAATCATAAGATATATCTACTTCCACGATATCAGGAGAAAACTTCTTATAAATATTTATAAAATTTGCGGTTTGAACCCCTCATCAGTGACGCGAAAGTAGGTCTAGTGCACACTACCTACCTAATGATCTAATAGAGTATGTACAAACATTTCTCTACATTGGTGTTAAAGATGTTTTAATTCAAAACCTCTTATACACTGCATATAACACAACAACTACAAAAGAATTACTAGCAAAAATCTAATAGCTATTGATTAAATGTGTACATATGGTTGCATGATACACAAATTAAACATATTAATCCTACTATATAAGAATGTGTTTTTCATGATAAAGACCAAATGAGATGACCCATGTGATGATCTAATCACATTCAAAGTCATGATCAAACATTTGAATGTCACAGTTGACAAACGCAACAAGTGCGACTTCTCTAATATATAACACACCAAAAAACATTAATCAATTCAAGGTCCAAGCAACAGCATTCTCCAAGAAGTTTCGTTTCCTCTCACATCACAAAGACCTAGCTTGCATATCACAAGCCAAAGTTGATCCCCATTAAGCAATCAAAGACTCTAGATATGTAGTGCTTAATTATAACTAATCTATGTTAGTAATTTACATTAATATCAATTTTATTATCTACCTATATAAAAAGAAAGAAAAAAACACGGAAACCAAGACTTTTAAGTTCAAATTACCTGCCCTTATTCCTTGCTTATGACCCATTCAATTTGTTTGAATTTTTAACAAAACAAAGTAGTCAAGAGGCAAAAAAATATTTATCAAATTTATTCACAACTCTATAAATACCTTCAATTTGCATGCTTCAATATTGTCAAGTTTAATTTGTTATATACACAGCAAGAAACATGAGCCTTTTCAATGTTATTTTTGCAGCTCTTCTTTTTCTTCTTCTTGTACACACCCAACCATGCAAAGCTGGTAGGGTTTTGGGTAATAAAGAGTTAGTGGGGTTACAATTGCAGTCTCTTCAAAAGGGTCCTGTAACTCCACCTGGTTCTTCAGGTTGCACCCACATTCCCGGCGGTGGCGGGTCAGGTTGTCCAGTTAAAGAAATGAACTTTGCCGGTGGTCATCATCTGCCTCGTAATTCCAGGGCTTATCCAAGTCTCATGGTTCCATTTGGAGTTGCTACTGGTGATCACAAAAAGTTGCTCTTGGATTCAGAAAGTTGAAGTCTCACTTCAGGATTTTAGTTTGCCAATTGAATTAAGGAGAAAATTATGATATTGGACTAAACTCCAAAGGCATTTTTATTTTATTTTTTACTACATACAAATGCGGCGAATTTGAGGTCTTAATCGGTTACAATGTTTTCATTCTTTTTATTCTTTTCATTTTTTTTTTAATTAATTGGGTCATTTACAACTTACAAGTTCATTCAATTTGTAAATCATCAGTATATATAAATATATGTGTTTGTGTTTTTATTTTCTCTAAATCTCTTTTTGTAGTAAAGAGAAAGTTTTGTATATTTTTCAAGAATAATTCTTCTCAGAATTTGAAAATTTGGCAAATACGATCATTGTATTAATGCTTTTCATGATATATATATATATTCTCAATATTAGAGCTGTATGAATTGGTGGGGTCGTCCAGCTGCTCTTCACCGACGGTGCTTGAGTGGTGGAAAGGCTGGCTTGGTCTCTGTCCCAAGCCGAATTCTGAAAGAGCTTGGAGTTCCTTTTTTTTTGTTTGGCGGTTGTTTGGTCGATTTGGGAAGCTAGAAACCGTATTGTTTTCAAAGATGGTGTTCTTGATTTCATTCACATGGAGGATATGGTGCGTTTTAGAGTGGCTTGGTGGTTTAAACGTATTGGCGGAGGGTCATCGCCTTGTCGGATCCAATAACAAGAAAAAGGTCCCAAGGAAGGATGATTGGATACCTCCTCTGGTAAATGCTCTCAAGTTTAATGTCGATGGCTCGACGCGGGGCAATCCGGGTTCAGCTGGTATTGGTGGTGTGCTTCGTGACCATCAAGGGAAGGTGTTGTGTATCTTCTCTGCCTCTGTTGGGATACAGGATGCGATAACTGCTGAAATTTTAGCCATTGAGAGAGCTTGTGTTCTTTTCGGTTCCAGACCAGAATTGTTTAATACAAATCTCATTATTGCCAGTGATTCGAAGACGGCCGTTGAGTTGGCGAACAGCAGAGGTGTCGGTAGTATCAAGCATGCGCAGAGTATTCTTGACATCCGCAGCAATTTAGATAGATTTGGCAATGCTTCTGTCATGTTCTGTTCTAGAACTACCAATTCTTTTTGCTGACGGACTGACTAAACAAGGTTCTGATTCTGGTGGTGATGTGCTGTCTTGGAGTGACATTTGAGCATGTTGTGGCTTTGGTTGTTTTCTGGGTGAGGGTTCTTGCTCCTTTGGGTTTCTTTCTCTGTTTCTGCCCTGTTTCTTGTCTGTTTTGTTTTGCTTTGGGTCTGCTGGGTTGTGGCTCTTTGTCGCCTTTCCCTTGTTTTGCTGTTGCTTCGTTTCTATATAAAAAAAATAATAAATTTATTACACTATAATTGTAGTATTGTACGTACCGTGGCTATTTTTTTTTATTCTTTTAAAATGAAGCTGGCTAACAAATCAGAAAGGTTTCTGTCATCTGTTTGGTTGCCAAGAAAATGGAAGGAAGAAGGAAAGTTGACGGCTTGTGCCTTCTAATTACCTGATAAATATGTATTTGTGGGTCATGCCCGATACTGTTGACGAAAACTTTGAAAGCGTCTGAGCACCCTGCTCAAACATGTTCGGACCATTTTTATCACGCTTAGTGATGTGAACACTGGACAACATAAGATCATTATTTAAATTATTTAGTCGATTCAACCACCAAATTTTACAGAGTATCTAAATCTATATACATCATGCTGGTTTGTAGTCAAATGTTGTTAATTAGACTCCAGAGTCCAGAGTAGTTAATTAACTCAGGTTTAATTTATTTTAATTTTGTTGGACTATAATGCTATATAGCTTGTCGTGTACAGCTTTCTAACTACAACAAAGATTGCAACCTTAACCTGAAACACAATTGTATTACAATAACTTATTTCTTTTTGATACTCTAATCATGTATCATAATAAATTTAATTGTCCTTTTTTTTTAACACTAGAAAACAAATAGCTGCACAAAGTACCTCAAAAGGGTGCCCTTGTTTATATCCTTAGAATTTGATTCTTGATTCCATGGTTTGCATTCAAATCAGCAGCAATTGGACAGAAATATTAATAAAACCTGAACAATGATAAATTATTGTCGGTTTTCTTGTTAAAGTGAGATTTTCCATTGCACACGTTGACCCTAGAGGATCATTTCTGTATTTAATTTTTGCTCTTTGGAGATGGGATTCTCATTGTCATCAACTTTTATCATTTAATTAGTATGTTGAGTCAATTCACGATTAAACAAAGATTTTTAAATGTTAATGATGGAAATAAACCAAACATTTCCCTACTATTTTTTTTTTATTTTTTTATATATATATATTTTTTAATTTGACATCAAAAAGGGTTAGAAATTTGTTAGAACCTACCAAGATCAATGTATTAAATGTGCAGCTCGAATATCTACGCTCATAATCATGAAATAGATATATCTACTTCCATGATATTAGGAAAAAACTTCTCATAAATATTTACAAAATTTACGGCTTAAACCCCTCATCACTGATGTAGAAGCAGGTCCAGTGCACACTACCTATCTGATGATCGATCTAATAGAGTATGTACAAACATTTCTCTACATTGGTGTCAGGGCCAGCCCATTGGGGCAGCAAACCTAGCAAAATGCTAGGGCCCCCAACTGCTCCAATTTTCTTCTTCTTCTTTGAGGCCTCATGATCCAATTTTCTTCTTTTTCTTTTTCTTTGGGGCCCAATTCCAAACATTTTCTGCTTTCATTTATTTAGTTTCCTTTTAGGCCTAATAAACTAATTCAATTAATAAAAAAAACTTTAAAGACCCAATATTATGAGACCATTAGACATCATTGCACTATTAATATATATATATATATATATAAACTGCTAAACAAATTACGAATCAAAACCTTTACTTTGCTCTCTCTTTTCTTCTCTGTGCCTCTCTCTTTTCTTTTTTAAGCTGTTACCGTTTGATTGTTTGAAGAATCTAGGCATGATTTTTGTTTCCAATTAATTTCTACATGTTGATTATGAATCATCTTTTAATTATTTATTTTATTTACAAATTAGTAAATTACAATTTACAATAGTATTAGTATCCACTTATTTTAGGCTTTAGTGGCTTTAGTGATCTCAGTTATCCTGGGTTCTTTAACTTCTTTTATAACAGATTATTGTATTCGGTAAATGAAGAATTATTATTATTATTATTATGTTAATGATAATAATTTTATATAGGGCCCTAATTTTTGTTAATGTCATAAAATTGCTCGGGCCCCAAAATGTCTGGAGACGGCCTTGATTGGTGTTAACGATATTTTAACTCAAACCCTCTAATATACTGCATATAACACAACAACTACAAAAGAATTACTAGCAAAAAGTATTCGAAAATTCTTAAAACCAGAACTTTAAAATCTAATAGCTATTGATTAAATGTACATATGGTTGCATGATACACAAATTAAACATATTAATCCAACTAAGAACGTTTTTTTTTTCATGAGAAAGACCAAACGAGAAGACCCATGTGATGATCTAATCACATTCAAAGTAATGATCAAACATTTGTATGTCACAGTTGACGAACGCAACTAGCACTTTAAGGTCCAAGCAACAGCATTCTCTAAGAAGTTTCCTCTCACATCACAAAGACCTAGCTTGCATATCACAAGCCAAAGTTGAGCCCCATTAAGCAATCAAAGACTCTAGATCTGTAGTGCTTAATTATAACTAATCTATGTTATTAATTTACAATAATATTAATTTTATTATCTACCTATATAAAAAGAAAGAAAAAACATGGAAACCAAGGACTTTTTAAGTTCAAAACCTGCCCTTATTCCTTGCTTATGACCCATTCAATTTGTTTGAATTTTAACAAAATCAAGTAGTCAAGAGTCAAAAAAATATTTATCAAATTAAATCTTTATCAAATTTATTCACAACTCTATAAATACCTTCAATTTGCATGCTTCAATATTGTCAAGTTTAATTTGTTATATACACAGCAAGAAACATGAGCCTTTTCAATGTTATTTTTGCAGCTCTTCTTTTTCTTCTTCTTGTACACACCCAACCATGCAAAGCTGGTAGGGTTTTGGGTAATAAAGATTTAGTGGGGTTACAATTGCAGTCTCTTCAAAAGGGTACAGTAACTCCACCTGGCTCCTCAGGTTGCACCAACATTCCCGGCGGTGGCGGGTCGGGTTGTCCACTTAAAGAAATGAACTTTGCCGGTGGTCATCATCTGCCTCGTAATTCCGGGGCTTATCCACGTCTCATTGTTCCATTTGGAGTTGCTACTGGTGATCACAAAAAGTTGCTCTTGGATTCAGAAAGTTGAAGTCCCACTTCAGGATTTTAGTTTGCCAATTGAATTAAAGAGAAAATTATGATATTGGACTAAATTCCAAAGGCATTTTTAAAAAAAAAATTTATTTTATTTTTTACTACATACGAATAAGGTGAATTTGAGACATTGTCGGACATAGGACGGTGGTCCAAAAAGGCAGGTCTTAATCGGTTACAATGTTTCCATTCTTTTTATTCTTTTCATTTTTTTTTTAATTAATTGGGTCAGTTTCAAGTTCATTCAATTTGTCAATCATCAATATGTATGTGTTTTTTATTTTCTCTATATCTCCTTTTGCAGTAAAGAGAAAATTTTGTATTATTTTCAAGAATAATTCTTCTCAGAATTTGAAAATTTGGCGAATATGATCATTGTATTAATGCTTTTTCATGAAATATATATATATATATATATTCTCAATATTATGTGGATATTTGAATTAATTACACTATAATTGTAGTATTGTACGTACGTACCATGGCTATTTTTTGATTCTTTTTAAATGAAGTTGGCTAACAAATCAGAAAGGTTTCTGTGCCAAGAAAATGGTGGGAAGAATGAAAGTTGACGGCTTGTGCCTTCTAATTACCTGATAAATATGTATGGGCAATTACAGATTTGATCTTGGACTGTTTTTTAATTTCTAAGTTGTTTGCGACTTTAACAAAAGTGACCAGAGTGGTCCTCACATTTTTTTCCAAGTGCCAAATTAGCCCCTCACTTTTCAGAAGTGACCAAATTGGTCTTTCTAACAGTTTAACAGTGTTAAATATAACATTTAACTTTAACAATTTTAGTTAAAACGTAAATACCCTTTATTTGTCATATTAGAATAAAGTTGTTTTATCTTTTGTGCATTAAATTCACTATTATAATTACAAAAAAAAAAATCCAAAATATTATTAATGAAACTCCATTTGTGCCTTTTTAATTAAATTTTATAAAAAAAATCTAAAAATATTTTCATAAGATAATGTCAATTATAAACTTATTTTATAAACAAAGTTACCATTCATTTTTAGTTTAGTCTTTTACCATTTTTATATAAATGTTTTTTTTTTTTTTTTTTTTTTGTTAATATTATATAATCACTGTTGTCAAAATTATTCTAAAATCAAAACCAACAAATAAAATAAACAAAAATATTCACATGTTAAGAAAAAACTGTGCATGTGTCATTATTATATTGTTTAGGAGAAAAAGTACAATTTTACCCCTACACAGTTAAAGTTGACTGATGAAACTTAGTTAGAGGGACTAGTTTAGCACTTGGGAAAAATGTAATGATCAATTTGGTCACTTTTGTAAAAGTCCCAAACAATTTAGAATTTTATAAAAAGTCCATAATATAATTGGTAATTGTCCAATATGTATTTGTGGGTCATGCCCAATACTGCTTTTATAGTCCATCTAGTGGATTCTGACTCAAATTAATTGTATATATTTAATCTAAATTTAACTAAATTGCGTACTAAAGTTGAGAGGGTAACTGGGTTTGCAAATGAGAAAAAATTAGGTGGGCCGCTTTTGTTTGACCAGACCTTGTCAAGATTCACCGGTTTATAATAATTTAATTGTTCCTTTATAATTAGATGAAAATGAGTGCTAAAATAATTCTCTCAACCTACTCTTTCAATTCACCATTTCTTTACAATGTGATATATAGACAACAAATTTTTTATTTATTTTTTTTGTTTTTTTTTTTGTTTTTGTTTTTGACAAAAGTAGACTTTATTAAAACAAGAAAGGAAGACAAGAGACTTGTGGCGATCGCCCAAAATCACCGGAGCAACACAACTAGGAAACTCCTCCATCCAAAATAAATCACTAGCAATAGACAGGCCAAATTTAGCAAGCCTATAAGCAGTCATATTAGCCAACCTAAGCAGTCAATGATCTGGATAATGTCATGGATAATTAACCCAACATCTGAAAGGGGGGAATTGCCCGAATTAATCATCTTCACCACCACTTGAGCATCTAATTCAACTGAGCAGGGGAGAAGACCCAAGTCGTGAGCGAAGACCAAACCTCTAAACATCGCCATAGTTTCCGCAATCTCAGAGGAGTAGCCATCGTGGATAGATTGAGCACTTGACACCAGGACATTGCCCCCGGAATCTCTAATGATGATGCCAACTCCAATTTTCCCATTCTTCGAATCAACCTCAACATCTGTGTTAATTTTAAACTCACCCGGATTAGGAGGGCGCCAAGAATTACCTACCACACTATCAGTTCCAGCAAGGGGAGCCTTAACATCATTAGCTAACTAGAAATCAACAATGAAGGAAACAACCCAGGGGAAAATATCTGCATCAGGAATCAAAGCTGACTTGTGCACATGGCAATTACGCCTATTAGGGGTGGGCATGGTTTGGTTTTGGCCAAAACCATATTGAACCGATATATATTTGGTTTTTGAAAATGTGAATCGGCTTGAACCATTTGAACCTGAAAACCGAATTGAAACGAACACCTTTATGTCGGTTCGGTTCGGTTCGGTTCAATTTGGTTCAATTCGGTTTTGGGCCTATTGGGCTTTGAAGGTTTTTTTTTTTATATATGTTTTTTAATTTTTTGGGCCTTTAAGTTGCATTTTTGGCATTTAGGCTTAAACTTTTTTAAGAAAACATAATATGTAAAAAATAATTTAAACAAAATGCAACCCAATTTTATATCCAAATCTAAAATTTCAATCATATTAAGTCTACATACTCGATCAAAATATAAAATCTTCATAACTTCTATAAAATAGAAGTAAAAAAATGTAGTACATAATGTAGTCCAAAATAAAACATCATCAACAAACATTCCATGATAAAATTGAACCTTACAAAATAATTAATTAAGACAATTGGGTTTATTCGGTTCGGTTTGGTTTTATATGTCCAAAACCAAAACCAAAGCCGAACCGAATTCAATTCAGTTTTTAAATTTTAAATCGGTTTAAATCAAATAGAAGCTATGAACTGAACCAAACACCCTTTTTTCAGTTCGGTTTTATTTGGTTTTGGTTTTTGTGCCCACCCCTAATGCCTATACCAAATTCTCCACATAACAAAGTTGAGTAGCTCCATATCAGCCATCACAATCTTCTCCCTATAGAGGAGCATGAGATCGATGAAGTCCATCCCATCAACAACAGAAATCCCTTGCATAAAGGAGCAATCATCTCGAATCACTCTCAAGGCTGGACATGTCCATAAAGAGTGGACCGTAGACTTTGGGCGCCTCCCACAAATCTGACATAAACCATCCATCATAATACCACGATTCACAAGGTTGAGGTTTGTAGAAATCCAAATATGACACGCCCTCCAAAGAAACAACTTAAACTTGGAAGGTATCTTCAACCTCCAAAGGTACTTCCATCAGGAATCAGAGAGGGAAAGACCAGAAGGACTAGGTTGAGAAAGCAAGGAAAAACCCAAATGGTAACCACTTTTCACAGGGTAAGCTCTGAACTTCTCATAGCACCAACAAGTTGAGTCAGCAACACCATTGGAATAGCATGGAATACTCAATATAGCCGAAGCATCAGTAGAGACAAAATTTTCACGGATGAGCCTCTCGTTCCACCCACTAGAGGCACACTTCAGCAAGCTAACCGTGGCAAGGTCACCCAACGAGGCAGGAGAAACCACCTTAAAGGTCGACGGTTTAGGGACCCAACTATCCTTGTAAATAAGCACAGCCAAGCCCTTGCAAATCCTCCAAACAACATTTATTTATCTACATCAAATTTGGAGCCATTATAAATGACCTATTTTTTCTATTTATTTACAAATCAAACCAATCACCAACTTCCTAAATTACCCTTTATTTATTTACCAAATTTCAATCTAATACCAGGGTTTTTATTTATTTATTTATTTAATTTTTTTTTTTACAATAAGAAATATATAACAATAATAAAGATAGAAACAATATGAGTCGAGAGAGAAATTTTAGAGAGAATCTAGGTCATAGAGATTTTAGGACTAATTTAGTGTATATTTTTGTGGATAATCTTAATCCTGTAGTGAAGCAACATGATTTATGGGGTACGTTCAAAGTTTTTGGATGGGTTAGAGATATTTATCTGTCTTAGAGATCAAGGTCGAGAAGAAGTTGTTTTGCTTTCGTTAGATTTGGTTCAAGGGAAGAAGCGTTAAGGTTTGTTGATCTTACGAATGGCATGCATGTCTTTGGATGGCCTATTTCCACCAAGATAGCTTTTGTTGAGTGGAAAGGAAGGAGTAAGACTGTTGTAAGGTCACAGAGGAATAACAATCGTGATATGGAGCCCAACCAAAAAGTTTACAAGGATTCCATCTCAAGGTTTGATTCATCGTATGCTGAAGCTGTGAGAGGACATTCCAATATTGCTCATTCGCAGGAGTTAAGTGTGAGAAGTAGTACTGATTTAGATGTTAAGGTTAAGGAAAGGATGGGAGTTGTGAAGTGGGATAACAACTCGAATGATATCAGTTGGCTAAGTTGGTGTGCAGTGGGGGTCTTTAGGAAGATTTCTGATGTGTCAACTGTGATTAATAGGGTTCGTGAGAGAAACGTTTAGTTTTCAATCTATTATCTTGGAGATAAGAACATTCTTTGGAGTTTCCGATCGATTGTCGAAAGGAATGCTTTTATTAGGAATAGAGAAGTGTGGGAAGACTGTTTCTCCTTTGTTGGTAGCTGGTCCTATGCCATTACTCCTCACTGTAGATTGACTTGGGTCGAATTCAGGGGAGTTCCTCTGAATATATGGTGTGAGGATTTGTTTATGAAACTTGGATGGGCTGTGGGAGAACCTATTTTGGTAGAGGAGGAGACCCTTAACAGAGAAATGTTGTGTAGAGGCAAAGTTCTTGTTCTTATTCCAATTGGCTCTACTTGTCCTGGAATCATTAAGGTGGAAATGGAAAGAAGTGTGTTCTCAGTTTCAGTCCGGGAAGATCCGATGCCGATCAATATGGAATGGTTTGCCGGTAAATTTGGTTTTGAATCAGAAGGCTCTTCAGCTGCTTTGGGCGCAGGATTCAATGCTTCTATTATGAAGTAGGTGAGTCCAAGAAAAGAACGGTTGCTGAATACAAGTTCCAAGACAAAAGTTGCGGCTGTGTTAAATTCTAAATCTTTTCAGCTTCCTTTGTCCAAGGGTTCAAACTCTAGAAAGAAGGTTCAATTTGATTTGGGCTCGGATCCAAATAAAGAAATGGGCTTGGGCTCTAGATTTTTAAAATTTGGTTTCTCTGTTAAGCCCAGATTAGAGTGTGGAATGCCTAAGAAAGTACAGCAAAAGGAAAAGGGCTTTAATAGTCTTTTAACTTCTGTGGACCAACTGGGCCAACGGAATCAAGTGCTGGAAAATGGTAAGATGGTGGAAAAATCATTGTGCCGCGAAGATGGTGAGGAATCTTCTTTTGAAGACAGTGGGGAGAATAATAATGTCTTACATCCGAATGGTGAAGGAGAATGTTCCAAGGCGGGGTCGAAATGGAGGACAGAAAGTAATATTATTGTTGATTTGAGCAATGGTGGTGGGTTAGGACAGGTTTCGGGGCCTTCTTTCAAAGAAGCTCTCTTAAATGGTGGCTCTGGTTTGATGAGTCAGGATGGGAATTCGATGGCTATGGAAGCAAGTGAGTCCGGGCGTGAAAAGGAGAAGTCATCAGAGGTTAGTATCTCTTCTTTTGAATTTTCTGCATCCCATGTTTCAGAAACTCAACAGGATGAGGTTAACGACAATATAGTTGTAAATTCTGTGGATGTTAATACCGGAAGAATGAGGAGTGCATCTTTGAAAAAAGTTCCTAAATTTGGGAGCTAAGTTAAAAGCCATGGTATGAAAACTCGCAAGGGTAGAAGTTTGATGTTGGAAGGTTTGGATGAATTAAGGCGGGATATTGTAGGCTCTATTTCAGAAAAGAGTAAATGGAATCTAGATGAGGAGTTGACTAAGGTCATTGAAAAAGGAGTGGAATTGGGGCATTTCAAATTTTCTAACAAGTTAGAAAATAGGTGTGACGATCCTCAGAAGTTTGGGTGTAGTACGGATGGGCAGTGGAGACTGAGTGAGGAGGTAGCCAAAATCATTGAAACAGGGGTGGCATTGGGATTAGAGTTCAATGGTAACATGGACAAGATTGTAGACGAGATTACTAGAAGGGAGAAGGATGATGAGGCAAGATACTTGGTATCTAAATGAATTCAATTTTTGTCTGTTTCAGTTTTGGGGTAAATACATTTCGATGATTTTAGTTTCTTGGAATATTAGGGGTTTGGGGAGGTTGGAAAAGAGGAGAGTGGTGAGGAATTTGGTTCATAAATCCAAGCCTACTCTTCTTTTTATTCAAGAATCTAAATTGAATTTCTTTGATTCTAGGATAATTAAGTGTTTGGGAGGTTCGGTTTTAACAAAAGGAGTAGGAGTGGAGGCAAGAGGGTCGGCTGGGGGTGTAATTACTTTATAGAATGAAGATGTTCTTGATGTCAAGTCATATATATCCAATGATCGATGTATAATTATTTCAGGAGTGTTATCATCAATTAATTCGGAGGTGGCCTTTTGTAATGTTTATGCAGCTAACAATGAGAATGAGAGGGTGGAGTTGTATAGATTCAATTTGTCTGCGAAAGTTTCTTTACCGGGGCCTTGGATTATTGGCGGTGACTTTAATACAGTTCTAAACCATTTTGAGAGAAGGGCAGCAATGGGAGTGTAAGATCAATGAGTAATTTTAAGAAGTTTGCAGACGCAGCTAATGTGGTTGATCTTCCTATGAAAGGAGTGGCATTTACATGGTCAAACAATAGGGTTATTGAGTCATGGGCTAGACTTGATCGGTTCCTATGTGATCATCAAGTTCTCTCTTGGTTTCCTCAGCTAGTTCAAAAGGGGTTTGGTCGAAGTCTTTCGGATCATAATCCGGTGTTTTTAGGAGAAGTGGTAGTTGATTGGGGGCCGAAACCTTTTCGTTTCCTAAATGATTGGTTGGAGGATAAGGTTCTCATGGAAGGAGTGCGTAATTGTTGGAAGAATTGCAAGCATGGATTTTCGGCTGGTAGTATTTTGAAGCAAAAGATTGGAGCGGTCAGACGACATTTGAAATGGCACTCAAAGAATAAAAAATATGACAGTAACTTAATTAAAGAGTTGGAGGAGGAATTGGTTAGAATTGAAGGCAGTGCAGTGTCTAATGGATGGACGTTAGGATTGAGAGAAGAACGTTCTTCTTGTTTGATAAAATTATGGAGACAGGTTCGTTTGGATGAGCAAAAATGGAGGCAAGTTTCTAGGGTAAAGTGGTTGAAGGAAGGGGATAGAAACTCAAAATTTTTTCACTTCATGACAAATGTGAGACGAAGGGCAAATTTTATTGAAAATATACTTATTTCTGGTAGCCTTTGTAAGGGTCCGTCTCAAGTTAGAGAAGGTGTGTTATCGCATTTTAAAGATCATTTCAAAAGGAGGGTAGGGTGTAGACCGAATTGGGATGGGTTGATTGTAAATAACATTTCGGCGCAGGAGAAAATGGAGTTAGAGGTGGAATTTTCTGTTGACAAAGTCTGGAAAGCGTTGAAAGATTGTGATGGGAATAAAGCACCAGGTCCTGACGGCCTCAATCTCAATTTCATCAAGGCTAATTGGGAGTTGATAAAAGGTGATTTTATGAATTTCTTTTATGCTTTTTATCAAGATGGTTCTGTTATAAAAGATTTCAATTGTAATTTTATTGCCTTGATACCAAAGATTAAAAGTCCAGTATCATTGCAAGACTACAGATCAATTAGCTTGGTGGGTTCGTTTTATAAAGTTTTAGCTAAGGTGTTAGCCAATAGATTGAAGGTTGTAATGGATTCGGTTATTGGTCCTAATCAGATGGCTTTTGTGAAGAATCGACAAATAATTGACAGTTTTGTTATTGCGGAGGAGGTAATCCATTCGTGGAAGAAGAAAGGAGATGGAGGTTTATTGGTGAAGTTGGATTTCGAAAAGGCCTATGACAGCGTAGATCATGAGTTTTTGCTTGAAGTGTTGAAAAGGATGGGTTTTGGTTCGAGATGGTGTAATTGGATTAAATGGTGTATAACGTCTCCTTTGTTGTCAGTTCTAGTTAATGGGAGTCCTACCAAGCAATTTTCGATGGAGAAAGGACTCCGTCAAGGTGACCCTTAATCTCCATTTTTATGCAATATGGTGGTGGAAATTTTGAGTTGTATGTTTTGCAAAGCAAAACAGCTGGGTATGATGAAAGGGGCGGTATTTGGAGATGGAATAGTGCATATTTCTCATTTGCAATTCGCCGATGACACGATATTGTTTTTGGAACCAAAAGTAGAGTATATAAGGAATGCCAAGAGGATTTTGAGGTGTTTCGAACTAATTTCTGGCTTAAGATCAACTTCCACAAGTCTTGCTTAGTTAGGGTTGGTAAGAAAAGGGTTAGAGAGGATGATTGGGCGGGTATCTTCCGATGTTTAGAGTCAAATTTCCCAATTTCGTATTTGGGCCTTCCTCTTGGTGGCAATCCGAGCAGGGTTGCATTTTGGAATCCTGTTATTAATAAGGTTGAATAAAGACTTGCCCCTTGGAAGAGGGGTTTTATATCAAAAGGGGGTAGGTTAGTGCTTATTAAGGCTGTGTTGTCCAATCTCTCATCGTATTTCATGTCAGTCTTTTCAATTCCAATTATAGTGGCAAAAAAGTTAGAGAAATTGCAAAGGAGTTTCTTTTGGAATGATGGGCAAGTACAAAGGAAAATTCATTCAGTAGACTGGGATACTATTTGCAAGCATAAGAAATTTGGGGGATTAGGTATTGGTAGGATGAGAGATAAAGGTTTAAGCTTGATGGCATAGTGGATATGGAGGTTTGGGAGAGAGGAGTCTTCACTGTGGAAGAAAGTTTTGTGTGCTAAGTATGGTTTGAGTAACAACTCCTTGATGTGGAATGGCAATCTTATCAGGTCGAGTTCTCATTTTGTAAAAAGCATAAACAAGTTTTTCTGTGATAATCACAGATCTTACAACATAGTTAAAAATGGATTCCATGTGGTGATTGGTAATGGGAAGAGTACACGGTTTTGGCAGGAAATAAGATGGGATTCGGTTCCTCTGTTGACAGCTTTTCCGAGAATTTATGCGTTGGCTTCAAATAAGAATGGGATGATTTTTGAGTTTGGGAGTTGTGTGGATTCTAGTTGGGTTTGGGAGATAAATCTTAGTAGAGCTTTGTTCAATTGGGAGTTGGATCAGTGGAATTGTTTTATGGCGTGTCTGGAAAGTATTAAGTTAAGAATGGATGTTCAAGATGCGTTGGCATGGTCTTATGTACCCAATGGCTTATTTTCTGTTAGGTCTTTTAGGAGGTGTTTGGAGGAAAACAATGTTGAGGCCGATCCAATGTGTGATTTTCTTTGGCAGGGGATTTGTCCCCCTAAGGTGGAGTTGTTTGCTTGGCAATTATTGAAAGGAAGAATATTGGTTATAGAGGTATTAATTAATTTCGGTGTACAACAAGTTGGCAGTGTTGTATGTCCAATGTGTGGCAACGGGAGCGAATCGATTAATCACTTATTCCTTCATTGTATATGGTCTGATATGGTTTGGAGAATTTGTATGGGATGGTATGGTGTTTTTTCGTGTACATCCCCTTCAATTAGGGAGTGGGCAATATGCTGGAATATGTTATGTCCATCAGTATCACAGAAGAGAGCTTGGAATACATTGTTTTTTGCTGTTGTATGGTCAATTTGGGAATGCAGAAATGAGGTGGTTTTTAGTGGAAAAATCTCTGATATGGTTGAGGTTTTGGATTCGATAAAGTTTCGAGTTGCGTTTTGGTTCAAGAATCATGGATGCGGTTCTGATGTAGATCTAACAATGTTAATTCTGGATGTAAAAGAGAGGTGTGTGGATGCTTCAGGTGTTAAGTTAAAAAGAAATGGTGTTGGGTTAATTTCACCTGTTATGGATTTAAGATTTAATGTGGATGGAGCTGCAAAGTGTAGTCCTGGGGAGGCAGGAATTGGTGGTGTATTACGTGACTCGAAAGGTAAAATCCTATGTCTTTTTTCGTATTATGTGGGCTCCCTTGATACGATATCAGCAGAAATGTATGCTATTCATAGAGCTTGTCAACTGATAGCTGGAAATATTTCTCTCTCTCATCGATTCATCACTATAGTCAGTGATTCGAAAACTGCTGTTGATTGGATAAAAAGTTTAGAATTTGGTAGTATCCAGTTGGTACATTTAATTTATGATATCCGACAATTTCTCAAGTCATCAGTTGGCTTTGACATTCAGTATGTGCCAAGGGAGTTAAATTCTTTTGCAGACAGTTTAGCAAAAGCAGCGTATAGTGGTGGAAGTAATAGATTGGAGTGGGGTGATGTTTGATGTTCTGCGTCCTCTGTTTTTCTGGGTTAGAGCTTATGTTTTGATGGTTCTTTGTCTTTAGATGGTGTAGTTTGCATGTTTTTCTAGTAATAATCATGTTTTTAGCTGATGTAGTTTGTGTGGTTCCTTGGTGTTGAGAGGACTCGCTGATTTTCTGATGTAGTGTTGTGGTATCTTATGTATTGCAAGGCTTTTGATGACAGAATGTCGATGGCCTTATTTTGAGTTTATGTATTGGTTTTGCCTTGAAAGGCTTCCTATTAATAAATTGCTGTTTCAAAAAAAAAAAAAAAAGGCATTTAGTTCTTCATCTACATAGTGATATAAGGAAAAAAAAATTCAATATAGAAATTTAATACAACACAATTGTTATGAAATAAATAAAATAAACAAGAACATAATAGCATAAATATAAAGTAAGAAAAGAGAGAAAATAGTAGCCCAAGAAAATAGATTCTTTTATTCCTCAATACTTCTCAATTGTCCAAATACAACATGTAATGACTCCTTTTATAGTCTTACAATCTAATGGTTACACAAATGAAAAGGCAATATCATAACACCTCATAATGATCATAAATTGGATCATAAAATTTGGGTGTTAAGGAGATGGTGGGGAGATGAAGAGTTTACAATTTACTTATATAAAATATATAAATGTGGACATCCACTTAACTAATATTTTCATAACACTCCCCCTTGGATGTCCATTGTATAGAGAATATGCTTCATTAAAACTTTTGCTAGTAAAAACCCAGTGGGAAAAAAAAAATAGTAGAGGAAAAAAAGTACAGTATTCATCTACATATCAAATTAAACTCTGAAGGAATTTGGGGTACAAAACTGCCTCGTTAAAGCCTTATTAGGAAAACTCTATGGGATAAAAACCTAGTGAAGGAAAAAGAGTACAGTATGTAATATTTTCCCCAAAATCAGTAACTCCCCCTAATAAAGTGATAAATATGCTCCCCCTCATTCTGGCGTGGATGTTTCAATATTTTGCAAATATATTGCATCTCGATATTATGTACCAAGATTTTGTTTGTTACAATTGGTACTATATTTATAAATAAATCTACATGATTGAAACTTGTGCGTATTTTTTATCACCACCTTTTGGAGATCATATGTAAAGAACTTTAATAAGATCGATTTATGAATTGGTCCAACTTGTTATATATGACATCATGTTGTTTTATTATAAAAACACAAGTTGAACTTATATTCGATACTTTAGGACCTAAAGTTCTTTAATAACAAGAGGAGATCATACACTACTTTAAGTTATGGAATAAACATCGAGGAATCCATTCGATGTATTTTGTCCATGGAAAAGTACTTCAGGACATTTTCCATATATATTTTGATTCATGTTAATACCAAATGCATTAGCCAGGAATAAATTATTTTCTAAGATTTTCCATATTAAAAATTATTCCCCTGATATATATAATTTATAAACTTAGCATAATTTTACTAAGCTTTACATAATCAACATATAATTATTTTAATAAATATTCACTATAACAAATGCACTACATGCATTTTAATTGTTTAATTTTCATTATACAAAACTTTATGTAGCTTTGAATAACTTGCTTCAGGCATTTAAATTCATCGAGGATTTTTATTCATTGTCAAACTAAGTTTCTGCAATAAACATTTTATCTTAATTCGTATGAAAAATATTCAATAAGTTTGATATCATCAAACATGTGGACTACAGATCCAATTAAAGCTTTCAAGTTTTACATGAATATAGCTTTGCCTTTTATTTGTTAATAATTTCTATGTCGACATTTCTATAATTTATAATATAAGTCCCTCATCATTTTTCATAATGTGCAAAACAAATAATATATGATCCCAATTTCTGTACCAATATATTTCATTATGATTATGTAATTCATGTGCCTCTCCAAGGGCTTATTATAATAACTTTAATGTTAAATATACATTATACATGTCTTTCTATACAAATATTTCTCCAACACACGTGCCTCTACTAGGACAATTGAAATTCTTTTATTTTCTTCAACGGTCTCATAGGGGAGATTAACATTTCTATATGACTTTTCATGATTTTGTTTTCACTTATGAGACTAGCTCTTCAAGAGCCTTAGATGATGACGATTTATCTATCACTCGAGTATTATTTTAAATATAATCATGATCTTTTAAATTCCAATTCTAGGAACCATATCTTTTGAACCAAAATCGCCTTTACGACTTTACTATCTAACATATTATTTTTGCTACCATTTCATAAATTGTTCTACATGAACAACCACCCGGGTTTATATATTGACAGAATATAATTTTATTATTTTATTTGAATCATCTGAAAATTTATTTGCATATCATGCAATTCACAAGATGATGCATACCTTGTAATTTTACGTCGTTTATCAACTTATGATAATTCTCCCTCTAACGACGATAAAATTTACTTCAAGAAATTATATGCATCATAATAATTTTGTACATAAACTCATTTATTTTGTCATATTGTTCTTTAAGAACTAATTTACATGGTCTCATTGTCCTTCAGGGACATTTACCAGCAAAAAATAATTAGTTATGAAATGGATATCCATATAAACTATTTCAATATTTTGATGCATCGTTTACTTTTAGTAAAGCTTATTGTCCTTCAGGAACATTCACTAATATGTAATCGCATAATATAAGAAATATGATAAATTCTTTTGGCACGAGACAAAATAAATGAAATAGAATATTCTTAAATAAAAGAATATAATAAGAACTTCGATTCCTCAAATTTCAAGTTCTTATGTCAAGTTTTTTTTAAAAAAAACTCACAATTTTTTGGAACTTCTGATTCGTGTAGGAATTGCGGGTTCATAAATGAAAAATCACATGTTTAAAGCTTCGGGTTCTTAAAATAAAATCACAATTTTATTTTTCAAATGAAAAGAACTGTTATTAGATCAAATTTAGAACTTCTAGTTCTAATTAAATTTGATATCAAAAATTAAATACAGAACTACAAGTCTAATTAGTTTGAAATTGATAACATCAGATTCTAATAAAATAAATATTCAGAACTTCAGATTCAGATTTGTATTAATATTAAGGGCTTTAAACCTTTGTATTTTCCTTTTCAAATATTTGAATAGCCAAATATTCATCTAACAATGGAAATTTAGATCATCTTTTGATTCAAAACTTCAGGTTCAAATTTCAGAACTTCGGGTTCATATTCAACAATTTATATTCAAATTTAAAACGGCATATTCTCAATTGGATTTGATTTTGAAACTTTTGGTTATATATATATATATATCGATCAACTCCAATAACGTTAAAGAACCACAAAAAAATAAAACTAAATTTATTTTTTGATGTGGAAGATCCAACGTAGCGACAACCACATAGCATACTCATAGAATTAATTGTGTGGAATAAATAATAATAAGTAAATTATATTGAAATATTTACTTGGATATAATATTCGTAATTGTCTAAGGACAATTTCTTATATAGTAGATCTTTCTGATCTAACCAAATACAAAGTGTCAATTTTCATATAATTTGTTTTCACTTTGTGTCAAATATTAGCTCTTCTGGAGCATTCATTGTTCTTGCTAAAAATCAACAAAATATTTTAGATATACAACATATAGCAAGCAATCTTTTATAATTATTAGAAGGTGTATTTTACATTCTTTCAATTTTCTTGTTTTGCTTTGGTGTTATTCCATTTCGGGTGGAACAATTTAAATTTCTTTATAATGATTACCTTTACATCAATAATTATTTGAGTATAACAATACCCACAATCATCACCATGACTGTATATAACATTCACTTCAAGGAATGATATTGATCAAATTGGGTGATGTCAATGATTTTATAATCAAAACTAATTATTTTGTTCAGCCATGAAAAACATGATATAAACTAATAGTATGCTCAAATATATACGTTATTAATATTGCCACTTCTAGAGCAAATTTAAAGCATAAAATATTAAAATATATATTGCTACTTCTGGAACAATATTTAAAACAATATAAACTCAATATGTTTCATTGATCATGTCTTTATCTGCTTGGTAATCAAAGCTTTTTTTAAGCAAATATATATAAGGACAAATAATTCGTTGATCATAAGATATTTCTATTAGAAATAAACAATTTTTTTTAAGAAATAAAATAAAATATAATTTATGATAAATCATACAATTGACTGAAAACAACAAAAAATATCTAGCATGACATGAAGTTGTTTTCATGATTTGTTGCAACTTGCAATTACAAGTTTAATGCTAATATAAATCACTAAAACCACATGAATGTAAATCAACTTAAAAAAAAAAAAAACCAACAATTTTAAATTACAAAAATCAATAGACCGTAAAACTATATATCACAGGGTGAATAAATTCAAATGTTAATGAATAAACAATTGAGACATTTCGTGATTAATAGGTGTGTGAAATATGAAAATTTATATTTTTCTAGTATATGAAAATATAAGATTTCACACCTTACATACCTTAATAAGGAGGAAGAAATAAAGAAGAAAAAATATTTCATTCATAGTGGTTGTGTCTCTTAATGTAAAATGTAAATAACCAATAAAAAATAATAGATCAAAATTGTCAGATTCATATGAAATATAAACAACCAATTGTAGGTAGATAGATCAAAAATGTTTGAAAATAAAAGGCAAATTATTTTTGCATTTTTTGGTCCTACTAATATCGAAACTTAATGTTCTATTATATCACAACTTTATAGTTATGATTTGCAATTCTAGAACTCCAGGTTCCAAACAAAATTCATATTTGATGAAAATATTGAATTTCATCGGAACTTCAAGTTCATATATAAACTTCTTGTTTATAATTGAAAACCATGAATTGAGAACTTCGGGCTCTGAAAGTAATCACATCTAACGAAATTCAAAACTTCGGGTTCTTATTCGATAATTCAAAATTTCATATTTTGATTTGATTGCAATCCATAATTTCCAATAAGATTATGTTAAGCTTCAGGCTTTTTGATTTTACTATTTTCGTACATTAGCTCAAGTTTCAGACTCTTTGATTTAACAATTATCAAATATATATCATATTGAGCTTCAGGCTCTTTGATTTTGCGATCTTTGGGTTGCAACATAATTGATTTCATTTTTGCAATCTTCAGGTTGCAATACATTCATTTAATATTTATTTTCTTTTATTGGCAACCCAATGAATATTAAGAACAAAATTAAGAAGAGAAATAATATAAACCAATTCTTCTTTTTTTCTTAGCCAAAATTAGAGAAAGAAAGACTTTACAATTGCTTGGATCTCTTGATCTCATCAAGAACTCTCGGCCTCATCAAGAAAGTGTTATCTCTTATCACTTATTGAATTTGGATCATATGACATCTTGTCTTCAAACAATAAACTTTCAAATCTGAAACTTGAAACATATAATGGTTAGAGACTCGTGCTGATAACGTGTTATGAAATAAATAAAATAAACAAGAACATAATAGCATAAATATAGAGTAAGAAAAGAGAGAAAATAGTATCCCAAGAAAAGAGATTCTTTTATTCCTCAATACTTCTCAAGTTCAAATACAACATGTAATGACTCCTTTTATAGCCTTACAATTTAATGGTTCACAAATGAAAAGGCAATATCATAACACCTCATAATGATCATAAAATTTGGGTGTTAAGGAGATGGTGGGGAGATGAAGAGTTTACAATTTACTTGTATAAAATATATAAATGTGGACATCCACTTAACTAATATCTTCATAACAACAATAAAATTATTTAATTAAAAAAACTATTAAAAAAAGTACATGTAACAAGGGGCGACATGGCCCCCCTAACTAATGAAATTGTTACATGTAACAATTGATAGAGAGTTGGAGTGAAATTCAAAAAAAAAAAAAAAAGTTCAATGGTTACCAGGATTGATAATTTGGGAATAGTAGAAAAAAAAAGAAGTTGTAAAGTGGGACAAAACTGCTATTTAATTTTTTTTTGATACAATATTAAATGGTAATTTGGTCAAATATACAATTGGTAATTTAAGAAGTTAGTTGTTGGTTTGATTTGTAAATGAGAGCTTCTTTTGATAATCCATTTTTGTTTTTACATTTCTTTTCTAAAGACACTCCATTCTCAAATTTTAAATTTAAAAAATTCTAAAGACACTTCTTTTTGTTACAAGATTATCTTTTTTATCTTTTTTGAATTAAATTATTAAAAAAAGAAATTATCTATCCTAAATCATTAGGTTAATTATTACAAATTAAATACTCTCTCATAAAATTTTAATTACCATATTAAACTCTCTCTTCTCTGATACATATTTCTAATTTTCTATCTCCATTTTTTCTTAAGCAAGACTAACAGTTAAAAAAAAAAAAAAAAAAAAAAACTTACTAATGAACTTGATTTATAGGATTCATATGTGTGTATATATTAAAAAAAAAAAAAAAAAAAAACTCAAAAAACAAGTGCCTTGTATATATATATATATATTTAAATCAAAATATGAAAATGCTTTTCGTTACTTTTGTAGGTATGTGATTGCCAAGAGAACTTTAATTCTTTTATTAGTCTTTGAAATTCTGAGTTTAATTGAATCGAATATATATATAATATATATATAGTGAGTCTCTCATGAGGGATTCCTTATTTTAATTTCGGTAAGGACCATGATGAAAACACATCGATTTTAATGAATTTTAATCTAAATTTTTTTGTGGATGATGAGTTCATTGAAATATATCTATGAACAAAATTTGAGAATTTTTCAAATACTAAAACTATTTTTCTTGAATTTTCCTACTTTTCGCCTATTTTCAGATGCCTTCATATTTAACAAAATTTAGATAAATAGTTATAGTGCTCGGAAAATTCTCAAAAAAATTTCATACGTAGATTTCATTGAACTTATCATCCACAAAAAAATTAAATTAAATTTCATTAAAATCGATGTGTTTTCATCATAGTCCTTACCGAAATTAAAATAAAGGATCTCTCATGAGAGACTCTCTCTCTCTCTCTCTCTCTCTCTCTATATATAGATATTAATGTTAGTAAAAAATCAAAATATTCATAATTTTTTTTTTCTTTAACTATTACTCAGAGAGTGATAAGTATGGAAATATGATTTTTTTTTTCTTTTTTTAAATTGAGAGAGATTAATTAGGAGACAGTGTTTTATACGGTAATAATAGATTTAGGAGAGAGAGTTTAATGCATAATATTTAATGTAATAATTTAGGAGAGAGAATTTCTTTTTTTAATAATTTAATTAGTTTGGAGTGTTTTTAAATTTTTTTTGTCTTGTTTAGTAATTTTAATTCAGGTTAAAATTGTCATTAATAAAAAAATAAAAATAAAAATTGGAGTATAAATGGATAATTTGTAGATTGTAAGCAGAAGCTCTTTTATAAATAAATAGAAAAACATGTCATTATAATTTTGTTATAATGATGTGTGAGCCACAGTAGTTTCACAAGAAAAATGCAAATATAGAACATTGAACAGAATAGGGTCATAATTTTGTTTTGACTACTTTGTGGTAAACTAAACCGACATGTCAAATTCAAACATGTTTTTTTTTTAAAACCGACGGTTTTGACTAACAGTATAACTAATTTGATTGATTTTCAATTATATAAAGACCAAATTAATGAAATTTGAATTAAAGAGTAAAAAAG
>OX940811.1:8999649-9295502 GCA_954870605.1 Acer campestre | reverse complement strand
GTGATATTTCCCAATTAAGTTGAGACCAAATTGTAACAACCCCTTATTAGTAGATATGCCTATATTAAATGATACTATATTTTTAATTTTTTTTTTTTTTTTTTTTCATATAACATAAAAATAGTTACTTTTGTTGTGGCCGCGACACATGGGATATAATAAATGATACTATATTCTTAAGAATTTTTTTTCATATTCTAATATATCTAATTATACAACATAACATATAATACTAATAATATTTATTAAAAAAATATATATGATAATAATCTTATATTTCCAATTTATGATATATATAATAGTCTGAACTTCTGGAGTTTACAAAGTCATCAACATACACATTAAATGATACTTTTAATAATAATCATATATATAATAACAATCATATATATTTTTTAAAATTTCCCATATCCTAATAAATAATTATAATTATAATGGATGATGGAGATTCAATCTGAAAATTTGGAAATATAATTTTAATTTTAATTTTTTAAATTTTCCAGATCTCTTCGAATATGAAAATTTTCATATTTAAAGAAATTGGTTATTAATATATGTTATGAACCTCCGCCACATGAGTTACGTTATAAACTACAACCCCCAAACACACGTACTCAATTGTAAAGTTTGTCCCCAACAACATGTTCCTCTTCTTTTCCTAACATTATTTTATAGTTTTAAAACTATTTTCCTCCTTACTATATATTCAAACATTCTTGTCTAATTAGGAAGAGGTGGTTTTATTCCTTTATATTTTTATTAATTACTCAATTTGAATATTTCAACAATGATATCACTAATTAACTTCGATTACATACACATCCTAATATTGTGGCTTGGTGCTTGGTGGTAAGAGTGATTATTCAATCTGTCAATGTTTTAGGTTTATGTCCCCCCCCCCCCCCCCCCCCCCTCCTGCAAGTGGACAAAAGATATATAGAAAAAAAAAAAAAAAAAACTTCTATTAACTAAATTAATTAATAACTTTTTATTTGTAATCTATTTGGGCCATTTTTTTTTCTTATGCTAATGACGCTATGAAATTATAAGTTAAGGGCATTATGATATTATAAGTTAAGGACGTCCAACCATATCCACACATTCATATTGGGTGTAGATATTTGTTAATGTGGGGCTGTGGGCCCAATATGAATATGTGGCTATGGTTGGATATCCTGAAATTATAAGTTAAGGACGTCCTGACTATAGAACCACTATATATATACATCATTTGGTTTAATACTAACTAATTTTTCTCACATACAAACCTCCATACATTTTTTTTTTTAGGTAGCAATTTATTGAAATAACAGGTCAAGAGGCCAAGGGCAACTAGATACAACAAAGAAAAATGCAACAAGTGCCATCAACAACAAAACATGACAACCCCTACAACAACACCAGAAAAAGGAACACCACACACCAGAAACACAAACAAACAGAGCAAAATAGCACCCATAAAGGAAACCAAAATAGCACAAAACTATTACAAGTCACCCCATTCAAGCCTGTAGACCACACTGTTGGATCCCGTTTTCGCCAAACTATCCACAGTTGAATTCGACTCTCTAGGTTTGAACACAACCGAAACACCTTTGAAGTTTTGTAAAAAGATACAAATATCATACACCATATTCACAAGTTTCAAATTTTCGAAGCCCTCCCCATTCACCCAAGACACAGTTGCTTTAGAATCACTGATAATCACCACATTTCGACTGGCTATGGCAGATTTAGAAGCAATTAACTGACAAGCCTTACGGATAGCATTCACTTTAGCCGAATTAGAGTCCATAAAACCCAAGCAAAAAGAGAATAATTAAACACAAAATTTTCCCATTTGCGTCTCTGAGCACACCTCCCACGCCAACAGGGGGCTTCCAAACACTGCTTCTAATCACCTTAAGAGGGGCCTTCTCAATGCATCTGTTTTTGACATCAAGCAGCAGCAAAGTAGGCGAATCCTCCACTCTGCTACCATGATACTTGAACCACCACACAACTCTGAACTTCACCAAGTCCATGGTCGAACTAATATGAGCCTCTTTCTCCTTGAACACAACCTCATTCCGAACTTCCCAAATAGATCAGACCACTACAAAAATAAGGTAATCTACACTCTCCTTTGATTCGCTGAGGGACACAAACCAATCCATCCTTCAACCCAATCTTTTAACAGCATATTGGCACACGAGTTAACATCCTACCATTTCATGCAACATGTCTAGACCTCCCAAGACCAAGGGCATTGAAGGAAAAGATGATCCACAGTTTCAGCGTAGACTTACACAACGGACACTCCACATAAACCATATGAGCGTAACCAAAGCTTTGAATCACTGTCCTCACCATAATTCTCACCTTGAACAGTTGCCACACAAACACCTCCACTTTAGGAGGGCATAATTTCTGCCACATGAAGTTTGAAACCAAGCTTATATCATTGTTAATTACATAATCAGCATCCTCCAAACATCTCTTGAAGGAACCAACTGAAAACATCCCATGAGAGCAAAAAGACCAAGCCAAAGCATCAGTAATGCCAATCCTCACCTTAATACACTCTAAAGCCGCCTGAAAGCACTTCCATTGATCAATTTCCCAATTAAATAATCTTCTTCTCAGAATCACATTCCACCTCCAACATGACCCCTTTAATAAGCCATACTCCACCACCTTACCATCCTTGTTAGAGGCCAAAGCATATATCCTTAGGAACACCATTTTTAAGGGAATCAAATCCCATTTAATTTCCTCCCACAATCTAACTCTGTCACCTGATCCAACAACTATTCTAAAACCATCTTCAATAACTTTGGATGAACACCTACCTTTCAAAAATAGCCTAGGCACAACCTTTATAAAAGGGGAACATGAATTCGAGCCTTGCCAATCCCACCAAATAGCCTTAGGGTCAACATTGCACTTAGCACAAATAACCTGTTTCCACATTGACGTTTCTTCCCGACCAAATCGCCACACCCATTTAGCTAATAAGCTCATCCCTTTATCTACCATCCTACCTATCCTAAGTCCATCATTCCTTTTACTCCTGTATAAAGAACTCCAATCTACTGCGTGAATTTTCTTTTTCACAACCCTATCATTCCAGAAAATATCTCTTTGTAATTTCTCAATCTTCCTAGCCACACCCACAAGCATGCTAAATACAGACATAAAGTAGGTTGGTAAACTAGACAATACGGATTTGATTAACACCAACCGACCCCCTTTTGATAAAAAACCGGGCTTCCATGAAGCCAACCTCTGTTTTGTTTTATCAATCATCGGATTCCACAATCTTTCATTCCTCATATTACCACCAAGCAGGAGCCCGAGATAATTGATTGGGATTTCAGTACCAACAGAACAAAAAGCTGCTGACCAGTCCTCCTCAACCGGCCTCTTCTTCCCCATTTTCACCAAGCAAGACTTGTGAAAGTTGATTTTCAATCCTGATGCCAATTCAAAACATCGCAAGATACGTTTAGCACATAACAGGTATTCCAAGTTTGGCTTAATAAATAAGATCGTATCGTCTGCAAATTGAAGGTGAGTAATATGAGTGTTGCTACCAAACACAGCTCCTTTTAGCATCTGTAAATCTCTTGCTTTGATAATCAAGCAACTCAAAACTTCCACCATCAAGTTAAAAAGAAAAGGTGACAAATGATCACCTCAGGGACGGACCTTGGGCTGGGCTTGAGCCCACCCTAGTCTTTTTTAAAAAAGTTGAAAGTTATAATAGATACCTAGTGGCTGGACTTTTACCTACTTTTAGTACTTCACAAGTCTCAAGGCGAAAGGCAACCAACACTCCAACAGGTCATTGATTTCAATTGTTTTTTCTTTTTCTTTGATAATTCTCTTTTCTCTCATTTTTTTTCAAATTTTAGTCCAACCTCTCTATTAACATCAATAATTCATCTTCTAATTAGGTATATTTTTATGAATATTGTAAATTTAAATATTTTGTTTTGTAATTAAATTTTAGGATTAATCTAATTATTAGTTATTCTAATTTTAATTTACAAATTAACATTATTATTTAATAAATTTCTTTTTGTTTTGGTTGAAATTTAGATACATGCTTGATAATTTTTTTTTTTTTAATTATTCTTTTGTTTTTAGATTTGTTAATAAATAGTAATATAAGTGAATACTTATTTTTTTTATGTGACGTGAATGCTCCATTATAACTAAACTAAACTAATAATTAAATAAATTATACTTTTTTAGAAAGTAATGAATTAGATTTCCTTTAACACTGTATTTGTATATTTCGAATAAATAGACTAATATTATAATATAAGAACATTATATATGTAAATAATTAAATAATTTTTCAGTAATGAAGCTTATCAAGACATCACTTCGCAATAAGATGGAAAATGAATTTTTAACAAACTCCATGGTTGTCTACATTAAAAGAGAAATTGCTAGTGCTATTGATCCTGATTTCATAATTGATAAGTTTGATCTTTTGAAAAACCGTAGGATACAGCTTAATTAGTATTTGATTGTATTTGCATTTCATGTTTATTTTATAATTTATTTTGACTTTATTTTTTTTATTAATTTTTTTAATTAATTTATTTAGAATATATATTTATAGAGTAATCCTGGCTTTGTCTTTGGTGTATCTTTATTTTTAATTAATACAATTTTCTCATGATGTTAATGATCCAAAAAATAAATTATTCTAGCCCACCCTAGTGTTTAATCTTGGTTACGCCCCTAGATCACCTTGCCTAAGACCTCTTTGTAAAGAAAATTCCTTCATTGGATTACCATTTATCAGTACCGATAAGGATGGTGACAATATGCACCATATCATCCAATTTCTCCATTTATGACCAAAACCCATTCCTCTCATCACCTCATCCAAGAAAGCAAGATCCACGCTGTCATAAACTTTTTCGAAATCAAACTTTACAACAATGCCTCCTCTCCCATCCTTTTTCCTCGAATAAATAACCTTTTCAGCGATAACAAAACTATCCACAAACTCCAAAGAATGAAATTAATGTTATATAATAGGTTACGTAACATAAAACAGTGGATTTGTCGTTTTTTGAGAGAGTGTGCAAGTCACTTTCTAATATTACCCGCTGTGTAATATTTAATTTCATGATTTGAATGTAATCAAGGAAGCACGAATACGGATATGGATACAGGATACGGATACGGCACGATACGGGGATACGGTAAATCTCCAAAAACTAGTGTTATAGGCAAAAATAGTCGTGGCAAACACGTCATCATTATATGAAGCCATGTAAGCAGGGGTCAAGACAAGTCAACTAACAGAGCAAGAAATCCCCCACGAGAACTTGTTCGGGAAAAGAGTAAGTTGCCCGACCACCAGCGAAGATAAGTTGCTCGGGCAACAAATCTTACTCAGGCACATACTCGGGCATAGTCGGGAATCAGTAAAAACAGAGAGTCATCAGCATCTACGTTCAAAATGCAGGATATAATCAGCAACCAGCGTCTCCATGATAAGCAATGATGAGGTTCCTCAGAGTTCCAAGTAAGGAAACGAGTAGCTTCTCCGCAAATAAAGGAGGAGGAATCAGAGACGAATTATGATTCAACCAAATCAGGAAATATACCACAAGGAGTGAAAACAAAATCCGTTTAGGATTAGAATGCATACCCCAAAACTAGGGCACCACATGTCAAACCCTAGTAGCAACATGTATAAATACCCCTTCTTTACGTAAAGAAGGGGGGGGGGGGGGGGGGGTACGAAAGAAATAGCTTGAGAGAGATTATAGTGCAATATTCTTGTAATCATTCTTCATAGTGAATTTGGCTTCGTTGCTTAGGCAACAATCCATGGATGTTTCTCCGATCCTTGGAGTTTTACCACGTAATTGCTTGTTATTTCTAGTTATTTCTTTTGGTTTTAATCATTCTAGTTCATAAATTATAGCAATTCAAAAGTAAATCATTGACTCGGTGACCACCAAAAATCACCGTCAACAATTGACGCTAGAAGAAGGGGGACCCAGAAATTTGTGATAACAATGGCTGACGAAGGAGATGGTAGCGATTCCAGGTACAGTCAAGGCGTGCCAAGTAACGAGCTAGAAGATGACACCACACTCAATACAGCGGATGCCACCTTAACGACGGCAGACCAGTCAGCCGCCCTAACTGGTATTCAACGTTTCCCCACAACTAATGAAGAAATTGCGCAACGATTTCATACTTCTCTGCAACAACTTATATCAGACACAGCAAAGCAAGGAATTGACCTTTCCACCACGGGAGGTTTGATGTCGCCTCATAGTCTGTCCGCTCCAAACCAGCAGGCCGCGAGATTGCGTTCTGCAGTGGTGATACCAACGCATGATGCACCCCTAAAAGCCAGACGAGATCCTACAGGTAAACCAGAGATATTATCCGAAAGAGTGAATGGAAGGAGTAGGGAGCATAGAGAGGGGAATGATTCTGACAAGGGTTACGATCAAGATCAGATAGTTGTAAATCGAGATCACCCAGAGAGGCGCAGTCACCGGAGAGACCGGTCCTCATCCTCGGAAGAAAGTGAACAGAATCATCGTCGCAAGCGCTAAAGGGGCACAGTTCGGCTGCATGGCCTAAACCGAGATCGTAGAGAGCTGAATCCGGAGGAAAGGGGCCAAAAATTGACCATAAGTCAAAATTTCAATGCGACTGGAGAACCAGAAGTAGACAGAGATATACTCATACAGAGTCTGACCCGGGAAGTTCAGAACAATCGCCGACAAATGGATGCTTTAGTCAGGCGATATGGGCGGAATAAGCTGTCGGATGACGAATCCGGGAGCCCTTTCACTAGTGGGGTCCTGAAGACACCTTTCCCGGAGAGATTCAGGATGCCACACGTGGAGCTGTTCAAGAAAGATATCGATACAAAAGAGCACGTCCGGAGATATAGGAGCGCTATGGCACAATATGTCCACAATGACGCGCTGCTATGTTTGAATTTTCCTCAGACTCTTGGGGATCTAGGCTCCCGATGGTTTGGTAGATTATCAGCAGCAAGCATAAGCAGCTTTGGCGAGCTGAGCAAAGCTTTCTCTAGGCAGTTCCTCGGGAATGTGCATAGGAAAAAATCGGTAGCTCACTTATCCCAACTCAGACAGGGAAAAGATGAGTCGTTAAAGAAATATCTGGGGAGATTCGGTCAGGAAGTGTCTGAGATTGGGAGTGCAAATGACGAAGCAATAATTGCTGCATTCATCAACAACCTTCAGAATGGCCAATTGTCATTTGACCTTAGAAGAGCCCGATTAACCAGTTACGCTGATATGATGGACATGGCAGGGGGGTACGCCCTGGCAGAAGAGGAAGAAATTGCCACAGGAGGTTACTTTGTGCATGGAGGTCGCCCAGAGGGATCTAAAACCAAAGACCAAACAAAGGTGCCTGACGCCAAGGGAGACAAACAGAAGCATAAAGCGCCGGATGGTCGGGATGGACGGCGAGCATACTACCCGAAAACCGACCAATCGCGGCAGAAGTTCCAAGGCAGATATACAAATTACACCCCGCTGAAGAAAGATCAAGGTGAAATCTTGGCAATCATAGAAGAGAAGAACATGTCTAAAGAACCTCCTAAGCAGTCAACATATGCTTAAAGGGACACCACTAAATATTGTCGTTTCCATAAGGAGAACGGGCACGAGACATCCAAGTGTTACCAATTAAGGGATCACATCGAAACCCTCATCAGGGAAGGACACTTGAAAGATATTATCCTCAAAAAGGTGGACAAGACGGATGGACAGAAGGATAGCCGGCAGGACGGACGAGCAAGAAAGTTTAGCCCCAAGAAAGCCGAGGATGAAGGAGCAATTAACACCATCTTTGGAGGACCGGCAACTGGCAAGAGTAACAGGGAAAGGACCCAGGAAATCCGGGAGGCCATGGAGGCCCGGAGAGACTTGGACGTCAATTCCATTGAACCCGACCCGAAAAGAATCAAAGAGGGATGAGACCCGATCATATTCACAGAAGCCGACTCACATGGAATAGATGTTAGGCCAAATGACGCCCTAGTAATCGGCGCGCGGATCGGTCATAGAGAGGTTCATCGAATTCTGATTGACAATGGGAGTTCAGCGAATATTCTAAGTGCAGAGGTATATGACCAGCTAAGGTTAGATAGAAAAGACCTACAGCCATTCCCCACGCCCCTTAGAGGATTTGGGGGAGTCGAGGTAAGGTCGCTAGGCACGGTGAAATTACCCGTGAAGATTGGGAAGACACCTTGCCAAAAACGGTGCTACTCGACTTTGTGGTGGTGGACACAGACAACTGGCCATACAACGCCTTATTGGGCCGACCATTTTTGAATAAAACCAAAGCGGTGACGGCAACCTATGCCCTCATGATGAAGTTCCCGACAGAATATGGAGTAGGAGTAGTTAAGGGGTCACAAGAGATGGCCCGAAGAGCAAACTTGTCAGTGTACAAAGATAGGGAAGTACACCAAGTATACGTGGTAACGGCCCAACAAAAGGTGGAAGAACCAGAAGAGCAGGCAAAAGTGCCAAAAGAGTTTGAATTGGATCCCAGAGAAGAACTTGAAGTTAGGAAGGATTAGCCGACCGAAGAAGTGGCCCTGAATCCGGCGGACCCGAGTAAGACAGTGAAGGTAGGGGCAAGTTTAAATGTGCATGTCAAAACCCAACTGGTCACATTGCTAAGAAGTTATGAGGATGATTTTTGCTTGGGGTCATGAGGATATGCTAGGAGTAGACCCAAGGGTGATTTCATATTGCCTTTTCATCAACCCAGAGTCCCGACCAGTGGTACAAAAGAGAAGGTTGTTCAATCCAGAGAGAAGTGTCGCAATCAAGAAAGAAGTGGAGAAGTTGCTTTCCGCAGGATCGATAAGGGAAGTCAAGTACCCGGAGTGGGTAGCCAATGTAGTATTGGTAAAGAAAAAGAACAACTAATGGAGGATGTGTGTAGATTTCACCGACTTGAACAAAGCTTGCCCGAAAGATAGTTTCCCACTACCGAGGATTGACCAGTTGGTAGATGCAACTGCAGGATACGAACTACTAAGCTTCAAGGATGCCTACTCAGGATACAATCAGATTCGGATGAACAAAGCAGACGAAGAAAAAACATCTTTCACCACGGATCAAGGGTTGTATTGTTACAAAGTGATGCCATTTGGATTAAAAAATGCTGGAGCAACGTACCAAAGGTTGGTGAACCGAATGTTTGCTCTGCAGATTGGGCAAACATGGAAGTCTATGTGGATGACATGCTGACCAAGAGCACTACGGCAGAAAAACATTCGGAGGATTTGAAGGAAACCTTCGATGTTCTGAGGAAATATAAAATGAAGCTTAATCCCAGTAAATGTGTGTTCGGAGTACCCTCGGGGAGGTTTCTAGGTTTTCAGGTTCACCAAAGAGGAATTGAGGTAAATCCCGAGAAGATCAGAGCACTAGTAGGAATGGCCTCACCAAAGACATTGAAAGAAGTACAAAGGCTGACGGGATGTCTTACGTCACTCAATCGATTCATTGCCAAGTCAACAGACAAGTGCGCCCCATTCTTCAGGGTAATAAAAAAGGGAAAAGGGCTCGAATGGAGTACAGAATGTGAAGAAGCCTTTCAGAAGTTGAAAAAATATCTGGGGAGAGCACCCATCCTCTCAAAACCGGTGGTAGGAGAAACATTGTACTTATACCTGTCGGTCACGGAGGTGGCGACAAGTTCGGTATTGATCCGGTTAGAGGAGGGGATACAAAAACCAGTGTATTACACAAGTAAGGCATTGTTACCAGCAGAAACCAGGTATTCGCTGGTAGAAAAAATAGCGCTAGCACTAATCATATCGGCCAGGAAATTGAGGCCATATTTCCAAGCGCATACGATAGAGGTATACACTGACTGCCCATTGAAACTAATTCTTCAAAAGCCGGAGGTGTCGGGAAGACTGACCAAATGGGCAGTGGAACTGAGCGAATACGACATCAGATACATACCTAAAGCGGCAATTAAAGGGCAGGCGGTATCATATTTTATAGCAGAATTCACCGAGCCAGACGCCGAGGTAAGAAGGACAATGGAGGATGAACGGAATGGTATAATCCAATGGAAATTGCATGTAGACGGATCATCGAACACACATGGCAGCGGGGTAGGAATAGTCATAACAACCCTCGAGGGAGATACCGTGGAGTGTGCCATGAGATTCGATTTCAAAGCAACCAACAATCAAGCAGAGTATGAAGCCTTGTTGGCCGGCCTCAGGGTCTGCATAGCATTAGGGGCAGACGAGCTGGAAATTTACAGCGATTCACAAGTCGTGGTTAATCAAGTACTGGACGAATGCCAGGCAAGGGAAGAGCACATGATAGTTTATTTGGACATTGCAAAAAGGCTACTTAGAAAATTCAAAGTGTACAAAATCTCTCAGATCCCTCGGGAAGAGAACGAGAAAGCAGATGCTTTGTCCAAACTAGCTTCAGCCACCACAAGCATCAGATCCAAAGCAATACCAGTGGCACATCTGACTAAACCAAGTACAGTAGAATCAGAGGAAATCATGATAGCGGAGATCCGACCAAGCCCAAGCGACTGGACGTATAAACTCAGAAAATACTTGGAGGAAAATATACTACCGGAGGATGCAGTGGAAGCAAAACGCATCAGATACAGGTCAACTCGGTACACAATTCTAAGGGGAGAATTATACAGGAGAGGATTCTCAAAAGTATTGCAAAGATGTGTGGCCGGTGAAGAAACCGAAAAAATCCTAAAAAGTGTCCACAGTGGAGTGTGTGGGAACCACACCGGGGGTAAAAGCCTAGCACACAAGGTACTTAGGCAAGGATTCTACTGGCCGACCCTGTTCGCAGAGGCGCAGAGATTCGCAGAGAGCTGTGAAACATGCCAAAGAATAGCAAACGACATTCGGCAACCCCCAGAATTACTCAGAAGTTTAACCTCACCGTGGCCCTTCGCCATGTGGGGACTCGACCTAATAGGACCAATGCCCACAGGAACAAAGGGAGGGGCAAAACACGCCATTGTGGCAGTGGATTATTTCATCAAATGGGCAGAAGCGGAAGCACTTGTACATATTACGGAGGCAAACACCACCAGCTTTGTCAAGAAGAACATCATATATAGGTTCGGGATCCCGAGCATCATTATAACAGACAATGGAACCCAGTTCGACAACAAGAAGTTCAGAGAAATGTGTGAAGAATTCAAGATCACGAACTATTACGCATCACCTGCTCATCCTCAAACCAATGGCCAGACAGAGGCTGTGAATAAAGTGATCAAGCACACACTGAAAGCAAAACTAGAGGCAAAGAAAGGTGGTTGGGCAGACAAATTGGTCGAGGTGTTGTGGGCATACCGAACAACGATGAGGTCGTCCACGGGGGAGACTCCTTTTGCGCTGGCATTTGGGACAGAAGCTGTCATCCCAGCAGAGACAACTTTTACATCCCCCAGGATACAGTTATACAGCCCCGAGCACAATATGAATATGCTGCAGCAGATCTTAGATGAACTTGAGGAAATCAGAGATACAGCACAAGTCAGAAATTCCGCGTACTAGCAAAGGGCTGCGAGGTACTACAATTCCCACGTTTGGGAGCGGAGATTCCAACTTGGAGACTTAGTGCTAAGAAGAGTATCCCCAAACACCAAAGATAAATCTTCGGGATCTCTCGCCGATAAATGGGAAGGGCAATACATCATCAAAGGAGTTGTAGGACACGGGGCCTACATAATAGCCCGACTAGAGGGTAGCCTAGTACCCCGACCATGAAACGCACAATATCTAAAGATCTTCTATCCCTGAGGGACCCGACAATATTTTTTATCATTAACTTAATCTGTTTTAGCTCAGCTTTTATTTTCAGCCTTAATTGTTTCAGGTTTATTTGTTGGTTTCATAATCATGTTCATCTAATGAAATTCATGTTGATCATTCAATAGTCTAGTTACTAGTACTGAGTAATGCAGTATAATTGATAGTCCACGAGCAACATTTCAACAGCGGCCAACCAAAAGTTGGTCGAATAAACACCAGAAAATTCGGGCGCAATAAGGCCGCGAAAGAGCGGACGAATGGTGCCCGAAGGGCGGAAAAACTATAGTAGCATGCCCGCCTAGTTAAAGCGATAAGAACGTATCCCTTAGCAAAAAGGCAAAACCGAGGCACCAGAATGAACTAGAAAACTGTTCGGAGCGCCGCTAGAAAGACTAGTGAGATGCGCAGCCGTGTTGGCCAGTACAAAGTACCCCAACGATTCGGTGAAACCTTGCACAGATAAAACTGGGAGACGTCCTAGGTAACTTGTGCAAGGACCTTGACGTATGGTCATGGCGAGCCTCGGCGTAACGTTGAGGTAAAACAAAATCAACAATAAAGGCCAGTTACATGAGATACTCGGTCCAAAACTAGTTACCAGTTAAATAAGATACGCGGTTCAAATTGTTGAAAGGCCAGTTACATGAGATACTCGGCCAAAACTAGTTACCGGTTAAATGAAACACGCGGTTCAAATTGTTGAAAGGCCAGTTACATGAGATACTCGGCCGAAATTAGTTACCGGTTAAATAAGATACTTGGTCTACCCGACTAAAGTGCCAGAAAACAAGGCACCCGGTCAAGGTAAAGAAAGGGATTCCCGAAGGACTAAAATCCCTAAGGACCCACAAGTTAGAAGAATGCAAAGTACAAGCAGGCGAAACGAATTTAGATTGTCCCATTCAGGCATTCACGCGTTCGCAGAAAAATCTCTTGAAAAAAAAAACCCGTATGTATATATGTGAAAAGAATACAAATATACAAGTATAGTTATACAAATATAGTTACAATTGGTTACACCGTTACAAAAGAGGCTTGGAAGTTAAAAACTCAGGAGGATGGCGCTGGGGGTCGGGAGCTGCTTCCCCCAACATCCGGATCAGGCTCCATCACGTACTCACTCAGCAGGCTGTCATCCGAGGGCCAAACAATGACATCCTCCTCCTCATCGACCATCCAGTCGGTATAATCAACCCCGGGGACGGGTCCCAAATCAGGTGTCTCGTTATCGATTCCCGTCTTCTCACAGGCATAAAAAGTGGAGAAGGAGTCAGCAGAAGGAACCTTGAGGTGCATGGGATGTGGCGCTTTACCCTTACTTCTGCAATATGCTCGCCATTCCCTCATCTGGACCCGAAGAGACTCCAGAGAGGTATCCACATGTTTTTTGATTGAAAGGCTCCAGTTGGCCCTAGCCTGATCAGTCGCCCTATTCTTCTGCTTGAAAAATTCCCCAGCTGAGACCATTCCCCGCTGGAACTCTCACAGAAGCAAAGCATCATAGGCTAGAGACCTTTTGAATCGATCAACACTTTGTATTTCCAGCTCCAGCCTAGCTTCCCTCGATAGGGACCAGACTGTCAAGGCCTGACGCTCCAAGTCTTCGATTCAGCGTTCGTAAGCAGACTTGGCGTCTTCAGCGGACTGCTCAGCCTGGAGCAAAGCACCCTGAGTGGATGACAACTGATCCTTGAGAATCTTGACCTCCTCAGCAGCGGAAGAAGCTCGCTGTTCCGCCTCCAGTTGCCGAGCCAGACATTGATCCAAAAGCACCTGACTCGACTTAGCACCCTCCCGACAAACCAGCTCAGCCCGAGAACGGTGGTCCTCACTCTCCTTTAGCTGGGCCTCTAGCTGCCTTATTCTGTCCGCCTGGGCTTCGCCAGCCTGACAAGCCCCAGACATCTCGGCCACCATCTTCAGCAAGTAAAATAAAAAAAAAGAAGGTATTACTCACGTACAGAAAAAGGAAATACAAAATTTTAGACATAACCTAGGCATCACTTACGTAAGAAGCGCTGTTGAAAAAGTTACAGAACCGATCAGACACAGTCCCCGTTCTGAGATGACTCCAGTGATCCTCCCCGATGTAGGCTCGGCCTGAAGCCATGGCCTTTAACATAGACTCGGGGGAAGGATCATCAAGGTGGGGTGAGGAGCCTGAACCACCAGCATCGGCTTCAGGAAGCTCGGCAGACGAGGCTGCCCGGGGAATATCGGTTGAGGCTCCCACATCATCTTTGGTCTGGTCTATCGGAGGAGACATGCTCACGTTCTTTCCAACATTACCCTCCCCCTTGTCACCCGAAGATGAGTCAACATAAGCAACTACTCGGGGAATTTTGTGGGTAGGGCGACCAGAAGAAAACGAGGCTTTTCTCTTTCCCAGCTGCCTCACCTCAGCATTGCTGTCCACAGGAGCAGGAGTAGGATCAGTGGAAGTCGGAACCTCCGAAGCATTGGGAGTCGGCTCAACCGAAGTCAGAATCCCCGGAGTTGCCACACCTGAATGTCACTCAGCTGCTTCGACACCTCGAGGAGGAACACTGGGCGTGTTCGCAGCGGAAACGGGAGAGTTGGCTCCACCAGGGAAAGTCGTCTGATCGGAATCAGAGGGGTGCCCTACTTTTTCTTTCCCTTTGGAAGAAGGATCCCTTCGGCTGTCCAGATCAACTCCGGTCCTCCTTACTCCAAAGCCTTCCAGATCACCCATGGTCTCTTTTGAACACGCGGTCATCTCTTGACCATGGGTCCCCTCGGGCACATATTCGGGCACCCCCTCTTCATCATCATCCTCGGGAAGATCCTCGGGAGCGCTCCCTTCAGATTTATCTTCGGGAGGGGCTATTCCAGCGTCTCGCTGGCGAAGAGCTTCTTTCCGGCTAGCCTCCACAACGCCTTTCATCCGGCGTGCCAGAGCATCGCAGACCACGTCTACATCAAATACTTAAAAAAAAAAAATTTGTCCGAGTCAATGGACTAATTCAAGGACAAGAATGCACGAGTAAAAGATAAAACGTAACTTACGGCGTCTGCGGCGTGCAGAAATCTGAGGAAAAAGGCGAGCTGTAATCATCTTCCCCTCATTGTACAGATTGGGCTTACCCCTTTTTTCCAAAGGGCGGACAGCAGCCCGAGCCAAAGTCTTCAGCTCCTCGTCAGTGAAAGCGGAAGTTACATGGTTCCACTGGGGCGAACAGAAGTACCGAGGAACCCTGCAGGTCATCCGAGTGCCATCCAGATCAAAACTGATTGATTGGCCCCAGCGTCCGCCCACAAAAAACCAGCTGTTCTTCCAAAATTTGTTTAAGGTGGGGAAGCCCCAAATAAATCCCTTCATCTTCTCATCTGTGGTCGGCTCGATTTCGCCCTTGACCACAACGTCTTTCGGGATCCAGAATTCGGGCTGGGTCGACTGAAGAAAATAAACCCCAGTTTTTCCCACGGGCCTCAGCGCATAGAAGTGTCGGATTTCACGAGGAGTGGGAGGTGGCCGCTTCATTCTATGCCATATGTGCCACATGCACATCAAAATCCGGTAGCTATTCGGAGTTAGCTGAGCCGGGGCAATTCGGGCCTCAGCCAAAAACCAAGTGATAAAGGGCTGGAGAGGAAGAGTAACACCGCAGGTGAGCATCGCCCCGTAGATCGCCACGTGGCCAGGTGGAGGATTCCAGGCAGCTCGACTTTCAGCAGGAATTAGCGAAATCACGTCGCTATCCAGATCGAACCGCCGCATATACCTGTTTATCTCATCAGGACCGACCACATTCGGCTCAACATCATACGCGCATATGCGCTCGGGAGAGAAAGGAATGCGAGCAGCCCTATACTCTTCTTCAACGTCATTCTCGATAATCCTCTGGGTCCCAACTCGGCTCTCCAGCGAGTGAGAGTCCTTGTAAACTTTTCGAGTACTCATCTTCTTTCCTGGTCTTCTCCAAGGCCGAGAGTCAGCAGAAGAGGAAGAAGAATCCAACCAAGCTTTAGGCTGATAGTCGGGAGGCGATGAGTCCGAAGAAACAGAATGAACTTCAGGAGGAGGTGGAACCCCGGAAGGAATAGAACTTTCAGGGTAAACTGCAGAAACATTAGCGTCAGTGAAATGCGGCTGATCAAAGAGAGGTGGTTTCAGTAAATTGTGGACAACCGACGCAGTGTGAGCATCATTTTGCTCAATAGCAATCATACCAACAGTAAAAAGACGGTACCTAGTTGCAGAATCCATGAGAACTAACATCGATATAGCAAGAAATGGAGACGATGAAAACTGCAGAGAAAATCTTCAAGAGAAGGCCTAGGGGTTGAAGCAGAAGAACTCAAAGCAGGAGATGCGGTTGAAACAGATGAAGATGCGGTTGCAGCAGATGAACTCAATAAACAGGAGATGCGAGCAAGTTCTTCAGAGAGTATACAAAGATTGCAGGAAATGAAATAAGAAAAAGAGAAAAGCACCACCATAGCCAGTATATATAGGCGGCACATTGATTTCAAAAAAAAAAAAAAACACAAAACCCTAGGAGAAACACAAAGAAGCGGGAAAGCAGAGGGGCGTGGGCGATGACGTAGTCTGCACGCAAGCGAACAGAAAGGTTATGTCTCATAAATGCATCGTACCACCATCGTACCACAGCCAAACAAAAAAGGACAAGTGGCAACCGAAGAGCGCATTGAGCCGCCAGTGAGTAGAAGCGTCACCATCAAAAGATTTCTGAAATGATTGATAAATCGAATGCGTGCGGTCATAATTAAGACACGTCATTTAAAGGCTTCGAATCAAACGAGGACACATTAATACAGAAAACGACAAACGAGGACTAGTTGTAAATAAGTATTGAGGTTAAATATTTGACCCGAGAGGAACTGACTCAGCATGATCGGCACAAATATTTAAGGGGGTATTGTTATAGGCAAAAATAGTCGTGGCAAACACGTCATCATTATATGAAGCCACGTAAGCAGGGGTCAAGACAAGTCAACTAACGGAGCAAGAAATCACCTATGAGAACTTGTTCGGGAAAAGAGTAAGTTGCCCGACCACCAGCGAAGATAAGTTGCTCGGGCAACAAATCTTACTCGGGCACATAGTCGGGCATAGTCGGGAATCAGTAAAAACAGAGAGTCATCAGCATCTACGTTCAAAACGCAGGATATAATCAGCAACCAGCGTCTCCATGATAAGCAATGATGAGGTTCCTCAGAGTTCCAAGTAAGGAAACGAGTAGCTTCTCCGCAAATAAAGGAGGAGGAATCAGAGACGAATTAGGATTCAACCAAATCAGGAAATATACCACAAGGAGTGAAAACAGAATCCGTTTAGGATTAGAATGCATACCCCAAAACTAGGGCACCGCATGTCAAACCCTAGTAGCAACATGTATAAATACCCCTTCTTTACGTAAAGAGGGGGGGGGGGGGGGGGGGTACGAAAGAAATAGCTTGAGAGAGATTATAGTGCAATATTCTTGTAATCATTCTTCATAGTGAATTTGGCTTCGTTGCTTAGGCAACAATCCGTGGATGTTTCTCCGATCCTTGGAGTTTTACCACGTAATTGCTTGTTATTTCTAGTTATTTCTTTTGGTTTTAATCATTCTAGTTCATAAATTATAGCAATTCAAAAGTAAATCATTGACTCGGTGACCACCAAAAATCACCGTCAACAACTAGAATACGGATACGACAGGATACGTCAATTAAAATAATATATATTTATATATTTTTAAAATAAGAATATATAAAAAGATATTTGATAATTCATTCAAAAATCAAAACATATTCATATCCAACCATCCAAATAAAACATGTCACATAACAACCTAAGCCATAACAATTTAACATATTACAATATCCAAATTAAGTTGTAACATATTACAAAATTGAAAATCCAAATAAAACATACATCACATAAGTTATAGTATATTACAAAATCCAAATAATATATAAAATAAACTCATAAAATAGCTACTAAATTCCTAATTAACTTCATTATCATTATTCACATTGTTAAAGGATCTAAATAATTCGGCATCTAACTCTGGTTCATCAAGTGAAAGGTTTGTAATCTCAAGTATCCTGTTATTCTTCATGTCAATGGAATTAAAGCCAAAATTTCTTTACAGTTTCATTTTGACCCCTCAAAATTTGAAATTATAATTTAACCCCGTTTTATACTAAAATAATTATAATATTGCCCCAAACGTATCCTCGAAGTATCCCCCAAATATTCTCCAAGTATCCCTCAAGTATCCTCTAAGTATCCTCCAGTCAAACTTGTGAAAAAGTTAACGGATACGCCATTTGGTGTATCGGATACGTATCCTGAAGTATCCGGGAAGTATCGAAACTGGATACGAGTTCGATACGAGTTACCTCCACCAAATGAAGTATCCGTGCTTCCTAGAATGTAATTTTATGATTGGGATTTGCATGTGACAAACCCTCTAATATATGTTTGTTTGGAGTTTGGGTAATTCAAAATTATGATGCACCTTTTTTTTTATCTGGTATTTCCTATTACTTTCTATGTGCACCTACATTAATTAAAGAGCCGATTGCCAGCTGCTTTTAAATAAATTAAAATCTGAAATCGCGTGCAGTCACTCCATGTCTCATACGGGTAGTCATACCCAACAGATCAATTAATTTCTTCATATTAAAAGTTGAGAAATATCTTCCCTGGTTTCGTGGTATAAAAAGCGCTCATTAAAACCTTTTTTAAAAAAAAAACAAAACAAAACTTTATTACTTTATATTTTTACTGTAATTTTAATCAAGAATTCAATACTTTTGAATAGAAAATTTATTTGTATAAACAATACAGCATATATATATATATATATATTAAAGTAACAATATAGCATATGAAATACACATAAAACATATATAATCTTAACTTTATAATAAAATTAAAAAAATAAATGAACAAGTATTAATTAAAATATAGATAAACAAAAATAAATAAAATAGAAGAAGGGATGAGAGAGGCGAGAGAAATATGAGAGAGCATATTGCCTTTCTTTTGATTTCAAGTGAGTATCAGGTGGGTAACAACAACCCTCAATATTTACAATACAAGCCATTTATATAGGCAATGTCATGAGGGGTGCTTATTGCAATTCCCTATCTAAATTGACACATATATGTACTTGGGGACAAAGCAAAGGAAGCCATGCCTCTATGTGTGTTGGTGTGTCCAAGAAATCAAGAAAGTGAGAAGTGAAGGTGGTGGAAAGCCATACACACACGTGTTGTAACACTCCCCCTTGTATTTCCACCATTTGTATTTTAATTTGCTAGGAAAAACCCAGTGGGACAAAAACCCTTGCAAAATATATACAATGATCTTCTGGATCAAGTGGTGTGGATGTGTTCAGAACTGCCTCATTAAAACCTTTCCGGTAAAACCCAGTGGGACAAAATCCGGTAGAAGGAAAAAGAGTACAGTACAGAGTACACATATGTTCATTCAAAATTTTGCTCCCCCTAAATGAAACTTCAACATCAATCCTGTAATTTACAAAGACGACACATGCCAATTCCATATACCAGTTTCTCAAAAGTTGATGTAGGCAATACTTTGGTAAATAGATCTGCCAGATTATCTGTATTTGTTTAACATCAATTTATCGGCTCTGTTGAAGTTCATGAGTATAGAAGAATTTAGGAGAAATATGTTTGGTTCTATCTCCTTTGATATAGCCTCCTCTAATTTGAGCAATATAAGCAGCATTATCTTCAAATATTGGTGTCGGCATTCCTGTAGATAATGAAAATCCACATGTATTTTGAATATGATAAATTACTGACCTTAGTCACACGCATTCTCGGCTTGCTTTATGAAGTGCAAGGATCTCAGAATGATTAGAGAATGTAGCAACAAGAGTTTGCTTTGTGGAGTGCAAGGAGATTGCTATGCCATTATAGGTAAAAACATATCTCGTTTGTGAACGAGTTTTGTGGGGATCAGATAGATACCCGGTGTTAGCATAACCAAGTAACCTTGAAAAATTGTTAGATTTTAAAAAATATAATCCTAAATCTTTCGTTCCACAAAGATAACGAAAAATATGTTTAATCCCATTCCAATGTCTTCGAATTGGTGCTAAACTAAATCTAGCAAACAAATTTATTGAAAATGCAATATCTGATATAGTACATTGAGCCAGATATAATAAAACACAAATTGCATTAAGATATGGTGCTTTACGACCAAGTATCTTTTCACCATCTTCAAGTGGTCGGAATGGATTTTTCTTTGGATCAAGGGTTCTAACAATCATAGGGGTACTTAATAGGTGAGCATTGTCCATATGAAATCTTTTCAGAATCTTTTCAACATATGCTAATTGATGGATAAGTATTCTGTCTGATTTATGCTCAATCTCCAGGCCGAGACAATATTTTGTCTTTCCCGGGTCTTTCATTTCAAATTCCCTTTTCAAATATTCAACAGTTTTCAGGAGCTCTCCAGGAGTTCCAATCAAATTCATATCATCAACATAAACTACTATAATAGCAAATCCAGATTCTGATTTCTTTATAAAGAACACATGGGTGTATAATATAATTATTATACCTTTATTTTATCAGATATTTACTGAGACGGTTACACCACATCTGTCCAGATTGTTTTTAATCAATATAAGGATTTTTGTAGGTTCATCAAATATAGATTACGAGATCTCGGTTTACATGCTTTTGGCATTTTAAATCCTTCCGGGATTATAAATATCTGTATTGAGTGAATCATATAGATAAATGATTACTAAGTTTAGAAGACGTGTTTCAAGCCTTTTAAAGGCAGCCAAATTTATCAAAAATTCGGAACGTAATTGTATTCATCATCATTGAATACCAAGTTTCTGTGAGAAATCTTGTACTACGAGTCGTGTCTCATATCTTACGATCTCGTTTTTCTCATTACGTTTCCGTATAAAGACCTTTTAGTATCCAACTAGTTTGACATCTTCAGGTGTTCGGAGAACTATTAGTCTAAATATTTTATGTTTGGCTTATGAAATCAATTCTTCTTGAATTGTTTCTTTTCATTTAGGCCAATCATGCCTTTGTCTACAATCATCGATACTATGAGTTTCATAATCATTATTTCAATAGCTACTGTATTTGAAAATGTATCACTGATGATTGTTTCTTTACTATTCAACATCTCTCATGTATGATTTATATAAATTTTATCAATTTCAATATACTTGAATCTCCGTTGAGATTTTTTTTTCCATTTCAATGGATTTATTCACTTCAAGGACTTTGTGTCTCTTTAGATATATCTAACTCTTATAGAGTTGATTTAGAGAAAGTGGATTTATTCATAACTCGAGTCTTGTTTACATTAGGATCTTGATAATTTATATTCCTCTTCTGGGAACAATACATTTCGAAATAAAAGGTTTACAAACTTATGATATGCATCAGATGATTTATTTGTTGCATTTTACTCAGATCGTTCTTCAGGAACAATCACCCGGCCAGGGTTTATGAGATAGCAACTTATAAAATTTTGTCACTTTTAATATATGGAGTAACTGATTAATAATTATTTGATGATCAACTATCTTAAAAATGAGCATGTCTATGACCAATTACAAGTTGTAATGGTAAGTAATAATGATAAGCAATGGGTCAGAGATGAATAGAATTTCTCCATATAGAAATTGGTAATTGTATCGAAATAATAAAGTTCTCGCAATTACCTGGAGATGCTTGATAAGTGATTATGCTAATCCATTCTGAGTACAAACATATGGAACTAGATGTTCAACATCAATCCCAACTGATCTGTAATATTCATCAAATGTCTTGGAAGTAAATTCACCTGTATTATCAAGGCGTATTGACTTAATCGGATGATCGGAAAAATGTGCCCGGAGCCTGATAATCTATGCAAATAATCTTGCAAAAGCAACATTGCGTGTTGATAATAAGCAAACGTGTGGCCATCTGATGAATGCATCAACTAGGACCATAAAATAACGGAATAGTCCACTTGGTGGATGAATAGGTCCACATATGTCCCCTTGAATCCTTTGTAGGAATGATGAGGATTCAAAGCCAACTTTAGAATGGGATGGTTTTATTACCAATTTCCCTTGTGAACATGCAGTACATAAATTTTCGTGGGATAAAAGAATCTTTTGGTTATTTAATGGATGCCCATGAGAATTTTCAATGATTCTACGCATCATTGTAGATCCCCGGGTGACCAAGCTGGTCATGCCAAAGCATAAATATTTTTGGATCTGAGAACTTCTGGTTCATAACTGCATAAACTTCTACACCTCTTATAAGAGTGTAATACAATCCAGATGATAAAGCACGCAGCTTTTCCATAATGAGTTTCTAGCCTGAATCATGAGAAGTAATGCACAAATACTCAATATTCTCATCACTTATAATTTCTATGTGATAGCTATATTTTAGTATTATTTGGTAACAATATCATGACTCTACCAGAGTCTTCTATCAGATCTGCTGGACCTGATATTGTCTTAACATTTGCTTTGAGCAAGGTTAAATTTAAAAAGTATTTCTGATTCCACAGAATCGTATGTGTCGTTGCACTATCGGCTAGACATATATTTCTTGTATCTTGCTTTTCAATATCACTCAACTTATCGTTTAAAGACATATCTATTCACAATGAAAAATAAAGTACATATTAGACAAAGTGATCAAAAGTATAAACATATAGATATGAAAATTTATCACTTTATAAAAAAATCATGAACCATATTGATTTTTCGAACTTCCGGTTCAACCCTGAACTACAGGTTCATAAAATTCAGAAAACTTCTGGTTCTAAATAGAAATTACAAATTGACTTTCTAGATGAAAGAATTGTAACTTGATCCAATTCAGAATTTCTGGTTCTAATAAACTTTGACATAAAAGTTTTAATATCACAATTTAAATTGAATTCAGAGCTTCAAGTCTGATCAGAACTTCATGTTCAAAACTTAAGAACTTCAAGTTCAGATTCTGTTATAGGTAAAAATAGTCATGACGGACACGTCATCACCATATAAGGCCATGTGAGCAGGAGTCAAGATAAGTCAACTTATGGAGCAAAAAATCCCCCACGACGACTTACTCGGAAAAAGAGTAAGTCGCCCGACCACAAACAAAGACCATCAGCTCGGGCACATACTCGGGCATACTCGAGAATCAATAAAATAGATAGTCACCAGCGTTTATATTCAAAACACAGGATATAATCAGCGACCAGCGTCTCCATGATAAGCAACGGTGTGGCTGTTCAGAGTTCAAGTAAGGAAACAGATAATTTCTCCGCAAATAAAGGAGGAGGAATCAGAATCAGAATCAAACTTGGACTCAGCCAAATCAGGAAATATACTACAAAGAAAGAAACATAATCCATTTAGGATTAGAACGCACACCCCAAAACTAGGGCACCACATGCCAAACCCTAATAACAACATGTATAAATACCCCCTTTGTACACAAATAGGGGGTACGCGAGAAATAGCTAGAGAGAGAGAGATTATAGTGCAATATTCTTGTAACCATTCTTCATAGTGAATTTGGCTTCGTTGCTAAGGCAACAATCTGTGGATGTTTCTCCAATCATTGGAGTTTTACCATGTAATTGCTTGTTATTTCTTCTTGATTTTTAATCGTTCTCGTTCATAAACTATAGCAATTCAAAAATAAATCATTGACTCGGTGACCATCAAAAATCACCGTCAACAGATTCAATACTTCGTATTCGAAATTAGAACTTCAAGTTCTATATAGAATTCGAATTTTTGAATTTCAGGTCCTAAGTATGACATTCATGTACATAGTAATGAATCTAGAACTCCATATTTTTATTGAAATTTAAAATTTAGAACTTCAGATTTTGGTTAGTCGGTCTAGCCGAGCTTGGTTTAATTTCCAGAAATTTAACGATTGATCTAGTTAGGCTCAACAAATAATTTATACAAATCCAGAAACTTTAGGTTCTGGCTAGTTGGCATACTTAGATACATAAATTGCATAAAATTAAATAGATGCGTAGAATTAAAATAATAGATAATATAACAGAAATAAGATGAAGAAGAACGAGAGAATAACAGTATGAGATAAAGTGGAAGGGAAGAAAATTTACGTTTTGCTTTTATTGATGATTTCGGATTACATACTGACCACACAATTTCAGCTGTGTAGTGATTTTGAATAAATCAGAATTATATTCAGAGACTGATATAAAGTCTTGAAAATGTAAATGTTGCCACTGATACCTGGCATTTGATAATGCAACATCGGGTTGGTTATCAAATCGATCTTTTAGTTCTTGCCATAGAACTTCTGGTTCTGTGACAGTTAGGTATTGGGCTTTTAGATCGTAGTTGTCCCCTGACACTTCTAGTGCAGCGAATTTTAAATTTGCAAGCTTTGACATTATTACAACTTCTGGTTATCCGAAAATCACAATCGAAGTCGGAACTTCAGGTTTGACAAAAATCCGAGGAATTTAAAATTTTAGATATATAAAGAAATATTTGTAAGTAAATAAATCTAGAAGCTTCAGGTTCCGGTAATGATAAGTAAATCTATAAACTTCAAGTTCTGGATGGATGACCAAATTGTTTAAATAAAAATCACAAAATAAAATACGTAATAATAAATGCAAAAAAAAAAAAAAAAAGTAAATCCAGAACTGCAGGTTCTGGTAGGTTAGCATAGTCAATCTCATAAAAGCGTATAAATAAATAAATAAATGCGAGAAAGTAAATCATGTAAAAGTAAATAAAATGCGGGAAAATAAATTGCGTAAAAATAAAATGCGAGAAAGTAAATCCAGAACTACAGTTCTGGTATTAATAAATAAAAATTTGGAAACTTCAGGTTTAATAATAATAAATTCAGAATTTCAGGTTCTAATAGTAATGAATTCAGAACTTCAGGTTTTGAAAATAACAGCATCGTGCTGATAACTTGTTATAATAAAATTAAAACAATAAATGAACAAGGATCAATTAAAGAATAGATAAACAAAAATAAATAAAATAGAAGAAGGGATGAGAGAAGCGAGAGAAATATGAGAGAGCATATTGTCTTTCTTTTGATTTCAAGTGAGTATTAGGTGGGTAACAACAACCCTCAATATTCACAATACAAGCCATTTATATAGGTAATGTCATGAGGGGTGCTTATTACAATTCCCCATCTAAATTGACACATATATGCACTTGGGGACAAAGCAAAGGAAGCCATGCCTCCATGTGTGTTGGTGTATCCAAAAAATCAAGTGAGAAGTGAAGGTGGTGGAAAGCCATACACACACGTGTTGTAACATTAACCACTGCCTCATAATTAACAATGGAATAAATATACAAGGACAACAGAAAAGTAGGTATACATGGAGGTTTATACTCGGAAGCAAATTATAATTTCTAATATTTTTTAACGAAACATACTACCATCTATGATTATCGATCACATACAAATTAATAAGCTTGTCGGATGTATGTTGTACTCACTATTTTTTGTTTAAGACACCATCATATCAGCAGTGATGGCTATTTGAATCTAAAACATTGTCAAGCTGAATGATTATTGTTCACCACCTAGCACGTTATAACTTATACGGTAATACTATTTACTTTCCAATTTTTTTTCATAGACAAATTATCTTATATCTTGGTATTACAAATTGATTGTTATATTTTAGAAAAACGCGCCGTAGGTAGTATTACTCGAAGTAACATATTATAGTAGTAACTATATATATAATATAATAATGACGTGGATAGGTGATCGATCATCGATAGGCTCAGCGATGAATTTGACAATGTCCTCCCTTATTCCCCGGAATATATGTACAGCCCGACCGCCCAGCAGGTGGTACAGGATCGTTGTAATGCGACACGGCCACGATTGGTGGCAGCTTTCTGTTCAACAGCCTTGCCATTGCTGCTGGAACTTGCAAGCAGTAAATCAACAACAAAATGATGATGATTATTCGAACCATACTACTGAAAACTTTTCCGCTAATATACATTGTGTTTATATATATGTGTGTGTTAGAAAATATTTATAAAAAATCTAGGTTTCTCAGGGCTTGTGTTTTGTAACTTGTCTGATTTGTTTTGTGTTTTGTAAGGGCTCGTCCTGTAAGCCGTTTTCTGTTTTTGTTTTTCGAAAAGAAAAATGAAAATGAAAACAGTGTTTTTGGTTTCATTTTTGAATTCAGAATACGCGTTTGGTAGCATTTACTGGATTCCGTATTTTGAAAATAAAAACAGAAAAAACGCGTCCGATAGGATAGCCGAAAACTTTCGAAAATTGAAATATCAATTTTTACCATTTGTTTAATATTATAACAATTATATACAAATTGATTAAATAATTAACCATTTTTTTTTAAAAAAATGTAATTATTAATTTAAACAAAACTTTCCAGTTGAAGAGGAAGAGGAAGAGGAAGAGGAAGAAGAAGAGGAGGAAGAAGAAGAAGACCAGTTGAAGAGGAGACCAGATCGGCGACGGCGAGAGGTAGCAGATCGGCGGCGAGTGGAGGAGGAAGAGGAAGAAGAAGAAGAAGAGGAAGAAGAATAAGAAGACTGCGGCAACGGAGGAAGAAGAAGAGGAAGAAGAAGAAGAAGAAGACGGCAGCACCTGCGGTGACCGGCGACCGACGGCAGCACCTGCGGCGAGCGACGACCGGCTGCTGATCGACGATCGGCGGCAGCAGCAGTGGCGAGCGGCAGCAGAAGAAGAAGAAGAAGAGGAAGAAGAAGAGGAAGAAGAAGAAGAAGAAGAAGAGAAAGAAGAAGAAGATGGAGGAGGAGAGAGAAGATGGAGGAGGCTAATGGGTCTGGTTCATGAGAAAAAAAAAGAAATATTTTTTTTTATTAAAATAAAATAGATATTAATGATATGGGACCCATTTCAAATGAAAAACAAAAACAAATTCATGGAAAACAAGGGCCCGTCCTGTAACGTTTTTCAAAGGTTGTTTTTGTTTTTGTTTTTCGAAAATAAAAATGAAAATGAAAACAGTGTTTTTGGTTTCAGTTTCGAAATCGAAATACGCGTCTGGTAACATTTCCTGAAAGCTGGATTCCGAATAAGAAAACGTAAAAAACGCGTCTGGTATCATTTTACAGGCCATAATTAATAAGTTGAATTTTATTTTTTTTATTTTATTTTTTTTGTCAGCAACACCCAAAATAGGAATATCAAGAACATGTTTTTTTTTATTTTATGTGAAAATCTCAAGAATAATTCCTGGAAAGAACAACCAAAAAAATAAAATGTCAGACAAATTGAAGGCAAATTGGGTCGATCGAGGAGACGTAAGGCTCGCTCGAGCCCCAAAATTTGAAGCACATTAGTCAAGAGAAGAGATGATCTAGTTTACTTTTATATCATTATTGTTAACAGATATATATATATATATATATATAACCTAAGATGTAATGAGAGAGTGCAAGTGTCGTGCAAACAACGGTGTTTCTTTATCAAGAATCAAGATCACCACCTATGGCTTCCTTCTTCTGTTCTGGGCTTTGAATAGAGTAGTAGTAGTAGTCTGTGTTGTGTTCGGTTTCCGGTTTCCGGTTTCCGGTATGTAAAAGTCTTTTGTTTCGGGACTTGTAATATGTCAATTAGTGTTTTTAATTTGCAAAAAAAAAAAAAAAAAAAAAAAGAGGAAGAAGAGATCGGCGCAGATCGGGAAGAAGAAGGGAAGAAGAAGAAGAAGAAGAAGAAGAGGAAGGGATCGGCGGCAGATCAGAAAGAAGAAGGGAAGAAGAAGAAGAAGAAGAAGAGGAAGAAGAGATCGGCGGACGAGAGCTGCAGATCGGAAGGAAGAAGAAGAAGAAGAAGAAGAAGAAGAAGAAGAAGAAGAGATCGGCGGAAGAGAGCAGCAGATCGGAAAGAAGAAGGGAAGAAGAAGAAGAAGAAGAAGAGGAAGAAGAGATCGGCGCCAGACGAAAGCAGATCGGTGGAAGGAGCCTCCATATTTGCTGTCATGAAGAAGAAAGAAGAAGAACGAAAGAGACGCAGACGAAGAAAGGAGAAGAGTAGCTCTGTGAAGATTGAAGAAAAAAAGAAATAAAGAAATAAAGAAATTTTTTTTTGAGTTTTTTATTTTAAGTGAAAAACAAAACGAAAAACAAAATGAAAAACATCAAAAAGTTGTTTTGGAAATTTTTCACTTTTAACACTGTAGTTGTTTTTGTTTTTGAAAATAAAATGGAAAACAAAATGAAAAACGATAACGAACGCGTATTCGAAATCGGATTTAGAAAACAAAAACGAAAACGGGCCTGTAAAACGATACAGGACAGGCCCCAAGTTTTTTTTTTGTTTTTCAAAATTTCCACTTTTAACACTGGTTTTGTTTTTTATTTTGTTTTTGAATTTTGAAAATAAAATGAAAAATGGTTTACAAGACGCGAATTCGAAATCATTTTTGGAAAACAAAAACGAAAACAGGCTGAAAACATACTGCAGGACAGCCCCTAACTTGTTTGATCTATTTGAATGATTGGGGTTATGTCTTGTATCTGCTTTTGTTGTGGGGTCGTGCTGATGTTCTTTGGGGTCTTGTGGTTTTTTGGTGATTGTAATTCTATGTTTCTCTGGGATTTCTATCCCTTTTAATAAAACTTGTGCCGTTTCAAAAAAAATAAAAAATAATATATGTATATAATGTGTGTAACTGTGTAAGTACATGTTCCCCACCTTTAATTGAATCTTATTATAGTTATCCAAAATATATGTACTATAATTTTCCTAAGAAACTTCAACAACAAGCTTAGATATATCTGAAATCAACTTTTGACTATAATAGAGAGAACTGAGAAGCCAAGTCTAGCTTAATTTCTTATATGTGTATATATATTCAATCACATGCTTAGACTAATTTTGAGGTATCGCATAAATGATCCGAATTATATTACAGGTGAATTACAGGTGCATGCTTAGATATATTCTTTCTAGCTAAATCTGAATTCTCACACTTTTTTTTTTTTTTTGGAAAGGAATCTGAATTCTCACTTAAAAAGGCAAATATAATTATATATAAAATTTTTAATTGCATTAAATGAAAGAAGAAAATGAAATTGATATTAACACCATAAAAAAAATCATACTTGTATCATAATTTATGACGTGAGAATTTAATTTTTTTTGACAATATCTATTAATTCGAGACCATATATTTTTTTTGAAAGTTTTTGCCATTAGTAGGATTTGAGCCACTGACCTGTGAGTCATTTAACCAAACCTCAAGCTTGTCAATCTACCAGCTGAGCTACGTCCTTATTAGCATGTTACAATTTAATTCAACAAATATTATTACTCCATATTTACATGTGTGACCAGTTTTCTCCCTAGTATTTTGTATATTTTCCGATTATAAGAATAATTATTCGAACTGTACATATAAACATATAGTGCTTGATTTCATCGAGTCCAGACCAACCCCTTATTAATTCGGTGTCAAATTTGAAAAAGAAAAACAAATAAGGAATGGATATTGATCTAGATGTTATATATAAATAGTACAAGAGCATTTAATGAAGGAAGACATTTTTCTTTTCCTTCGTTCATATTTAGATCCTATATACCAAAAAAATCATTTTGGATAGATATGCCGACTTATTTGAACTAGAGTCTGCTCTGATGGTTTTTGGTCATCAAATCAAAAGATTGTCAACGACATGTATTCAAAGGAAAGGAGGGAACCATGCAACGAAAAAGATAAGATTATTTATAATGGTATAAGTAAATTTGGATCCTCAAAAGTTGTCACCTCAGTATTTAAGGATTGTTTTCAGGGATTGCTATATTTGATGATAGTATAGTCCATAATGGTATACTTGTAATGGTACATTAAATTTTTTTGCTAAAAAAATTAAATTATAAAAGACAAAAAAATTTATATAATATGAGTATTGACCCATTTGTAATGAAGAGACGAATTTTGCTTGATTAAAATTTTTAGGGTCGAAACAATGATAAGATATATAGGTGATACATAGATACATATGTGATCAATCTTCAAATTTGATTATTGAAGAGGGAATTTGATTATTGATAACTGCTATTGCTAAATTTTAATGACTCTATTAGACAATGTTTTTTGGATAAATAATCAAATTTTGATTACTATCTTACTTTTGAGGATACCATTGGAGATGCTCTCAGTATTTTGAGAATTTTCCCACAATATTACAAGCTTTTTGGAATTGTATATCCAAGGTGTTCTGTTAATTGACTCAAAAGATAAACATAAGAAAAATGTCAATTGGAAACCGAATAAAAAAAAATTAATATAAAATTTGAGAAACAAAGATAGGAAGAAAGAAACAGGCATGATTAAAAAAAAAAAAAAATTCCGTGAGCTACAAGTACATATATAATTAATTATATATGATGTATAATGTCTTTATTTAATTTGATTTGGTTGGTGATATTATGCCATCGATAATAACTTGACGATGACAAAATCACTCAATTTTTTTTTTTTTTTTTAATATGTTATCTGCGGTGGTGGCGACTCGAACTTTGAATATTGTCCATATGAATGAGCACCCTTCACTATTAAACAACATCGGTCAGTATTTTTTAAATAAAAATTTAATTATGCACGTTCTTATAAGAAATTAATAAAAGGTTTGAAATTTCTTGTTTACTATGAGTACTTAGAAAGGATTTTGTATAAAATATTACAATCCAATCCATTTCAATTTTGATTTGTTTTCAAATGCAATAAAATTGGATCGGTAGGAGATTTGCCCAACTGATCCAATCCAATAAACAAAAGTCATAGTTTTAGTTTTAAATCAGTTAGGCCCAAGCCCATAAAGAGCACACCCAAACCCAATACTAACTGTTTTTTTTGATAGATAACCTAATACAAATTAATCTGATTCTAAACATGTACCATTAGAAAAAAAACAAACAAAGGGAGGCATGAAAAAAAACTGAGTAGTTGCAAACCTGATTAGTTTAACTTAATTTGATTGTATTTCGATTTTTTTTATTTTTTTATTTTTTATTTTTATATTTAAGTTAGAATGATGAGATTTATGATGGGATTTATGATAGATTAACAAATCTGTCTTAATTAAATATTATAATTGGATCATTACCTATTAACATTAACTTTTGGGTTAAATGGTTAACAACTGGGAGGCCTCATATTTCAAATTCTTATTCATTGCACATGTTAGCGCGGACCATCTAAGAGCATTTTCAATGTAATGTTATTTTATTGTGTCAATAAATGCTCTGTTTTTAATTATAAAAAGGGAGAATCGCAAATACCCCCCCGACTTTTAACCAAATGGCAAATCAAACCCTCTGGTTTGAACAATCAGCAAACAACCCCCTACCGTTAAGTAACCCTTGCATTATTTTATGCATGTAGGGGGTTATTTGCTGATTTGTAGGGGGTTATTTGCTGATTGTTCAAATTTGTAGGGGGTTATTTGCTGATTGTTCAAACCAGAGGGTTTGATTTTCCATTAGCTTAAAAGTCGGGGGGGTATTTGCGATTCTCCCTTATAAAAATACAATTTTATAATTGTATTGAATGCATTAATCGTTGACTTTTACAATTTTAAATAATAAAAAAATATTATTTAAATTGCATGCATTAATTATATTTGTTGTTTTTTATAATTTCAAATGATAAAAAAATAAAAATAGAATTATGGATTGAAGTACAATACTAAAATAATATGTCAAATATAGTATTTTACTATTTTTTGTGCAAAATTTGACATTAACATTGACATATGCATCGAATATGGTCTAACAAGTGTCCGTGTCTATTTTTTTTTTTTTTTTTTTTGATATAAAAAGGAACCATTACACACGCAGACTAAAAGAGGGGCTGGGATTCAGCCAGAAAAACTCCTTCACAGAGGAGAAGGCAGACAGTGCCAGCTTATATGCCAAGGAATTTCTAGATTTGGAAATCGCACGACATTTACAGCAATCGACATCTGACATAAGAGCCCTAATATCATTTAAAATGAGTTTTGATTCCCCAAACAGAGGAGGTTGGTCAGCAAGGATGGACTCAATCCAGGGAGAGGCAGTTTCAATAGAATCAATCTTGAGGCTGTAGAACTTTGCTATTAACTTAAGCTTTTGGAGTAAATGGTTACGGACAAGATTGGATACTAAAGGTTATTGAAATAACTCGATTGAAATTTCATGCTTGCAAACAAAACACGAGACAAACGGGGTGCACACTTGACAATTGGATGCTCCCAAAAAATAAAGATAAACAAATACAAACTACGAAGTACAACATGTTGTAAATTAATTAAGTAAAAAATAAATTGAAACATGTGAGAGAAGAGAGAATCAGATAAATAAAGAAGAGAGATGAGGAAGTGTGAGAGACGAGAGAGATTATATATATAAGAGTATTGCTTTGTATTTATTTCTGGAGCCTTTTTGCTCATCAATCTTTACAAAAGAAATCAAACATATATATATATATATATACAGGCATATGAGTAGGGGCGAAGCCAGGATTTTAGCTTTGGGGGGGTCAAGATAAAAACTAATATTATAGTTCAGTAGGAATCATGTACAAGAAAAAGTGTTGAATCCCGCATTTGATACTTTTCAATAAAATGTGATACCGTTTAGTGTTAAAAGTAATGATACAAATAAATAAATAAAATAAACATTAACTAATAAAAATGTAACATGTCTATTTTATATCTAGAAAATTATTTATAACTAATTTTCTTCTTAATTTTCATTTCAATTACATAATCAAAAAGTGTATGAGAAAACATCTTTTATTTTGTTTTAAAATTTATGCATATTCTTAATGGTATGCATAACTGGAAAAAAATATTTTAATAGTTCCCAGCTTATAAAATATAAATTTCAATATTTAATTAAAATATCACTATACCATTGATATATTTAAATCACAATTATTTACATACTTGAAACTTAATTTTATAATATTCATGTCAAACCAAATTTATTTATAATAATTTTGAAGAAAATTTAAATAATAAACTAATAAAGTAAATTTATCAAAATCAAATTAATATTTAACCTAACAAAATAAATAACAAAGGTAGTCACTATAAGAGTTCAATATTCACATAGTTTGTTCTAGTAAAATCTATATAAAAAAATATTATATATATAATCAGTAATGCTAGGCTTCCCAATTTTTTTTTTTCCAAATTTTTTTCCAAATGTTTGTAGAACGTGAGGTGTCAACATCACATCATTAACCACATAATCTCATGATTTATAAGATGTTGACATCTCACGCGTTACATGCATTTGGGAAAGAATTTGTGAAAAAAATTGGGAAGCCTAGCATTACTCATATATAATAAACACTATATTAGATAATAATGTATGAAATAATATGAAATTAAAATATTAAATTGGATTGATTTTATCTCATATTTTCATGATCATTAGAACTATGAAAACAAAAATTATAAGTTAATTTATATTATTAAAATAATAAATGGACAAGAGAGTATTATCCCTACTATATATATATCACATTTTATTTATAATAGTTTTTATTTATTTATTTATTTATTTATTTATTTATTTTTTATTTCCCCCCCCCCCCCCCCCCCCCTACATTCGCCACTGCATATGAGCACCACTTGACTGATGAATGATGATGATGAATTTAAACAAGTGGGTAAAGTGGAGTCTTTTAAGCGGTGGAACATGGATAAAAATGTTAAAATATCTAGAGAGATATTATGGGGAGATATTTATGGACCAAGTAGAGAGCTGCATAGGCGGTGAGTTGATAGGCAATACAAGTGGAGTAAATCCACATTAATCATAATATTCCCCCTTGGATTTATACAGCTTGTATTTTAATTTGCTAAGGAAAACCCAGTAGGACAAAACCTTAGTAAAATACATGCAATGATATTCTGGATCTTGTGGGGTTGGACGTTCTCAAAACTATCTCGTTAAAAACCTTGTCAGGAAAACCCAATGGGGCGAAACCTGATCAAAGGGAAAAAGAGTACAGTGCACACATGTCCGTTCAAAACTTTGCTCCCCTTAATTGTCTCGTTAAAAACCTTGTCAGGAAAACCCAGTGAGACAATATCTGATCAAAGGGAAAAAGAGTACAATGCACATACGCCCCAATATAATTAATATACTTCATTTGATATGCTCACCTTAATGGGACGCTCCCCCTGATAAAAGTTCTTTTAAAGTAATCTTCTAGATTGCTAAACTGGGGTATACAGATGTTTATTTCATGAAATGAAATAACATCATAAATGATTGGAGGGAGTATAAACAAAGACTTGTTTTATGGAGTAATATCTATATGGAATCTTTTCAACATATTCTGATTGATGGACAAACACATTCCATTTGATCTATGCTCGACTTTCAGGTTGAGACAATATTTTTTGCCCATGTCTTTCATTTTTAAACTCATTTACCAAAAATTCAAGAGTTTTCAAGAGCTCTCCAGGAGTTCCAATTAAATTCATATCATCAACATATGTTGTGAATATAGTAAATTCGGATTTTGATTTCTTTCCAAAGACACATGGGTATATAATATAATTATTATACCCTTATTTTATCAGATATTCACTAAGATGGTTATACCACATCCATCCAGATTGTTTTAATCCATATAAGGATTTTGTAGGTTCATCAAATACAGATTACGAGATCTTGATTTACATGCTTCTAACATTTTAAATCCTTCAGGGATTATAAATATTTACATTGAGTGAATCATATAGATAAATTATTACTACGTCTATAAGACGCATTTCAAGCCTTTCAAAGGCAACTAAATTTATCAAAAATTTGAAACGTAATCGTATTCATCAGTAGTGAATATCAAATTTCTGTAAGAAACCTAGTACTACGAGTCGTGCCTCATATCTCACGATCTCGTTTTTCTTATTACGTTTTTGTATAAAGACCCATTAGTATCAAACTAATTTGATATCTCCGGGTGTCTGGAGTACTATTGGTCTTAATACTTTATGTTTGGTATATGAAGTCAATTCTTCTTGAATTGCTTATTTTCATTTAGGTCAATCATGCCTTTTGTTTACAGTCATTGATTTTATGAATATCATAATTATCATTTATAATTTTAGTAGCGTTACTGTGTATAAAAATACATCATCAATGATTGTTTCTTTATGATTCCACATTTCTCTTATATGATTTATAGAAATTTTCTCAATTTCAATACACTTGAATCTCTGTTGAGATTTCTTCCATTTCAATGGATTTAGTCACTATATAGACTTTATAGAAATTTTTTTAATTTCAATATAGTTGTATTTCTGTTAAGATTTCTTTCCATTTCAATGGATTTAGTCATTTCATAGACTCGTATAGAAATTTTCTCAATTTCAATATACTTATATCTCCGTTGAGATTTCTTCCATTCTAGTGAATTTAGTCATTTCATATACTTGTGTCTCATTAGATATATCAGACTCTTACATAGTTGATTTAGAGAAAGTGGATTTATTTATAACTCAAGTTTTGTTTACAATAGGATATGATAATAATACCTTTCAAAAAGGTTCATAAGCTTATGATATGCATCAGATGATTTATTTATTGTCATTTACTCTAATTATTCTTTAAGAATAATCACCCGGGTGAGGTTTATGAGATGACAACTTATAAAATCTTGTTACCTTTAATATACCAAGTAACAAACTAATAATTATTTGACGATCAATTATCTTTCGTATTTAAGTGATAGAAAGATTGAAATGAGACACATTTATATATAGAGAACCGAACTTGTATCTCTATTTTGTATAAGAGTAACTTTTAATTTACTCTTTCTGGAGAAACTTTCCATTTGGAAATTAATCAATATAATAATATTCAGATTGTGCGTAAAAATATAAACTCTCAGAAGTTTAAATGATATAATAGAAGATTAATCAAAATCAACATTAATCTCATAGTGATATTGAATTCTTCTCTTATATCGTGCTAGATATGAAATAAGAAGATATACTACACAATCAAATATCTTAAAAACGTTAGCAAGTTAATGACCAATTATACATTGTAATGGTAAATAATGATGATAAGTAGTGATCACAGATGAATGTATCAACATGTAATATAGAATGTCCCATTTAGAAATTGGTAATTGTATTGGAATAATAAAGTTCTCGCAATTACCTAGAGACGTTTGATAAGCGATTCCATTGATCTATTCTAATTATGAGTACATGAGAAAAACTGGATGTTGAATGTCGATCTCAACCGGAGACGTTTGATAATATACAAACATGTGACCATCACGTAGATGCATCAATCATTTAAATAATGGAAGGATTCATTTGGTGGATGAATATATCCACATATATCCCTTTGAACGATAGAGATTCAAAACCAACTTTAGAATGAGATGGTTCATTTGGTGGATGAATATATCCACATACATCCCTTTTCTGATTAGCAATATAATCCGAATGATAAAGAACGCAGCTTTTTTATAATGAGTTTCTGGTCACATGCACAGATATTTAACACTCTTTATTATTCATAATACAACAACATAAAATTGAAGATGAAATGAAAGCACTATTCCCATTTTTGGTTATTGGTTAAAAGACCGAAAGTCCAAAGTCACAATGCCATGACCATTGACAAAGAATCAGACCTTGTCACAGCAAAAATCATCCGTAACAAGTGATCCCGATTTCACAACGATGAATCTGACCCCGCTGGTTTCAGACTTGATGACACCCTCTGCTGCCTCCCCATCGATGCCAACTACCTCTGGCTATGAACTTAACAATTTTGAGAGCAAAAATACTCAACATTCATAACTCATCTTCACTGATTCTCATTGTTATTAAACTAATCATACAAACAAACAATAATCAACTAATCAAATAACCAAACAAAGCTATACATAAAATATTGAAAAAAAACATAACCCTAACCCAAACCTTGTCACAGCTGACCACCCTTTGATCTACACTTTTTAATTTATTCTCTACAGCTCCAAATTTTACAAAATTTGACATGGATAATCTAGACATATAGGACATGCTACAGTAAAATTATCAATTTAATCAATAGTCATTTGTATATGAAAACATTCATTCATTTCTTGTTTCCCGAATTTGTCCACCAGAAATCAATATTGACCTTTGTTCACTCCAAAAATTATAACAATTTTTATACTCATTTATAAATCACAAAATTTTGTAGAATAATAGTAGACATAACATTTTATCTACATATAATTTAATATAATTTTCTAGATTAAAGAACGCACCCAAATAAATTTAAAATATATGGGTTCCAACAGGCCTTTGTATATTTCGAAAACACATATCAATTGAATAGGCTATAAATCATCATCATGGTCTCTACTCTCATCAAGTTAAGCATATCAAGAATCATAACCTAGCATATTCTAGAAGTTCAACCATGAAAGAGATAAACAAAGGAAAATAGAAGCAACAAACCCTAGCAATAAGAAAAGCTCAAAATCCTTGAGGTTAAGGTTGGACTTGTTATGACCTTTGATATTTGTAACTCTCACCATCAAGTTCACCAAAATCCATGACCTAAGAAAATCCTTTAAAATCTAGTCCCAATTGAATACACCTTGATTTTTGTAGACTTTTTTAAAGTCTTAATTCAATACACGGATTTGGAAGGACTCTTTAAAAGTCCATAGAAATCTGAATTGAATACCACTGGATTAATATAGGCTCTTTTAAAGTCTTTAAAAGTCCGAATTGAATACACCCAGATTTATAAAGTCTTTAAATGTCCTCAAGAATCCTAATTCAATACACCCCTTACACTCCATTTAATTTTTTTTTTTTTTTATAATATGACAATTTTATCCTCATTAAAATTACTAAAGAGTACAAAAAATTCTAAACACACTACACATTTTTTATTTATGAAAGTCTATCAAAAACAAAAAAACAATCAAAACTTCCTATGATCCAACATCTCTCTGAAGAAAAATATCAAGTCCAGCAATTAAAAAAAAAAAGTTAACACGAAAAACTCGGCCGTAGTTCCTAATATAGCCTACATCATTGACTATCTATGCACTCCAGGAGCTCATTCTTCATCTTCTTCATCTCTATTACCACCAAATACCTCTTTTTTTTTTTATAGTTTTTTTTTTCCGAGCATTTCACAAACCCTAAAACATTTATTTTTCAATATCATTAAAGTGTTATATGATTCTGAAGTGATGAGAAAGATTTACAAGAAATAAACAAGTTTTTTAAAGTGTTGATTTTGGTAGATTTTTATTTATTTTATTTTTTTGCTGAAACAAACAATAATATAAATCTTCATGCGGATTTTTTTTATACTTTAATTTTTTTTAAAAAAATTTAGGGTTTTATGATGGAGTTTTTTTTTTATATTATTTTTATTTTTATTTTTATTTTTATTTTTATTATTTTTATTTTTTTAAAGGAGTGTTAAAAGATAAAAAAGGCCAATTTTGGAACAAAATGGAGTGTGCTCATTTTTTGTTTAACATTTAAGTTTTCAGGATAGAGTGTCTTTAGAAAATGATTGTGTAAAGATAAAATTGGATTGTAAGGAGAAAATCTCAAATAAAATTGATTGAAAACAAATAATTTGACATTTATACCCTTATTACTATTAATTGTTATGTATTTTAATCTGATATGATACAAATTATAAACAACTAAATAAAAAAAATTAACAAATCCTAAACCATTTTTTATGTAAATATTGATAAGATATATTAATGGATATGTTGTGATAAATAGTGATATTGAAATGTTTATAATACATTTGAAAGTGACAATGCGATTACAGGTTTATTTATTTATTTATTTTTATAGTTATTGCCAACATGGGCGTAGCTCAGCTGGTAGATGGACGAGCTTGATGCTTGAGGCTTGAGGCTTGAGGCTTGAGCTAGTGATTTCCAATTCAGCGGCTCGAATCATACCAATGGCGAAAGTTTTCAAAAAAACAACTGATCCCGGATTAATATATATTGTCAACAAAAAAAAAATGTTTATAGTTTTTTATCATTAGTAATATGTCAAAATAAAGAAATTTTTACAATATAAAATCATGGTAATACTGGAAAAAGATATCTTTGGGAGAATAATCTTGGAAAAATATATTTTAAATGCAATACAGTGATTTGGAATTAAGTGAAAAGCTTAAAAGTTTCACTTCAAACCCATTAAGTACTGTTAAATGGAAAAAACAAACTACACCTTAATTTATAATTAATTAGACTAGACAACTTATTTATGTCATGATTCAAATATATAGCCGGCTCTCGCTAGAATTTAGATGAGTTCTTCCAAGTTGAAAAAAGACAAGGTATAATCTTTATATATATAAATATATATAGTTATAAATCAAAGCATAAAATGTAAGTTCCACAATTTTGTAATTGGTTTATTTCTATGACAAACCACATTGAGATATTTTGTAAAGGTAGCTTAGGTTCTTCATGTGGTCATCAAAGTTCATGATCGTTTTTGGAAAGCTTCTCAGCATCCCGAGTGCTTCAAGATCAAGAGCCTCAAAGATATATCACTTGACTTGTACTCTTGAAGAGATTAGGTGCATCCACACACAACTCATTTAATTGTGTATTCATTGTCATTTTAGTGTACACTACACCATTTTCACACTCGCACGTATTGCATATAGGTTAGGGTGTTAGATTGCATGAGAAGGCATTTTCTTCTCATTGTTGCAGTCTTGATGTCGTCGCGGTGAGCCGCGAAAACCATTCCAGTTGATTTCGTGGTCTATGTGTCATCATGGATCACTGTGACAAATGGACGTGACATTCCTTCCAGAGGATTTCGTGGTCCAAGTGTCGTCTTGGATCACCATGAAAAACGTTCCAAAGGTTTTCGTTGTCGTTGTGTCGTCATGGAGAACCATGATAAAGTGGCGCGAAGTTTTCTTTAGCAGATTTTGCGGTTGGGGTTTAGTCATGAACCACCGCGAAAATGGGACCGCGACTTTCCGGCGATGATTCAAATGCCTTTGTCTCGTCGGTTTGTCATAATGGTCAACCGTGAAAACAAGATTGGGACTAACTGTTTTTACAAAACGATCTAGTTTTGAAAGATCCCTATTGATAGCCCAAGACACTTTCTTGTTCACCAAGAACTCTGAAATTCTAAGATTGAGTGAGCATATTGAGTTCTTAGAGAGAGGAAGGTTCGTGCAACCACTTGTGACTCTCTATCCCCATTCATGTGCATCTTGGACTTCATCTATAAGGTCTAGTTCCAGAAATTTTTCCAAGCTTGGAATCTAAATCTAAAACACATGACCCAAGATCCAGTTAGATAGGCCTAAGCCCAATTAGACTTACACCTTGACATTCGATTGGTTTAAAGAATTAAAAAAAAAAAAAAAAAAGGACATGTTTGGATACATGGTGAAGTAAGGTATGAGGTGGCTTGTACAAGTAGGTGGAATCATGAATAAATAAATAAAAAAAATGAAATAGATCAGATATGTGAGGTAAGTGACCTACCAAGAACCCAAGTAGAGATGACCAATGGGGAAATGGGGATGGATATAGGTCCCCCATCCCCATCCCCATTTGCCAACCCCCCCCCCCCCCATTTCCCCATTTGGGGAAAACGGGGATAGGGTAGTTTTGGGGGGAGGTCCCCCCACCCTCATCCCCATTTCTCCGTTTTCCCCGTTTTTCCCTATTTTTTCCCATTTTCCCATTTACCCCGGGTCCCCCATTTCCCCAATCCCCCATTCCCCCATTTTCCCCATATCATAAAAAATTACATAATAAAAAAAAAATACACAATCCATTAAATTCAAATACAAAAATAACATCAAATACAAAAATTACATAATAAAGATGTATATATAGTTAGTAAGAATAAAAATATTGAAAAAATAAAAATAAAAATATATTAATTAGGGGTGTGCGGCGGATCGGATCCAATGGATTTACCATGATCCAAGATCCGATCCGATCCGATTGGATCAAAGAAATTGCAATCCAATCCGATCCAATTTTATTAATTGGATCCGATCCGATCCGATCCAATTAATATTTCATCCGATCCGATTATAAAATACTTTAATCCGATCCGATCCAATCGAATATGATCCGGTGGATTGAATTAATATAAAGTCAATCGTAATATATAAAAGTTATAATCTGAAATAAATAAAATCAAATAAATTATTTAAACATTACTAATTAACTCAAATAAAATTAACATTAAAAAAATACATGACATAACTTGTAAACTTTATATAATTCAAAAAGTTTATAAACATTATTCATCAGCTCCAAATGTAAACTTAATAAGCCGTGATGTTGATGAAGAAGAATAGAAGAAAAGAAGATGGTGGATTGTTGGCTATAAAGAAATTGAGAAAGAAAACCCAAAATATTAACATTTAAAATTGTATTTTGGTTAGGTCTTTACATTAGAAAGTAGTGGATAAACTAAACTGCCCAATATAAAAATAAGGCCTAATATTTTAGGCGGATTGACGGATTCGGTGGATTTTCAAATGGAAATCCAAGATCCGATCTAATCCAATGGATTTTAGAATTTAGGATCCAATCCGATCCAATCACCTCTCTGGATCCGATCTAATCCAATGGATTGGATCTGATCTAATGGATCGTATTGGATTGGTTTGGATCCTGCACACCCCTAATATTAATATATTATATATTATATTTGGGGAAAATAGGGAAATGGGGAAATGGGGATGGAGGCACTTACCCCCATCCCCATCTCCATCCCCATTTCCATGAATTTGTGGGGGAAATGGGGAAATGAAGATGGGGAGGGGTCCCCCCATCCCCGTCCCCAATCTTATTTGGGGATGATTTTCATCCCCATCCCTCCCCATTTCTCCATTTTTCCCCAAAAAATTTCCCTCAAATGGGGATGGGGGAGCGGGGATTTGGGGCCTCGGGGGAAAACGGCCATCCCTAAACCCAAGAGAAAAACAGAAACAGAGAATCAAGAAAAAAAGAAAGAAAAGAAAGAAGAAAAAGAAAAGAGAGAGATGATCTATGTGCGTTAGAGAGACAGAAATATAGAGAGAGATAGAATATGAGATCGTGAAAGAAGATAGTGCAGCAGGAGAGATATATTTGGTGGATTCAGAAAGTGAAGAACTCAGACGAAACCCAGTTACCAGACCAGATTTCAGCAACGGAGTACAGTAAGTGAATTAATACCATTTTATAAATTCAGTTATGTTTAATCATAAAAGAAATTGAGTAAATAGTTTACAATTTTAATTATTAAGCTGAGATTAAAGTTGTTACTTTAGAAAATCCAGAATTTAGATGAAGTTGAGTACCTTGATAGAAGATGAAAGAAATTCAGATTTTTAGATGAGTATTATACATGTTTAAACAGAGTTTTATAGAATTTAGTGAGTCAAGAAAACTGAATTATCCTTTTGAGAATATTTTACCAATTAGTTATATTTGAGAATTTTGTTAGGAAGCATTTGAGAGTAATATATTTGTTTCTGAAATGAGAATCTTTAGAATTTGTAAAACAGTATTTTAGATTATGAAAACTAAAGTTACTTTTGTGATTTATTCAAAGTATTTTTTCAACAAAGAAAAGAATTAATATTTCAGCTTTGAGATGAGATTTATTAAGAATTCTATGAGTATAGTATACTCAAACAGATTTCAAGAAGGATTGCTGAGATTTTAAACTACCATATATGTACCCTCCTCAGTATTTTCAGATTCAAATTATTAGCCTTTGGGGCTACTCTGCACGTGTATATGGCTTTTGGGGCTTCTCTACATGTGTATATGAGATTACTCTGCATGTGCGGTAATATCGCCATGTATGTGAGATTACTATGCACGTTCGATCAGATATCGATGTGTATGTGAGATAATATGTTTATATTACTCTGCACGGGTGATTAGATATCACAGTGTATGTGAGATATGTATTTCCCCATACTCTACGTGAGCATTTAGATTCCTTACCATGTACATGAGATTTTCCCCTGAGTACCAATTTGGTAACGAGTTTCATATCATTTATGTATTTACAGCTTATGAAAAGTATAGAAAAGATTTGAGATTATCAGAATATTAGATTTTATGTCAGATAATTTTTTACAAAACCAGAAAATGTTTTATTATGTTTTATAATATTTATAGGAAAATGTGATTCATTCACAGAGAATGTGTTTAATTAACCTTAAAGCTCATATGTTAATAATTTTCAGATTGTATTTTATTAGCTAGTAAAAAGTTTAATGAACTACGAGGGCTTTGATCTCTATTGAGTATAGGGTATGTAGGCGTTTGGGTTGTAAAACTCAAACTCAAACCCACCTGAGAAAGAAAAAGATAAGATTTTCACAGGATTACCTCGTACTCAAGATATGAGTCGAGGCGGGTCTTGTCATCATCAAGCATAGATTTCCTTTGCATCATCACTTGGTAAGTAAGAACAAAATCTCATATCTTTCATTGCTCTTCTTTTTAATTACCAAGACATCATCTCTAGTGCTTTTCATTGTAGGGGTTAGTTAATAACAAGGATTGTTGGGTTTAATTATTCACATCTAGTTAATCATTTAGTGTTAGTCTAGCACTTATTTATATTGAGCACTTAAACTTTAATTCTCTTTATTGAGTCTAAATCTTGTGGCTACATGTGGTAGTTGCACAAGTAAGAAAAGTCTTGCAACCAGCAACCAAGGGTTGGTTGGCAAGCATCGTTAAGACCCTCTTTTAAAGGCATGCGGGTAGAATAAGTTGAGTTACGATCCTTGAGAAGAGTGACGAGTGATGTCCACTTAGGTTGTAATCAAATATTCAACTAGTGGAGTTTTTGTGACTCAATGGCTAGCAAGGCCAGTCCCACGATTTTTCCCAGTTGAAAGGTTTCCACATAAAAATCAAGTATCATTTAATTTCTGCACTTATATGTGATTTTATTGTTTTGTGTTATTTGTTTGGTTGAATTTTGACTAATCGAAAAAAGTTAGTAATTGATCTATTAACAACCCATTCACCTTTATAGATTGTTTAGACACATTTAGAGTTTATTTTCAATTGGTATCAAGGCGGATTCCTAAACATACATAAGTGATCCTTGCTCTCACTTGTGTCATGCATTTTGCATTTTATTAACCACATCAAACACTATGAGTGGAAGTGCAATGGGTCATAAGGGAGGTTCTAGTACTAAACCGTTATTGCTCATTGACGACAATTACTCTTCATGGAAAGGGAAGATGGAGTCGTTTCTCTCGTCTATATATTTTGTCTCGATAATTTATTTTGTCTTAAATACATTAACATTGAGCATATTTTGGGTACTATATATTGTAATTTGTTATGCCAAATGGTTATATTTGAGACATTGCTGGACTGAATGAGTTTCCATTACCCCATTACCATCAATCCACATTGATTGGACTACGGTAAGAACATGGTTCGCATGAAAATTTTATTTAACTTTATGTAAGAGGTCTTGAAGTGGATATTGATTAAATTCATTTATCATAATTTTATTTTTTTCAAAAAACAAACTTGTAAATGTAATTTTTGTATTATCCATTAATAAAATTCTATTACAAAATATATCATAATAAGATGGAGAGATCGGATAACTTTTTTATGCGAAGCTTGGAGTATATAGCCGGCACCATATTTTAAATTATCCATTAAGCTTGGAGTATTATCCATAAAGTTTTAGAAGTTTAAATTAATTAAACATTTTAGTTTCAAAAAACAAAATTAAATAAACATCTAAAAATGAGAAGAGACAAGGTACGACCTTATTTAGTTTTAAATTTTGATTTTTCGCTCCAATATTAGTTTTAACCAAGTTTTTTATTTTCTTATAAAAGAGTTTTAATCAAGTTAAAATCATGATAATACCAAGTTAATTAAACATCATTTTCAACTTCAAAAATTATTGATTCTGTTTGTAAATGAGATTGTTAGAAACTATTGACCCTAGTTTCAAAAATAGAAAAGAATGAAAAAAAAATAAAAAAAAAGTATTGACCAATAAAAATCGCAATACGTGAGAGGAGGCCCATAACTTACTAAACTAACTCTGATGGGCTTGGGCCTGAAAGTGCTTAAAAGGTTACGACCAGAAATCAGAGATTATAGCTGACGTGCCTAGTCTCATCATCAAGTTATATCTGACGAGGTTAGATACGTCATCAAGAATCGACCCAAATAAAAATGAAAGTTCAAAATACCCGATAAAGGCCTAATAAGAAGTAAGGGCACAACTCTACTCTCTTATAAAAAGCCCAACAAACTTGTTATGTTTACAAATTTGCAAGCACATACACGATATTTATCCTATCATTAACCTAGCTACCAACCAAAAAAAAAAAAGAACCAGAAAAGAAAATCCAAAGAAAATCTGGCAGTAATTACTTTAATTAATAATAATATTTAACCCAAAAATTGTTATAATTGTTGTGTAGATCATAATTAAATGATACAGTTTTTATTTATTTATTTATTATTTTTTTTAAGTATTACAAGTTACAACTATTATAATAAGACTGCTAAGACCTATCAAGATAAGACAATACATATAGGGGCTTGAATAACTACTTCCACTAATCAGGAGAAAACTCCCCACACGTGTTTGTAAAATGCGCATAATGGAACTTGATCCCCTCATCACTACTGTGGAAGGGAGGTGCACTACTATATTTGCTAAGAGAGTGATGGATTGTGTTTCTATTGTGCAGTTCTCTTTTTTGGTCAATGGTAGCGTGGGTGGTATGGTGGTCCCTTCGAGGGGGCTTCCACAGGGGGACCTTTTGTCCTCGAATTTGTATCTTTTGGTGGCGGAGGGTTTATCTAGCATGATTCATAGGGTAGTGCTTCGTAATGAATACTCGGGTTTCAGGTGCAGTAGAGTATGGCTGATTGTCTTGCATTTATTTTTCGCCGACGATAGCCTGCTGTTTGTAGGCACTACAACAAGGGATTGTGTGGTGATTCGTCGAATTCTGGAGGTTTTTTTGAGGGCGTTCGGAAAACTGGTAAACTTTGAAAAGCCATGAATGTGTATGAGCCGTTCTGTTTCTAAAGAGGAGGGGGATCGTTTAGCTGTTTTGCTGGGGGTCCGATGGGTGGGGTGCCATGAGCAGTACTTGAGTTTGCCTAGTTTTGCAGGAAAAAATAGACGTCAGCTCTTCAATGATACTAACGTCCTGTTTGATTTTTTTCACTTAACACTGAATGATACTTAATATGCTCCATTTTTTAAGTGTTAAAATCACTTAATGAACCCCTAAAACCACTTATTTTGAAAAGTGAAAAATTTTCACTTTTCACTTAGTATAAATCCAGTAAAATTTAATGAAAAATTTTATTTCCAAAACTATCTTTTAATCTATTTCCAAAACTAACCATTTGTTTTATAATATTTTTTTTTTACATGAAATCTATAAATTATATAATTATCCAAGTTTATTCCAAATCAATTAAAGAATAAATTATACACATGAAGTATATTGCTAATAAGAACAAATTGATGAACTTCATTTTGTCCGTAATCTACACATGAAGTAGCCCATTAGTTTTATAATATCACTAGCTAAGAGCTTAATAATTATTAGATTCTATATAATAATATAAATTTGAAATATTATTAATAACTAAATAAATTTATTTTAAAATTAATTTATATGTTAGAGTTGTCCGTAATGTATTAAAATGTAAATATATAACAAATAATAGTTAGAAGGGTATAAATGTTAAAGTATTTATTTTTAGATATTTATAACTTAAAAAAACAAACAACTTATCACTTATATTCAGTTTTCAGTGAAAAAAAAAAAAAACAAACATGTTTTTCAGTTTTCAGTAACATTCAGCACTTTCCAGTCTTCAAACAAAAAATCAAACGGGGTCTAAGGATCGGATATGGAGCAAAATAATGGGGTGGAGTAGTAAGTTGCTATCGATAAGTGGGAAAGAAATTCTCATCAAGGTTGTCCTTCAGGCGATTCCTACCTACTCTATGAGTTTATTCAGGCTTCCGGTGGGGTTTTTGAAGGAGATTGAGCGTCTTTTCAGTAGATTTTGGTGGGGTAGTACGGAGGTGAAGAAGAAGGTTCATTAGGCTGCCTGGTCAAAATTGACTAATGCTGTGTTTGGTATGAGGGAAAGATGGAGGGAGAGGAGAAGGGAGGAAGAACAAATCCCTTGTTTGGTTGGAGGGAGAAGTGAAGGGAGAGGAGGAAAGGAGGAGAGGAGAAAGAGCTTCTCCCTTTGGGCCCACAAAAATCAATCCCCCCAATTTGGACAGATGAGAGAAAAGAGGGAGAGTGATAGGGGGCAAAGACAAAAATGCCCTCCCTTTTTATACTACCCTCCAATTTTTTAAAGGACAATATTGTAATTTTATAAATTAAATACCAATCCATCCATCCAACCCTCCTTTCAATACCAAACAACATAGATGATTGATGTTATCCTCTCCATCCCTCATACTCTTTCGCCCTCTTAATTCATTCATCCCTTATATTCTCCCTCCTTCCTACCAAACATAGCCTAAGAGTAAAGGTGTTAGGGGTTTAGGCTTTAGAGATTTGGGAGTGTTCAATCAGGCAATGTTAACAAGACAAGGTTGGAGATTAATTAACAACCCGGATACTTTGGCAACCAAGGTGTTGCATGGCTGTTACTTCCCTTCTTCGAATTTCTTGGCTACTGATTTGACTTCTAAAGGGTCTTTTGAGTGGCAAAGTTTGTGTTAGGGCAAAGAGTTGCTAAGGAAGTGGATTAGATGGCGGGTGGGGACCAGAATTCAATATCTATTTATAATGATAGATGGATTCCTAGGCCGCAACCGATTTCATGGTTTACTCGCCTAAAGTCCGTGAGGATGTTAAATTGGTTTGCCACCTGAAGACCGCCTCTGAGGCCTGGGATGGTAATTTGATTGTTCATCGCTAGTGATGCGGAGGCCATTCTTTCCGTCACGGTTAGTATTTCTCAAAGGGAAGATTCCATCTGTTGGGATTAATCGAGAGATGGTAATTATATGTTGAGAAGTCGGTATAAGTTAGGTGTCGATTTATTGTAGCAACATCTCTCGAGTTCATCAGGATGTGCAAGGAATGGTACCACTTGGAAAGACAAGTGGAAGATTGATGTGCCGCCTAAGGTTAAAGGGTTCATCTTAAGGGCCTGTAATAATTGGATTCCTAATATGGGGAATCTATTTAGGAGGAAAATTGCGGCAAAAGGCTCGTGCCCAATGTTTCATCATTATACAGAGTCTACAACGCATACGTTGTGGAGCTGCCATGCTCTAAAAGCAATAAGGAAGGATTTTGGGGTGTTATCTGATTGGCGTGGTTTTGATGAGATGGAGTTCAGGGATTTTTTCTTCATCTACCTTGATTGCCTGAATAAGGAGGATAGATCTCTATTTTGTGTAGTGTTGTGGCAAAATTGGTTTGTTTGAAACCAGTTTGTTCATGGTTTGGGAAATAAATACGGTTAAGATGTGGTTGCTTGGAGTAAAACCTACTTGGCAGACTTTCAAATGGCTAATGTTGTTGAGAGGGAGCAACACGTTGTGGATCCAGAGATGGCTCGTTGGAGATCTCAAGTTGAGGGTTTTTATAAGATCAATACGGATGCCTCCATTGATGTGGCGAACCATGGTATTGGGGTGGGCTTGGTTATCAGGAACCATCAGGGTGTTGTTTCGACTTCTTGTTCATAGAGATATATTGGAAGGCTTGTTATTCTTCAGATGTTACTAAGGCGGAGGCAATTAGGAGAGGAATTCAATTTGCTATTGATACTGGTTTGTTCCCAGCTGTGTTAGAAAATGATGCTCTTGGTGTGGCGAATCTAGTAAACTCGGGAACTTCTACACATGCTGATATAAGTCTGGTTGTGGATGATATTGCTTATCTTCTCCTTTTAAGGGCTGTTGTCTCTGTTAACTATGTCCCGAGGAAGGCAAATGTTGTTGCCCATGCTCTTTCTAAATTGGCTCTGAATGTAGCAGAGGACCGTTTTTGGATGGAGACTTACCCTTCATATGTGGAAGGTTTATCCGGTATGACATTCCTATGTCTGGTTTGGTTTCTTAATAAAGTTTGTCTTTTCTAAAAATAAATAAAGAATAAATTATGAAATGTTTATTATATCCAAGAGTATACAAAACATTATCTACCTTTTTCGTGGTAGAATAAAAATAAAAGGAGACCTGGGTTTACAATCTGACAAGTTAATCGTTGCACCCCCAACAAAAATAAAAATAAAATAACATAAAAAAAAAGTGAATTTGATAAAAACAAAACAAATAAAGACATTGTAATTACATTTTTGAATGTATTATAGTAGTATATGAAACCATACTGCGTGATGAGAAGATCAAGTTAGTAGTGAAATGGTATCTTGGTTGTTGTACGTTCTTATCATTTTGATGAATCCGCCACCGAAAAATCCAAAGCGGTGTCTAGTTTTGGAGGTGGCAGTGCACGGTCGGCATTACTCATTAAGGATGGCAATGGATTGAATTGGGTATGGATACCCCAATATCCATCCCCGTATTCTAATTAAGTGAGCGGGACTGATTCGGATAATCCGTTAGAGATATCTATCCCACTCCGTTTATATCCGATGAAAAAACTTTAAATTTGTATAATTTACAAAAGAAAAATATAATTAACTTATGTAACGGTACATTTTATCCTATTTAATGAGAAACAAATACATCCAATAAAGTTCAAATATAAAAATAATAATAACTTATATAACTAGAATTAATAATTACATAATATATTTATATAGGCAGGGTTTTATGGGTTTATTTTTTTTAGAAAATTCGGTTGTTTTGACTTCTCTCTGACATGAAATGTTAATCTTGACTTAGCCATGGTTTGAAGTTTGAACCTCTATGTAGTCTAAATTCTGAATCAAACACACGGAACCGTGAATGCCAATAAGTAATTGTTTTCAAGGGAAAAAGTTGAAACAAAGTCATGATCTTGAAGGGGTCTTTTATTAGTTATATATATATATATATACACACACGGTCTCGTTCTAGTTAGTGCGCACTAATGTAACTACATTAGTACCAATGCATGTGGACCACTGATTATGGAGAAGGTTTGACAAGTGTATACACTTTAAGTCAAAGTATGTAAATCTAATGGTCCACAACCAATGTACTGATGAAGTTATATTAGTACGCACTGTCTTGAACATTTCTGTATATATATATAGTTAGTCTCTCATAAGGGATCCCTTATTTTAATTTTGGTAAGGACCACCACGAAATCACATCGATTTGAATGAATTTTGGTTTGAATTTTTTTTGTGGATAATAAATTCATCGAAATCTATTTATGAAGAAAATTTGAGAATTTTTCAAGCACCATAACTATTTTTCTTGAATTTTCTTATATTTTACCCATTTTTCCGATGCCTTCATATTTAAAAAAATGGGGATAAATAGTTCTAGTGTTTGAAAAATTTTCAAATTTTATTCGTAGGTAGATTTCAATGAACTTATTATCTATAAAAAAATTTAGATAAAAAATCATTCAAATCGATATAATTTCATGGTGGTCCTTACCGAAATTAAAATAAGGGATCCCTTATGAGAGACTCACTATATAATATATATATATATATATATATATAAGGAGCTTAAGTTAATTTTCTGCAATATCTAGCCATTCCGCTAGTAACAGAATTTTTGAAGTCATTGCATACCATGCATATGAATATATGATGCATGGGAAATTATATAAATATATATATTTAAAAGAAAAGTTTAATTGGGTACATAGTTAAATTATGGGTGAAATTTATTTTCATCCCTCTAGTTTGACCTAATAGTCAAACTGATCCATTAGTTTTCAGTATTATGTTGACAGGTCCCTCTAGTTTCCAAATATCTGTATTTTGGTCCCTACCATCCAATTCCGTTTGGTTTTCAAAGATTCCGTCATTGTTGCGAGGCTAAAATGGTAACTTACATAATTAATGGTTATTAATAATTGAAAAATAAAAATAAAAAATTAATTTTTTTTAATGACGGAAAACATTTATACCCTTTAACTTAAATTTAAAAAAAAAAAAAAAAACCTAAAAGAAAAAGAAAACAATATATATTAACGATTTTTTTTATAAATATTAATGGAATAAAAAACTTAAATTAAAAATTGCTTAACAAATATTCAAAAAAATAATAAAAGGATTTAATAATAATAATAAACTAACCTAAACTCAAACACCCAAATCATCTTCTCTATCATCATCTTCTCCACCACCCAAACACTATCCTAAATTCAAACACTAAACCCTAGCCACCACCACCCATACACCAAACCATAGCCATCACCCTAAACCACCGAAATCCCACCAACCACCACCCTTACGAGCTTCGATCTCCTCCGAGTCGACATCGGCACTCGATCTCCTCTTTCACACCACCCGATCTCCTCTAGCCGACGAGCCCCTTCTTCTTCTTCCCATCTCTCTTTATGGGATAGTGGTGATTGTGGTGGTTGGGTTTCTTTTTTGGTTTTGGGTTTGGGGTTGCTGCTAGCGATGAGAGCGCCGATCTCCTCCGCTGAGAAGAGATCAGCTGGTAGGGGTGGTTGGGTGCTTTCAGTTGTTGGGGGTGCTGGTTGAATTTGAGTATTGATTTATTTTTTTATTTTTATTATTTTTTTTTAATTTTTTTAAGTATTACACAATTACATAAATTAGGGGTTTTTTAGGGAGGGATGAAGACTCAAACCCTCAACCTCGTGGTGTAGGTGTGAAGGGTTTTACTACTGGGCCAATCTCATTTCGTCGATAAAGGTTTTATTTCTATATGAACATTATAAAATAGAAACATAACTCCATCACAACAATTTCTTGATATCTTATGGCGCGTTTACTAATTGCCTAATTGGGAATGAAAATTAATCAAATGAATCAATTTTCATTGCAAATAATGGAATCATGAAAGAGAATTTAATTCCCTAGGTGGGAGGTGGAAATTAAGTTAATCTTTGATTTGTGTGTGGTGTCCATATAACTCGATTCTCAACAGTTTTAGTAAACAATGTAATCACAAATTAGAAATTAAGTTTATTTTCATCATTGAAATTCTTAATTAGTAACACATTCTTAATACAAACTACATATTGGTTGGGCATTATGCGCATGCAGTGGCGAAGTCACATTAGTGAATGAGGAGGGGCCATGGCTCCAAGCCCACATTTTTTTTTTAAAGTTTATTTACATTTCATCCAATTTTTTGTATTTACATTTTGCTAATAAAATTTTAATAGTTTTTCAGATTGAGCCCCCTAATTTTAATAATTTTTCAAATTGACCCTAAGATTCCTGGAGATAGCTTCGCCTCTGTGGGCACGTCAGTGGCACTTGCATTATTTTGTTAGCCCATAACCCATTAAAGAAATGCTTCTTTGTATAAAGTATAAACACTTATTTTTAATTGTTTTGAAATACACACATTTCTTTCTTGTAACAATATATGCATAATAGCTTTTCATTATATAAGTGCGTGGCAACTAAATATGATGATATGGTGTGCTATTAAAAGTTGTCTCAAGTTCACATGCTAGTGAGATCAGTAAAGACCTGTTTATATGGATGATAAGATAATAACAAAGAATGTGGTAGGATAGATCGATGTTACATATGTGGAATTGGTGGAAAATGTCAGCTTTTTGAACTGATTTGGTGAGAAAGTCACTACTTTAATAACTTAAGTTTAAAAGGCACTTAAGTATGTGATTACCAAAAATGCCCTTACTTTACACATTCTCTTTCTTACTTTGAAGTTTTCTGAGATTTTATTCTTTCATCTTCCTCTATAACAGACCTCCAATGGAGGTTGAACATCATAACATTATTAATGCATCTTCATTAGATAATTAGTTTTGTGGTGCTACGCAAACGCATTGGGGGGTCAGCTCTTTTTTTTTTTTTTTTTTTTTCAATTTGAAACTCTAATTGGGTTCTTTTTCATTGTTCTTCTAGTCTTTTGTAAACCTTAAATTGGTTGTGTGAATTTTGAATATAATTGAAATGGCTTGGAGAACAAATGAAAAGTCTCAGAGACTAAATGAAAAGTCTCGGAGACTAATTGAAAAGGCTCGGGGAACAATTGAAAAGGCTCGAGCCTTTTCATTTGGTCTCTGAGACAATTCAATTAGTCTCCGAGACTTTTCATTTGTTCTCCAAGCCTTTTCAATTGTTATCCGAGCCTTTTCATTTGTTCTCCGAGCCTTTTCAACAATCATTTTTTTTTTGTTAATTTTGAACCTCCAAGCCTTTTCATTCCTTCTCCGAGCCTTTTCAACAATCATTTTTTTTGTTAATTTTGAACCTCCGAGCCTTTTCATTTGTTCTCTGAGCCTTTTCAATTGTTCTCCGAGCCTTTTCATTTGTTCTTCAAGCCTTTTCATTTCTTCTCCGTGCCTTTTCATTTCTTCTTCGAGTCATTTCAACAATCATTTTTTTTTTTGTTAATTTTGAATCTCCTAGCCTTTTCATTTTTTCTCCGAGCCTTTTTAATAAATTTTTTCACACAATCAGCTTATGGTTTACAAAAGTTGGTTTTAAATTGAAAAAAAAAGAAGAAGCAACTAATGAGAGGGTTTGTATCTCAGATGCAACTAACAAAAGCTCGGACATAAAAAAAGTCGCTATTGTGTTTGGTTGTGGTCGTTGACAGAGATGTACGCGTGTTCATGGTCCACCATCGGTCATTGATAGAGGATTTTGAAAAGGAAAAAAAAAAAAAAAAACAAAATGGTGAAGAAGGTTACTGTAGAGGGCATTTTTGTCCGTTCACCATAATAGTTGCCTTTTAAATTTAAGTTATTAAAGTGGTGATTTTCTTAAAAAGCCCAGTCCAAATAGTGACAAAAAAATTTTGAGCCCTGTTACATATATTGAAGAAAAAAAAAACGACACATGAAATTGTGTATTGATGTATTGAATGATACATATGAATTTCTTATTTAATTTTTGAATCCTTAACATATACTCTTACAATTAAGACTCGTAAAATAATTGATCATATGTTCATCGGTCGAACTGAATAAATAAACAACCCGTGGATTTTATAAACTCTGCCAAGGTATTTTTTAAAGATCAATGACATAATATTCGTTAGTTTCTTCCATTTATGTTCTTATAAAATGAAGTACTTGTTATAATTAGAGCAAGAGTAAAAGCTGGAAGCCTGGAACAATAATAAAGAATAAATTATAAAATGTTTATTATATCCAAGAGTATACAAAACATTATCTACCTTTTTCGTGGTATAATAAAAATAAAAGGAGACTTGGGTTTACAATCTGACATGTTAATCGTTGCACCCCCAGCAAAAATAAAAATAAAATAACATAACAAAGTGAATTTGATAAAAATAAAATAAATAAAGACATTGTAATTATATTTTTGAATTTATTATAGTAGTATATGAAATCTTACTGCCTGATGAGAAGATCAAGTTAGTAGTGAAACGGTATCTTGGTTGTTGTATGTTGTTATCATTTTGTTGAAGCTGCCACCGAGAATTCCACAGCGGTGTCTGGTTTTGGAGGTGGTGGTGCACGGTTGACATGGCCAGCAAAGTTTTGTCCGTTCAAGCTTTAGCAGTGTCCACTACCGCCAGGAATGTGCGTGCAAGGAGAACCGGCAATTGGTGGGACAGGACCCTTTTGAAGGGACTGCAAATAATTATTGGGAAAATATTTCTTCAACAATTGGTTACTATCGTGCAAAGGCCTAAAGGCTGTACTCAACTGTATTGTACTTGAAGTGAACAAAATGGCGAAAATGAACAAAAATGGCAACAAGCTGCTGGATTTATGGTACCCCATTTGTCTGGCTTTATTGAACAAAAATGGCAACAAAATGGTGTAAATGAAATAGAGTTAATATTCTACTGCTGGAAATGAGTTTGGTGAGATTATTTGGGGTGCCTACATGCATTTATATAGGCAGGGTTTTATGGGTTTATTTTTTCTTAGAAAATTCGGTTGTTTTGACTTCTCTCTAATATTAAATGTTAATCTTGAGTCTTGACTTGGCCATGGTCTGAAGTTTGAACCTCTATGTAGTCTAAATTCTGAATCAAACACACGGAACCGTGAATGCCAAGAAGTAATTGTTTTTAAGGGAAAAAGTTGAAACACGGTCATGATCTTGAAGGGGTCGTCTTTTATTAGTTTATATATATGGGGTTTTTTACAATTTGGTCCCAGTTTAATTGGGAAATATCATTTTTTTACTCCTTAATTCAAATTTCATCAATTTGGTCCTAATTTGATTGATTTTCAATTATATAAAGACCAAATTGATGAAATTTGAATAAGAAGTAAAAAAGTGAAGTTTCCCAATTAAGTTGGGACCAAATTGTAAAAACCCCTTATTAGTAGATATGCCTATATTAAATGATACTATATTTTTAATTTTTGTTTTTTATTTCATATAACATAAAAATAGTTACTTTTGTTGTGGCCGCGACACATGGGATATAATAAATGATACTATATTCTTAAGAATTTTTTTTCTTATTCTAATATATCTAATTATACAATATAACATATAATACTAATAATATTTATTAAAAATATATATATGATAATAATATTATATTTCCAATTTATGATATATATATAATAGTCTGAACTTCTGTAGTTCACAAAGACATCAACATACACATTAAATGATACTATTAATAATAATCATATATATAATAACAATCATATATATATATATATTTTAAATTTCCCATATCCTAATAAATAATTATAATTATAATGGATGGTGGAGATTCAATATGAAAATTTGGAAATATAATTTTTTTTTTAATTTTCCAGATCTCTTCGAATTGAAAATTTTCATATTTAAAGAAATTGGTTATTAATATATGTTATGAACCTCCACCATATGTGTTACATTATAAACTACAACCCCCAAACACACGTACTTACTAATGGGATGAAATTGGAATAGATGTGACTACATATCCATGACTTTCAAATATTTATTATTATTATTATTACTAAATAAATGATATTATTATTTTTAAGTTTTTTTTTTTTTTTTTTTTTTTTTTTTTTTTTTTTTTTTTTTTTTTCATATAACATATAATAATAAGGGGTTTTTACAATTTGGTCCCAACTAAATTGGGAATCATCACTTTTTTACTCCTTAATTCAAATTTTATCAATTTGGTCCTTATATAATTGAAAATCAATCAAATTAGCCTACCGTTAGTCAAAGTGACGGTTTTGACTAACATTGGGACTAATTTGATTGATTTTCAATTATATAAAGACCAAATTGATGAAATTTGAATTAAGGAGTAAAAAAGTGATGATTTCCAATTAAGTTGGGACCAAATTGTAAAAACCCTTATATATATATAATATAAGGAGCTTAAGTTAAATATTTTCTGCAATATCTAGCTATTCCTCTAGTAACCGAATTTTTGAAGTCACTGCATACCATGCATATGATGCATTGGAAATTATATATATATATATATATATTAAAAGAAAAGTTTAATTTGGTACATAATTAAATTATTGATTTCTATTTTTGAACTAAAATAATTGATGTTTAACATTTAATCTCTCTAAGTTGATATATAATTGCACATGAAAATAAAATATTACTTGACTTTGAAACCAACTAATTAATTATTTAAATAAAGATTAAGAAAGGAGGAGGAAAGTTACGGAGCTGAAGAGTTGAAAATAAAAGGACATTAATTAATTTATATAGAAAGAAGATCAAGACTTAGTCAAAAGCACATGCATGCATATACCACCAAACGCCGTGGACAAGCAAAAACAACAGCGGTCTCAAATGGAAATGACATTTTTACATATTAGTGTTAGTGTATGGGGCACGACAAACATGCCTGCTTGGACCTGGCTAGTGATCAAGACACATAATTTTACTACCATTAATTACCAACATATGAGAGGATACGTGATTAATTAAAATTATGGGATTAATTTATTATCATCAAATTAACAACTAATAATTAATTCAATTAATACAGTCATCTCATCAGTTATATAATAATACTCTAGTTAGGTGTGAAAAATATTTTCAGGACCCAAAATTACATAATATTATGGAACCGGTTCCATAATGTTATGTAGCTTTCGTCATTTTTTTTTTAACCTATTTACATCAATATTTTATTTTATTTTATTTATTTATTTTTTCCTCTTTGTAGTAATTAACAATCTTTGTACAGTACTGAACATATCCTCATGTAAAAAATTGAGATTTGCAGACGATCCAAGTTTTAAATACCCATGTTAATTGCCATGTAAATGAAAGTCATCAACACGACTTACAGATTTTCTTTTTTGAAGAAAAATATATATGTACATATATTTATACGCTGTCCATTGTAAGTGATCTAATCGAGCAGATCCTAACCGTCCATTAGGTTGACGGTGCTGTCCGTGTACAACGGGGCATTTGACTTTGATGATCAAACTCCAAATGTAATGGTCATACACGCACATTTTTACTTGCATACATCACAAGATTGACTACTATATATATATATATATATCTCAGCAATGCTACACATCCCACCTATAATTCCACTATTTTTATCCCAACACAAGTGGTAGTTGAGGTGTCACTTGGCGAGTGGATAAACATTAATTGGTGAGTGAATACATGGGTAAGAGTTATAAATATCAATTAATGTGTGTTTACTCACCAAGTGATACCTCAATTACCACGTGTGGTAGGATAGAGATTGTGAGATTATAGGTGAGATGTTTAGTATTATTGTATCTATATATATATGTATATACATATACATTACTAAAAGGCAAAGTCGAAGCATTTTCTCGATCTTGATTCTTGACTGATATCTCTCGTGCTTTTATTTTACATTACAAACACACGCTAAAAAGCAAAAAAAAAAAAAAAATAATAAAATAAAATAAATTTGACTTTGAAAGGTTTGTGATTCTCAAATTGTAAAGCTTGTCCCCAACAATATGGTTCCTCTGCTTTTCCTAACATTATTTTATAGTTTTAAAACTATTTTCCTACTTACTATATTTTCAAACATTCTTGTCTAATTAGGAAGAGGTAGGGGTGGGCACAAAAACCGAAACCGAATTAAACTGAACCGAACCTCTAAACACCGCCATAGTTTCTGAAATCTCAAAGGAGTAGCCAACATGGATAGATTGAGCACTTGACGCCAGGACATTGCCCCCGGAATCTCTGATGATGATGCCAACTCCAATTTTCCCATTCTTCGAATCAACCGTAGCATCCGTGTTAATTTTAAACTCACCCGGATTAGGAGGGCGCCAAGAATTACCTACCACACTATCGGTTCCAGCAAGGGGAGCCTTAACATCATTAGCTAATTGGAAATCAGCAATGAAGGAAACAACCCATGGGAAAATATCCGCATCAGGAATCAAAGCTGACTTGTGCACATGGCAATTACGCCTATTAGGGGTGGGCATGGTTTGGTTTGGTTTGGTTTTGGCCAAAACCGTATTCAACCGACATATATTCAGTTTTTAAAAATGTGATTCGGTTTAATTTGAACCATTTGAACCTGAAAACCGAAATGAACCGAACACCTTTATGTCGGTTCGGTTCAATTCGGTTTTGGGCCTATTGGGCTTTGAAAGTTTTTTTATTTATATATATATATTTAATTTTTTAGGCCTTTAAGTTGCATTTTTGGCATTTAGGCTTAAACTTTTTTAAGAAAACATAATATGTAAAAAATAATTTAAACAAAATGCAACCCAATTTTATATCCAAATCTAAAATTTCAATCATATTAAGTCTACTACTCAATCAAAATATAAAATCTTCATAACTTCTATAAAATAGAAGTCAAAAAATGTAGTACATAATGTAGTCCAAAATAAAACATCATCAACAAACATTCCATGATAAAATTGAACTTTACAAAATAATTAATTAAGACAATTCGGTTTATTCAGTTCGGTTCGGTTTTGTTCGGTTCGGTTTTGTATGTCCAAAACCAAAACCAAAACCAAAACCAAAACCAAAACCAAAACTGAACCGAATTCAATTCAGTTTTCAATTTTTAAATCGGTTTGAATCGAATAGAAGCTATGAATCGAACAAAACACCTTTTTTCGGTTCGGTTTTATTCTGTTTCGGTTTTTGTGCCCACCCCTAATGCCTATACCAAATTCTCCACATAACTAAGTTGAATAGCTCTATATCAGCCATCACAATTTTCTCCCCATAGAGGAGCATGAGATCGATGAAGTCCATCCCATTAACAACAAAAATCCCTTGCATAAAGAGCAATCATCTCGAATCACTCTCAAGGCCGGACAAGTCCATAAAGAGTGGACCGTAGACTCTGGACGCCTCCCACAAATTGACATAAATCATCCATCATAATACCTCAATTCACAAGGTTGAGGTTTGTAGGAATCCAAATATGACAGGCCCTCCAAAGAAACAACTTAACCTTGGAAGGTATCTTTAACCTCCAAAGGTACTTCCACCAGGAATCAGAGAGGGAAGACCGGAAGGACCAGGTTGAGAAAGCAAGGAAAAACCCAAATGATAACCACTTTTGATAGGGTAAGCTCCGGACTTCTCATATCACCAACAAATCGAGTCAGCAAAACCATTGGAAGAGCATGGAATACTCAATATAGCCGAAGCATTAGTAGAGACAAAAATTTTACGGATGAGCCTCTCGTTCCACCCACCAGAGGTACACTTCAGCAAGCTCACCATGGCAAGGTCACCCAACGAGGCAGGAGAAACCACCTTAAAGGTCGACGGTTTAGGGACCCAACGATCCTTGTAAATACGAATAGACGAGCCCTCGCCAATCCTTCAAACAACATTTATTTATCTACATAAAATTTGAAGCCATTATAAATGACCTATTTTTTCTATTTATTTATAAATCGAACCAATTACTAACTTCCTAAATTACCCTTAATTTATTTACCAAATTGCCATCTAATACCAAGTTTTTTTTTTTTGTTTTTGTTTTTTATTTATTTTATATTTACAATAAGAAATATATAACAATAATAAAGATAGTTTCTTTTAAAGAAAAGAATAAAGGCATTTAGTTCTTTTTTTGGTTTACACCATCCGGTTTCCGGGTGGGACGGATCCACCATACGGTGCAATCAGTCCAGACCACACCCCGACTAATCCGGACTCGCACCGGGTCGGCCCACTAAGGGGTAAAGTGCTCCCAATATGTGTAGCTCTGTTCATAAGGGGAGTTGAACCCACGACCTTGCTTAAGGGATGAGAGCGCCGAACCACTCACACCAACACATACATAGTGATATAAGGAAAAAAAATAATTCAATATAGAAATTTAATACAACACAATAAAATTATTTAATTAAAAAAACTATTAACAAAAGTACATGTAACAAGGGGCGAAATTAGTTGTGGGGGGACTAATGAAATTGTTACATGTGTTTGTTATACATAAATTTTGATATTATAGTATATAGACAATAAATTATGATATTATTAGTATAAATTAACTAATAAATATCTTCCCTATTTTATTGTCCATGAAATTAGGAGATAAAGTCAATCTATTTTCCTTCATTAATTTCAATTTCCAATACACAAAAAAAAAAAAGAAAAAAAAAAAAGAAAAAGAAAAACATTTCATTAAATTACTTATCTTATGTTGATACAATTCTTTACTCTAAATAGTTTGTTTATTAATTAGTAATTATTCAATTTGACATTTCACAATATATTTATCACTCTTTAAGATTTTAGGTTGGGAATTGTAAATTAATAAAAATGTTATGTTTTTTATTAAGCAATTTTATTCCTACTGTTGTAACTAAATTCTTTTAATTCTTTATCTGAATAATTCCATGTATTAGATTACAAAATAATACATTTATTATATAGTTTGTTATTTAAACGTTTTCAACTACAACTAGATGTCGTTTCCAACTATGTGTATCGTCAAGATTAGGTTTCGTAACAAGATGAAAGATGAATTTCTTACAAACTGTTTGATCATGTATATTGAAAGGGAAATCACATAGCAACTTAGTATAATTCAGTTATAGACGATTTTATAAATTTAAAAGAGCGCCAGGATCCATTTTGATTCATAAAGCTATGTCCATTTTATTTATTAATTTATTTGTTATACTATTACAATTTACATACTAGACTATACATTATTATATTTGATTTTTTAAAATATTAGTATATTCATCTTCCGTCAACTTGAATTCGGTTAAATCAAAATATGAAAATGCTTTTTGTTACTCTTGTAGGTATGTGATTGCCTAGAGAATTTTAATTCTTTTATTAGTCTTAGAAATTCTGAGTTTAATCGAATCGAATATATATATATATATATATATATTACTGTTAGTAAAAAACCAAAATATTCATAAGTTTTTTTTGTCCTTAACTATTAATTAGAGATTAATAAGTATGGAAATATGATTTTTTTTTTTTTGAAAAATGGAGAGAGATTAATTAGGAAAGAATGTTTAATATGGTAATAATAGATTTAGGAGAGAGAGAATTTAATGTGTAATATTTAATGTAATGATTTAGGAGAGAGAATTTCTTTTTTTAATAATTTAATAAGTTTGGAGTGTCTTTAATTTTTTTTTTCTTGTTTAGTAATTTTAATTCAGGTTAAAATTGTCATTAATAAAAATAAATAAATTAAATTGGAGTGTAAATGGATAATTTATGGATAGTAAGCAGAAGCTCTTTTATAAATAAATAGAAAAACCAAGTCATTATAATTTTGTTATAATGATGTGAGCCACAGTAGTTTCACAGGAAAAATGCATATATAGAACATTGAACAGAACAGGGTCATAATTTTGTTTTGACCGACATGTCAAATTCAAACATTAGATTTCAAGTCTTTTTAAAACCGGCCTTGTCTAAAGTTTGACATAGCAGCCATCTTAATTCTTGATTCACACATTCTTGTCTCCCAACAACAATTGACAAGCTATACAGAGAAAGACATTAAACGTTAAATCAAATTAACCACAACAATTTCTTGATATCTTATGGGGCGTTTACTAACCCATTAAAGAAATGCTTTTCTGTATAAACACCTATTTTTAAAAATTTTATTTATTTATTTATTTATTTATTGTTTTGAAATACACTCATTTCTTTCTTGTAACAATATATGCACAACAGCTTTGTATTATATAAGTGCATGGCAACTAAATATGATGATATGGTGTAACATTGCTATTAAAAGTGGTCTCAAGTTCACATGCTAGTGAGATCGGTAAAGACTTGTTTATATGGATGATAAGATAATAACAAAGAATGTGGTAGGATAGATCGATGTTACATATATTGAAGAAAAAAAAAACGATTAATTACATATAGTTTTAAAACTATTTTCCTCCTTACTATATATTCAAACATTCTTGTCTAATTAGGAAGAGGTGGTTTTATTCCTTTATATTTTTATTAATTAGCAACAATTTAATACTCAATTTGAATATTTCAATAATGATATAACTAATTAACTTCGATTACATACACAGCTTAATATTGTGGCTTGGTGGTAAGAGTGATCATTCAATCTGTCAATGTGTCATGTTTATGTCGCCTCCACCGCAAGTGGACAAATGATATATAGAAAAAAAAAAACAAAAAAACTTCTATTAACTAAATTAATTAATAACTTTTTATTTGTAATCTATTTGGGTCATTTTATTTTCTTAAACTAAAGACATCATGAAATTATAAGTTAAGAACGTCTCATCGTGTGTATATATATATATATATCATTTAGTTAATAATTAGTAATTTTTCTCACATATAAACCTCTATACATAATATTTTATACAAACTCCAAACAATGAAATTAATGTTATACAATGGGTTATGTAACATAAAACAGTGGATTTGTCGCTTTTTAGGAGAGTGTGTAAGTCAGTTTCTAATATTACCCGCCGTGTAATATTAATTTCATGATTTAAATGTAATTTTATGTTTGGGAATGTGTGACCAACCCTCTAATAAGTAGTATATACGTTTGTTTGGAGTTAGGATAATTCAAAATTATGATGCACATTTTTTTAATTTTTTTTATCTGGTATTTCCTAGTACTTTCTATGTGCACCTACATTAATTAAAGAGCCGATTGCCAGCTGCTTTTAAATAAATTAAAATCTGAAATCGCGTGTCAATCACTCCATGTCTCATACAGTCATACCCAACAAATCAATTAAATTCTTCATATTGAAAGTTGAGAAATATCTTCCCTGGTTTCGTGGTATAAAAAACGCTCATTAAAACCTTTTTTTTTTTTTTTAAACCAAACAAAACTTTATTACTTTATATTTTTACTGTAATTTTAATCAAGAATTCAATACTTTTGAATAGAAAATTTATTTGTATAAACAATATAGCATATATATATATATATTTTTTTTTTAAAGTAGCAATATAGCATATGAAATACACATAAAACATATATAATCATAAGCACTGCCTCATAATTAACAATGGAATAAATATACAAGGACAACAGAAAAGTAGGTATACATGGAGGTTTATATTCGGAAGCAAATTATAATTTCTAATATTTTTTAACGAAACATACTACCATCTACGATTATCGATCACATACAAATTAATAAGCTTGACGGATGTATGTTGTACTCACTAATTTTTTTTTTTTAAGACACCATGTCACCATCATATCGGCAATGCCGGCTATTTGAATCCAAAACATTATCAAACTGAATGATTATTGTTCACCACCAAGCACGTTACAACTTATAGAGTAATACTATATACTTTCCAATTTTTTTTCATAGACAAATTATCTTATATCTTGGTATTACAAATGGATTGTTATATTAAAAAAAAAAAACAAAAAAAAAAAATGCGCCGTAGGTAGTATTACTTGAAGTAACATATTATAGTAGTAATTATATATAATTACTATATATATAATATAATAATGACGTGGATAGGTTGTACATCCATCGATGCGATAGGCTCAGCGATGAATTTGACATTGTCCTCCCTTATTCTCCGGAATATATGTACAGCCCGATCGCCAAGCAGGTGGCACAGGAGCGTTGTAATGCGATTATGCGACACGACCACAATTGGTGGCAGCTTTCTGTTCAACAGCTTTGCCATTGCTGCTGGAACTTGCAAGCAGTAAATCAACAACAAAATGATGATCGATGATTATTCGAACCATACTACTGAAAACTTTTCCGCTAATATACATTGTGTTTATTTATATGTGTGTGTTAGAAAATATATATAAAAAATCTAGGTTTATACGGTTAAGTGGAAGAGATGATCATATATGGTATTTGTAATGTGTGTAACTGTGTAAGTGCATGTTCCCCACCTTTAATTGAATCTTATTATAGTTATCCAAAATATATGTACTATAATTTTCCTAAGAAACTTCAACAACAAGCTTAGATATATCTGAAATCAACTTTTGACTATAATAGAGAGAACTGAGAAGCCAAGTCTAGCTTAATTTCTTATATGTGTATATATATTCAATCACATGCTTAGACTAATTTTGAGGTATCACATAAATGATCCGAAGTACAGGTGCATGCAAGACATATATATTCTTTCTACCTAAATCTGAATTCTCACCTTTTTTTTTTTTTTTTTTTGAAAGGAATCTGAATTCTCACTTAAAAAGGAATATATAATTATATATAAATTTTTTAATTGCATTAAATGAAAGAAGAAAATGAAATTGATATTAACGCCATAAAAAAAAAAAAAAAAATCATACTTGTATCATAATTTATGATGTGATAATTTAATTCAACTAATATTATTACTTCATATTTACATGTGTGACCAGTTTTCTCCCCGATGTTTTATATATTTTCCGATTATGAGAATAATTATTTGAACTGTGCTTGATTTCATCAAATCCTGTGCAACGGATATTGATCTAGATGTTATATATAAATAGTACAAGAGCATTTAATGAAGGAAGACATTTTTCTTTGTTCAAATATAGATCCTATATACCAAAAAAATCATTTTGGATAAATATGCTGACTTATTTGAACTGGAGTCTGCTCTGATGGTTTTTGGTCATCAAATCAAAAGATTGGCAACGACATGTATTCAAAGGAAAGGAGGGAACCATGCATTCAACGAAAAAGATAAGTATTGAGAATTTTCACACAATGTTACAAGCTTTTTGGAATTGTATATCCAAAGTGTTCAGTTAATTGACTCATAAGATAAACATAAGAAAAATGTCAATTGGAAACCGAATAGAAAAAAAAAAATTTAATATAAAATTTGAGAAACAAAGATAGAAAGAAAGAAACAGGCATGATAAAAAAAAAATATTTCCGTGAGCTACAAGTACATATATATGATGTATACACTCTTGATTTAATTTGATGGTTGGTGACAGTAGTGTTGGGGTTGTTAGAGTTATAGTTGAAGTTTTCAAAGTTGTTAGGATTTCATTCGGTAAATAATTCCCATTATTTGGGACATGTAGGTAGCATTTGACTACTTCCTTAGCCAGTTACCACGTTCTTAGGTTATGCAAATCATGGGTTGTTTATTTCCAATTTTATCTCTTTGTAAGGCCTTTTATGAGCCAACAGCTTGCTTTGAATTCAATAACAATTGTATGCTCATTTCTTTGAGTGAATTACATTGTGTTTAGAGTTTATAACAAATTGGTATCAGAGCACCATCACGGGGCCTGATTGTGAGAGAAAAGAAACTGCAGTTTCTTAAGAAAAGAAAGAGTGATCGAAGTATGGCAGCTGAAATAGAAAGTAAATTCGTTCAACCTGCAATTCATAAGTTTGATGGTCATTATGATCATTGGTCCATGCTTATGGAAAATTTTCTTCGTTCAAAGGAGTATTGGAGTTTGGTGGAGGATGGAATCCCTGCTGCAGCAGAAGGAATGGAGTTAACTGAAGCTCAACAAAAATCAATTGCAGACCAGAAGCTGAAAGATTTGAAGGTCAAGAATTATCTGTTCCAAGCCATTGATTGGAACATTATGGAGACCATCCTAAATAGAGACACTGCCAAACACATCTAGGACTCTATGAAGCAGAAGTACCAGGGTTCCACAAGAGTCAAAAGAGCACTGCTTCAAGCCCTTCAGAAGGATTTTGAGGTCCTACAGATGAAAGAGGGTGAGAGTGTTGATGAGTACTTCGCTCGAACACTCATCATAGCAAACAGGATGTAGGTTCATGGTGAAAGCATGGAGCAAGTGGTGATCATTGAAAAGATCTTGAGATCAATGACCTCAAGGTTCGACTATGTTGTGTGCCCGGTTGAAGAATCTAATAACTTAGACATTTTAACCATTGATGAGTTGCAAAGCAGCTTGTTGGTACATGAGCAGAGGATGAACGGACATAGAGGAGATGAGCAGGCATTGAAAGTGACCTACGATGATAGATCTGGCGAAGAGGAGGAGTTCATGGTCATGTAGATTTTTGAGAAAAAGACAGGAGCTTTTATTCGTTGTCTGCGTATAGATAGGGGTAGAGAGTTTACATCTCTCGAATTCGACGCTTTTTGCAAAGCTAATGGTATTAGCAGGCAGCTCACTGCAGCCTACACTCCCTAACAAAACGGAGTAGCTAAGTGCAAGAATATGACAATCATGAACATGGTTAGAAGCATGTTATCAGAGAAGCAAGTTCCAAAGAATTTTTAGCCGGAAGTAGCAAACTGGACAGCACATGTGCTCAATAGAAGTCCTACATTGGCAGTGAAAGACATGATCCTTGAAGAGGCTTGGAGTGGTATTAAACCCAGTGTTGACTATTTTTGGGTTTTTGGATGCATTGGCCATGTTCATATGCCTGACTATAAGAGAAAGAAGCTGGATGATAAGAGTTTTCAGTGTGTGCTACTAGGGGTGAGTGAAGAGTCTAAAGCTTATAAACTTTATGATCCAGTGTTCGAGAAGATAGTTGTAAGCAGGGATGTGGTCTTTGAAGCAAATGAGTGTTGGAATTGGGGGATGAGTAATGAAGAAGCAAGACTTGATGTGCTTGAGTGGGGAGATAGTAATGAAAAAGGAAGTGAACATGATCAAAGTGAAGAAGAAGCTGAAGAGGAGGTGGCAGTAGAAGAAGGAGGAGGAGAAGTTAGCTTACCTTCGAGTGAGTCATCTAGAGAGAATTCTCAAACATCTAAAGAAAGCTCACTAAGCTCACCAGAAGGGAGGAACAGAAGAGTACCGTTCTGGATGTAAGATTATGTAAGTGGGGAAGAACTGTCAGAAGAAGAAGTTGAACACAATTTGGTTATGTTTACCTCAACTACAAATCCAACTACCTTTGAAGAGGCTGTTCAGAGTTCCAAGTGGAAAGCTGCAATGGACATGGAGATAGAAGCGATTGAAAGGAATGAGACTTGGGAGCTGACAGATTTGCCTAAAGGAGTAAAAAAGATTGGAGTAAAGTGGGTCTTCAAAACTAAACTCAAAGAAAATGGTGAGGTTGACAAGTGTAAGGCTCGGCTGGTGGCGAAAGGGTATGCATAGCAGCATGGCATAGACTATACTGAGATGTTTGCGCTTGTGACTAGGTGAGATACAATTCGAATGTTAATTGCTTTAGCAACTCAAAATGGTTGGAATGTGTATCAGCTTGATGTCAAAAACGCGTTCTTGCATGGAGAGTTAAATGAAGCAGTGTTTGTTGACCAACCACTAGGTTATGAGAAGAAAGGTTAAGAGCATAAGGTGTATAAATTGAAGAAGGCATTGTATGGCCTTAAACAAGCCCCTCGTACATGGTACAACCGGATTGAAGCATACTTTGTCAAGGAAGGATTTGAAAGATGCAGTTGTGAACACACCCTGTTCATAAAAACAAAAGATAGAGGTAAAATTTTGATTGTTAGCTTGTACGTTGATGATCTAATTTTTACTAGTAATGATGAGAGTATGCTTGTTAAATTCAAGAATTCTATGAAACTTGAATTTGATATGACTGATTTGGGAAAGATGAAGTATTTTCTTGGTGTGGAGGTTTTACAAAATTCTGAAGGCATTTATATAAGTCAAAGGAAGTATGCAAAAGAAGTTTTGGAGAGGTTTGGGATGGAGAAAAGTAATAGTGTGAAGAATCTCATTGTTCCTGGTGTTAGACTAATGAAGGATGAAGAATGAGCCAAGGTGGATGCTATCATGTACAAACAATTGGTTGAAAGTCTTATGTATCTAACTGTAACAAGGCCGGATTTGATGTATGTGGTGTGTCTCATTAGTAGATTCATAGCAAGACCAACTGAGTTGCATTGGCAAGCTGCGAAAAGGGTGTTAAGATACTTGAAAGTTACTGCTGATTTTGGAGTCTTTTTTCGAAAGAAGGGTAATAGAGAGTTGAAGGCATATACAGACAGTGATTATGTAGGAGATGTGGATGACAAGAAGAGTACTTCTGGTTATGTGTTCTTACTCAGTGAAGGAGCTGTGTCATGGTTTTCTAAAAAGCAGCCTGTGGTTACTTTGTCTACTATTGAAGCAGAGTTTGTAGCAGCTGCTTCTTGTGCTTGTCAAGGGGTGTGGATGAAGAGAATATTGGAGAAGCTTGGTCATCCTCAAGACAAGTGCACCACTGTGTTATGTGACAACAGTTCTACCATTAAGCTGTCTAAGAACCCAGTCATGCACGGACGTAGCAATCACATTGACGTAAGGTTTCATTTCTTGCGTGATTTGACCAAAGATGGAGTTATTGAGATGAAGCATTGTTGCACACAAGAACAATTGCAGACATTATGACAAAACCATTAAGCTGGATGTGTTTTTGAAGTTGCGAGAGTTACTGGGTGTGTGTGTGGTACCCGGAGTAAAATTGAATGCATTACTGAAATCAGTTTAGGGGAGGAATTGTTGGGGTTGTTAGAGTTATAGTTGAAGTTTTCAAAGTTGTTAGAATTTCATTCAGTTAATAATCCCCATTATTTGGGACATGTAGGTAGGATTTGACTACTTCCTTAGCCAGTTACCACCACTACAATAGATTGAGTTTTTTACGGCTTGAGTTTTACGGCGCACATAAATAGCGAGTCGTAAATGTTATTATTCATGACTTATGTTTATTGCGCGTCGTAATTGTGATGCATAATTTCTCAAAGACAACGTGCATATGGGGAACGCCGTAAAAAAGAGATTATTTACGGCGTGCATATGAGGAACGCTGTAAAAAGTGAATGACTATTTACAGCATTAAGTGCAAGTTGTAATGGAGATATATAATTTCTCAAAGACGACGCATATTTGATGAACGCTATAAAAATGAAATTATTTACGGCATGCATTTGAAGAACACCGTAAAAAAGAGATTATTTACGGTGCACATATTGCGTGTCTTTCCTAAAATGATGCAATATATGGATTATTTTGTTCGTCCAAAGTAGTTCTCTATCGTGATGAATTTTGTTTTTTCCCATTAAGTTCTTCATAAGGATCAATAACTATTAGTCTTGAGAGGTTTTATATTATTTTTAAAAAAGAACCGAACCGTCAGAACCAGAACAAAAACCGTTGGTTTCGAATCGAAAACCAAAACCATTGGTTCCAAATCGAAAATCGAAACCGCTGGTTCATAATCAAGAACCGGAACCTGGGTCATGTCTAATTCCGAGTACGATTAACGATTGACCATTTGATTTGACAATATATGATTTTAACAAAATAGTTTAATTAAATGTTATAATAAATGTTTTTTAGTATCAATTTATTTATCATATAAAAATAAAATTTAAATTAGTGGAATCGATCTACAAATAAAAATTTGATTGAAAAAAATCAATAAAAATTTAATAACAAGTAGATGTTATATATAAAAATTATGCTTTTATTAGCACATTCAAAGCAGCGGCAAGGTGGATAAGGCTTGACTGATGATCACTCATGAATGTCAGGTTCAATACACCATGAGAACACCAATTAATTGTGATTTATGTGTGATGAGCTGGTGGGCGGGCGGCTGGGTTTGCCTTGGTGTGGGTGTCGGTTAGAGATGGCAATATTCCTTGCGGGGCTCCGCCCCGAACGGGGCGGGGATGGAGAATAATATTTGGGAAAGGGGAAGGGGACGGGGATGGGGACAAAGCCTTGTCCCCGAAGTTGAAGCGAGGCGGTGACGGAGGAAGCACTCCCCGCCCCGATATATATTATATATACATATATATATATATTTATAATATAATGTATAATATTCAGATTTTTTTTAATCATTTATATATATTGACACCACGTTTGGCTAGGTTGTGATTTGTTGGAATATATAACTGAATTTATATATATATATTATATATATAGATATATATTGACACCACGTTTGTCAATATATATATTATATATATTTATAATATATAATTGAATATATATATATATATTTTAAGTTGTAATTTTTAAATATATAATTATATTAAACGGGGAATGGGGCGGGTATGGGGAAGACCCTTCCAACGGGGAATACCCGCCCTCGACCCCGCTTCTCTTAATGCGGGGATGGGGACGGGGACGGGGACGGGGATGGGGATGGTTTTGGGAGGCGGGGATGGGGATGGTAAAGCATTCCCCGACCTCGACCCGCCCCGTTGCCATCCCTAGCGTCGGTGGGTGGCTGCAGGGTTGTAAATATAATTTTTTTTTATTTAAAAATAAACATATTAACGGCGCGTTTAGTACGCCGTATTTGAGGGAATGCATGACATATTGCTGAACGCCGTAAATAGTCATTTACGGCGTTCTTTAAAACATATTAACAACGCGTTTTGTACGTCGTATTTGAGGGATATCATTTATGACATCATCTAATACGGCTTGCAGCTGAACGCCGTAAATAGTTATTTACAGCGTTCATTGCGCGCCGTAAAAGGCCTAATTTGTTGTAGTGCACGTTCTTAGGTTATGCAAATCGTGGGTTGTTTATTTTCAATTTTATCTCTTTGTAAGGCCTTTTATAAGCCAACAACTTGCTTTGAATTCAATAACAAGTATGCTCATTTCTTTGAGTGAATTACATTGTGTTTAGAGTTTATAACAGACAGTGTGCCATCGATAATAGCTTGACGATGACAAAATCACTCATTTTTTTAAAAAATATATTTTTTATATGTCACCTGCGGTGGCGACGACTCGAACTTGGAATATTGTCCGGCTATATGAGCACTCTTCACTATCAAACAACATCGGTCAGTATTTTTCAGTGTTCGAAAAATCGGGAAAATCGGCCACCTAGGCGCCGCCTATACGCTAGGCGGACGCCGGCCGTCCCGTTTCGACCAAATCGGCCATATTAGGCAGCCGGATGAAAATCGACTGATATGGCCGAAAAAATCGGTCGATTTGACCGGAAAAATCGGCCTACACGGAGTCAAAGTCGTTGACTCCGCCTAGTCTTTCCAAATGTCACCATTTTTTGTCACCGTCGGCGAGTGAGAGAGGAGTTGAAATCTAGGAAACAGAGGTGAAATAGAAGAAATTAAGTGAGAGAGAGAGAGATGATCAAGAGAGAAGAAGTAATAGTCTGGAATGATTTGAGAAAGTCAGAAAGAAGAAGAAATTAAATGAGCGAGAGAAGAAGAAGAAATGGTCTGGAAACAGATTTCAGAAAGAAGAAGAAATTAAGTGATCGAGAGAGAGGATCGAGAGAGAAGAATAATGGTCTGGAAACAGATCTCAAAAAGAGAAGAAATTAAGTGTGAGAGAGAGAAGATATTTTGAAGAGTGATATTACCTGGCATGTCACGTGTGAACTATGAAGTGGGTTGGAGTACTTGCTTTGACAGACAATATTAATATTAATTTAATATATTGTTCTTAGTTATTATTATTATTTTTTTAATTTTCCTCATGTGTGGATTTGGTTTTATAGGTAGACAAGTAGTAGGGAAAAAAATTTCATGTAAAAAAAACTGGTCGACTAGAAATCCGCCTAGGCGCCGATTTGGCCGCCTAGGCACTAGGCGCTAGTCCACCGCCCGACTAGCGCCTAGCGTTTACTAGAACACTGGTATTTTTTAAATAAAAATTTAATTATGTACGTTCTTATAAGAAATTAATAAATGGTTTGAAATTTCTTGTTTACTATGAGTACGTAGAAAGGATTTTGTATAGAATATCACAATCCAACCATTTCAATTTTGATTTGTTTTTCAAATGCAATAAAATTGGATCGGTAGGAGATCTGCCCAACTGATCCAATCCAATAAACAAAAGTCATAGTTTTAGTTTTAAATCAGTTAGGCCCAAGCCCATAAAGAGCACACCCAAACCCAATACTAATTTTTTTTTTATTTTTTTATTTTTTTTATTTTTTTATTTTTTTTTTTATAGATAACCCAATACTAATTAATCTGATTCTAAACATGTACGATTAAAAAAAAAAAGAAAAAAAGGATGCATGAAAAAAATTTAAGGGACTCAATGATGTATTGATACTAATTTATTGTTATTTTTAAATTTTTTCTTTTAGTCCCTCTAGTTTCAAAAATAGCTGGTCAACCCCTAAAAAAAATTAAAATGCCTTCATCAAGGATTGAACCTTCAACCTTAAAGTTAAAAGTCACAAGCTTCAACCAGCTAAGCTACTCTAGCTCTGTGTTGAAGGTTTGTTGATTTAAATGTATATATAGTTATATAATTTGTTTAAACTAATTTAAATCTTTTATATAATTTAAAACAAACTCGTATTTAATAATAATATGTAAAAACATATTTATGAAAATGAAAAAGAAAATGACAAAACAAAAGCCAAAGGAAACCCAGAAAATCCAGAAAAACAAAACTTGCAATTTTTTTTCTTTATTTTTTTGGATTTTTTTCTACTCAAAAAATATATTATTTCAATTTGATAAAAAAAAAAAATAAAACCCAGAAAATCAAATCCCATAAATTGAAAATTTCTATTTTTTTTTCCTTTTTTTTTTGTTATTTTATTTTTCATTCTCATAAATATGTTTTTATATATTATTATTATATATTAGTAAAAAAATCCAAAAAAAGAAAGAAAGAAAGAAATTACAGACTTTGATTTTAAATTATATAAACAAATTATATAACTATATATATATACATTTAAATCAACAAATCTTCAACAATGAGCTAAAGTAGGTCAGTTGGTTAAAGTTTGTGACTTTTAACCTTTAGGTTGAAGGTTCGATCTTTGATGAAAACATTTTAATTTTTTCAGGGGTTGACCAACTATTATTGAAACTAGAGGGACTAAAATTAAAAATTAAAAAATTACAATAAAGGGTGAAATTGTATTTTTTTCACATTCTGTTATAGTTGACCATTAGTTTTTTAGTCAAATGGACTAAAGTGATGTATTTTAAAAAAACAAGAGACTAAAGTGATTAATATGGCAAAGACGTTTAAATAGGTGACAATTCATAAAAAAGTAGGGACTTTAGTGATAATACCCCTATTTTTATTTATTTATTTATTATTATTATTATTATTTTAAGTTAGATTTGTTAATCTATCATAAATCTCATCATTCTGTCTTAATTAAATATTATAATTGGATCATTACCTATTAACATAAACTTTTGGGTTAAATAATTACCAACGGGAGGTCTCATATTTGAAATTCTTATTCATTGCACATTTTAGCAAGGAGCATCTAAGAGCATCCCAATACAATGCTATTTTATTGTGTCAAATTTATCATATGCTATACTTTGTGTTGGACATGGCAATAAATGTTTTTTTTTTTTTTTTTTTTTTTTTTTTTTTTTTTTTTTTAATGCTATTTTATAATTGTATTGAATGTATTAATCGTTGACTTTTATAATTTTAAATAATAAAAAATATTATTTAAATTGCATGCATTAATAGTATTTATTATTTTTTATAATTTCAAATGACAAAAAAATAAAAATAGAATTTCAAATAGAATTATGGATTGAAGTATAATACTAAAATAATATGCCAATACGCACCAAAAAAGAAAAGAAAAAAAAGAGATGCTTCGTTTGAACGGGCCTCGCGCTTGACTTAGGCGTCTGAAATAAAGTTAGGTTTTCAGTGTTCTTACCAATGCGCTGTCGCTCTGTTTGTCTGAGATTGGAAGATGTCCGATGTCTTTATGTTCGCTGCTCAGCCGGTAAGTGTTTTAGGGCAGAGAAATCTTCAGATTGCAGCAATTATGCTAAGCGAGCCCGGTCCCAAGAGGTTGACGAAGGTTTGTCGCTACGAAAATCGACGTCGGAAAGTTTCAAGTCGAAATTGGTCGGTGCTTCTAGTCCGAATTCCTGGAATGGCTTTGGTTCTGGTAAGGAGAAGCTGACAATCGATGATGGGGATATTTTGTTTCTAGAGGAGCCCACTGGAACCAGGATGAAATTGTTTGATGAATTGAAACTCAAGCTATGCAAACCGTGGGAGAATGCACTGATACTGAAGGTTATGGGAAGACCACACACGCTGAATTTCATGATATCGAAGTTGAGACAGAAGTGGTCGCTCATTGGCAACTGGCAGTTAACTGATTTGGAAGATGGGTATTTTGTGGTTCGTTTTCAGAGGCCTGAGGACTTGACTTATGTGCTGACAGGGGGACCTTTGGGTGATTACTAACCAGTACATTGTTGTGCAAAGGTGGAGGCCCAATTTTGTTCAAGGTGAGGAGGAAATCACTAAGATGCCGGTTTGGGTGAGATTGTCCAAATTACCAATGGAGTGGATTGATGTGGAAAATAGGTGGGCTGTTGGGTACTACCTTTAAAGTTGATCCTATTACAGAATCTCAGGCAAGAGGTAGGTTTGCAAGGATTTGTGTAGAGATTGATACTACAAAACCTTTAAAAAGTTGCATTTATGTTGAGGATAGAGCTATCAAAGTTGAGTATGAAAATCTGGGATTGATCTGTTTTAAGTGTGGACGAGTAGGCCATAGCATGGAGTGTTGTAAGGATGGTTGTGTGGAAAAGGATGAGGGTGCTAAACAGGCAGAAGGTGCTACGGCAGTTGGTAGTGGTAGTAGTGATTCTTATGGCCCATGGATGCAGGTTACCTATGGCAGAAATTATAGACCTTCTATGGGCAGTAGAGCAGGGAGCAGGGAACAGGGGACATTCTGATGGGATCAGGGCTGGGAATCAAGGCACTAGTGGGAAACCAGGGACAGAATATGGACCTTTGGCTGCTGGAGATGATGGTATTCCATAGAATATGGACCAGGTCAATTCGATGGGAGGCAATAAAGTTACTAGAAATGCTGCGACTAGTGTGATGAACAATAAGACTAATCAATTGAAGAATAAGAAAACAGAGGGTTCAAGGTTTGCAATCCTTAGCGAATATGATGATGGTGAGACGTCAGGCAAGGACTCATAAAGAAGTAAAGCCACTCAGGCTGAGGATACTCCTACAGTTTTGGCTGAAATATCAAACCTGAGCTCCACTGGTAGAAGATAGTTGAAGGTTAGTCCCAATAAGTATATGGTTGACTCATCCACTGACAAGAATACCAGTAGACCATCCAAAGTAACTTTTATTGAGAGGGGTCCCATAAAGCATGCCAGAACTGTTACGCAGATACATGAACAACCGGTTAGTGTGCAACAGGAGGGTATGGAGGAAGATTTAGATGATTCTGAAGTCCTTCAGAGTCTTCACAAGGATTTGGTGGAGGCTGAAAATGCAGGGTTGACCTCTTCCAATCCCGTTTATGGGAATCTGATTATTAATGGTCAGCAGGTTGATGTGGCTGGTTCCTTGCCTTTTGATGATGTTGCCTCTAAACTTAAAGAGGCAATGGCAATGACATTGGAATAACTGAATTGGTGTCCTTTACCCTAGTTTTTTTTATCACAGTCTTTCTAATGTTTTGTTCTTGGAATGTTAGGGGTTCTGGTAAAAAGGGTTTTGTGAAGATTGTTTCTGACCTTAAAAAGTTTAGTCATTTTGATGTGTTGGCTATTTTGGAACCAAGGATTAGTGGTAATAAGGCCGCTAATATTATTGATAGGCTTGGTTTTCGAAATAATTATATTGTTGAGGCTTCTGGGTTTTCGGGTGGGATTTGGTTGTTATGGAATGGTAACAATTTGAAACTTCAAGTGGTTGCGAGTTCTAAACATACTATTACCGCTATAGTGGCTGAGGGAAATAAGTTTTGGGTCCTGACAATAGTTTATGCTAATCCTAATGCTGGTGTCAGGAAAAGTTTATGGGGTTATCTCAGTGCTATCATAAATTGTTTTATGGGACCTTGGGTCGTTATGGGGGATTTTAATGAAATTACTGGCAGTGATGAGAAAAGGGGTGGAAGATGTGGTTTCTCCAGGACAGGTTTTGTGGAGTGGATTCATGATAATCAGATGGTGGATTTGGGTTTTATTGGTCAGAAGTTCACTTGGACATCCAAGAGGGGGGGTCAATCAGTGTATATGGGAGAGATTGGATAGGGCGCTTTGTTCTAAGTAATGGAGAATTGAATTTGCGGAAGGTTACCTTAGACATCTTCCCAGAGTGTCCTCTGATCATTACCCTATAGTTTTATCACTGCATAGTCACCATATCCCGAGACGGAGTTTACAACCTTTTAAATTTGAAGCTATGTGGCTGAAGCATAGGGATTTTGGTAGCATGGCTCATCAATTTTGGAGCACAAGTAGTGACAACATTGTGGACAAAATTCAAGCTTTTTCTGACATGTTAGGGGATTAGAATAAAAATAGCTTCGGTTGTATTTTCCAAACTAAAAGACGTCTTTTAGCTAGATTGCAAGGGGTTCAGAAAAGTCTTGGCATCCGTTTCAAGGCTGGTTTGATTAAGCTTGAGGCTGATTTGCAACAGGAGTACAATCAAATCATTGAACAGGAGGAGGTTTTTTTGCTGCAAAAATCTAGAATTAATTGGCTTAAAGAAGGGGACAAAAATACAAAATTTTTCCATCTTTCTACCATGGTCAGAAGGAGGTATAATAAGTTGGAAGGGTTAAAAGATGAAGAGGGCAGCTGGCAAAGTGACAAAGATATTATGAGGAAAATTGCAATTGATTATTTTATAAAGATTTTTTCGGCCCAGGCTTTATTGAACTATTATGATTATTTACCAAGGGGTTTTCCTGTTATTGATGCTGAGGTTTTAAAGACCGTTTCCAGGGATGTTACTGAGGAGGAAGTTAAGGCTGCCCTTTTTAGTATTGGTGGCCTTAAAGCACCTGGGCCTGATGGATTTCCCGCCTATTTTTTCTAAAGTCATTGGGACGACTGTAAAATTGATTTGATTAAGCTTGTTCGGGACAGCTTTAGAACTGGTTCTTTACTTGTTGAGCTAAATAGAACCAGTATTGCTCTGATCCCCAAAATCCCTAGCCCTCTTGACATGTCCGAACTGAGACCCATAAGTCTTTGTAACACAACTTATAAGATCATTAGTAAAGTCATATTTCAGAGATTTAGGACCCTCCTTCCTGAGATTATCAGTCCCAATCAAGTTGCATTTATTATGGGGAGACAGATTTAGGACAATATTGTGGTTGCTCAAGAGATTTTGCATAAGTTTAGAACCATGAAAGGCAAGAAAGGTTATGTTGCCTAGAAAATTGATCTTGCCAAAGCCTATGATAAACTTCAATGGAGCTTTATTAGAGATGTATGTGTGGAGGTGGGTATTGGTGGTAGTCTCTTGGATTTAATTATGTGGTGTGTCACTAGTATAAGATATCGGGTCATCCTGAATGGGGAGGCCACTGATTCCTTTACTCCTGGAGCTGGTATCAGGCAAGGAGACCCTCTTTCTCCTTATTTATTTGTGCTCTGTATGGAGAAGTTATCCCATCTGATTAACTATAGACTTTCCCTGGGAACCTGGAAATGTGTTAAGATTTCTAGAGGGGGTCCTGAAGTATCCCATCTCTTTTTTTTCTGATGATCTGATTCTTTTTGGGCAAGCTACCTCAACTCAAGCGAATGTTATGAGGAGTTGTCTGGCCACTTTCTGTGATCTTTCTGGTCAACAAATTAGCTTCCCAAAATCTAGAGTATTTTGCTCTACTAACATGAGGAATTGTGATGCTAATGACATTGCCAGAATGTGTAGGTCTCCGCTCACCAAGGATCTTGGTAACTATCTTGGAGTTCCCCTAATCCATGGTAGAATTAATAAACATACTTATAGATATCTGGTTGAGAAGACCCAGAAAAGGTTGGCGGCGTGGAAAAGTGATTCTCTGTCCTTTGCTGGGCGTGTCACTCTTATTAAGGTAGTAACCTCTGCTTTGCCCATCTATACTATGCAGTCTGTTAAGCTCCCTAGTGGTATTTGCTCAGAGTTAGATCGTATAAATAAGAAGTTTCTGTGGGGAAGTACGACTTACAAGAATTCGATTCATCTTGTTAAATGGGATACTGTTTGTCAACCCAAAAAGTGTGGTGGTTTGGGTCTTAAGAAAACCAGTGACATGAATCAAGCTCTCCTAGCTAAAATGGGCTGGTGGTTGCAGCAAGGGGAAACTGGTATGTGGTATGCTCTTCTTAAGCACAAGTACCTGAAGTATCATAATATTTTTACTGCTGATTTGAAAAAAGGTGTAAGCTCTTCTAGTATATGGAAAGGGATGATTTTGGGGCCAAGCTACTTCAAAGAGGGTCTCACTGGAGAGTGGGTATGGGAGATGGTATCAGATTATGGATTCCAGGTGTTGGTAGATTGAAGGATCACGCTAAGAATGTGCTTTCCATGGATGAGCTGCAACAGACTGTTAGTCATTATCTGACGAATGATGGCAGGAATGTTGATCAGTTAATGGCAAAACTTCCTGAATGCATTGTCCTCAAAATTTATAGTATACATGCTGGCCGATTTCATAGTGGGCAAGATAAACTTATCTGGAGTTGGAACAATTGTGGGATTTTTTCGGTTAAATCTGCCTATACTGGGCTAATTGCTGCTGTCAACAGTCGGGAATGGAAATGGAAGCTTATTTGGGGTCTTAAAATCCCTCAAAGAGTTCAACATTTTCTTTGGGTTATGCTTCATGGCAAAATTCTGACCAATCAGCAGAGGGCCAGGCGTGGGATTACTTTTGATATTTCTTGTCCCTGATGTGTTACAGATATTGAAGATATTGATCATTTGATCCGCAGGTGCTATAGTTCTAGGCGTGTTTGGGAGAACATTGCTAGAGATTACTGTAATTCTGGGTTGTTTGTTGGGAATTTTGAAGATTGGCTGTTTTCCAACTTAACTGATACAAAGAAGTTTGCTGATTTTGTCCCCTTCTTCTTGATCTTCTCTTTAACCCTCTGGTTTTTGTGGAAATGGCGATGTAAAAAGGTGTTTGATGTTAACTTTGTGGATCCTTAATCACCTTCCTTTATCATTATTCAATTTGCCAAAAATTGGTGGTCAGCAAATTTTTCTGATCCTATCAGAGGCACTTTCTCTGTTTCTGTTAGTTGGATTCCGCCTGAGATTGAATGGGTGAAGCTGAATGTCGACAATAGCTGCTGCTCTGATAATGGGAATATATCTGCTGGAGGTTGTCTGCGTACTGCTCAGAAGGATTGGATCCAAGGTTTTGTGACGAATAAAGGGTTGGGGAATGCTCTTGAGGCTGAACTTTGGGGTTTGTTTGAAGGTTTAAGTATGGCTTGGAGGTTGGGAGTCAAGAAGATTGTTGTTGAAACTGATGCTGCTAATGTTGTGCAACTACTTTGTGCTGAAAACATTACAAATCATCCAAATTTTAGTCTTATTAAGAGCTGTACAGAGTTGGTTGCAAGTGATTGGAGCTGTGTTGTTCGCCATGTTTTTAGAGAGGGAAATGCTCTTGCTGATGGGCTCGCGAATATGGGGCATAAGATGAATCTGGGTGTCTGGTTTTTTGATAACCCTCTTGCTGATGTTAGTAATATTTTTGATGATGATTGTAGATGCACCTCCTGTATCAGACAGTGCCCTATAACCCTTATGGGTCTCCCTTAGTTGTTTTTCATTTTTTCTGTTTTCTGGGCTTTGCCCTCCAGTGTACCAAAAAAAAATAATAATATGCCAAATATAGTATTTTACTATTTTTTGTGTCAAATTTGACATTAACATTTGTATATGTACCAAAGATGGTCTAACATGTGTACGTGTCTATTAACTTAAGCTTTTGGAGTAAATGGTTACGGACAAGATTGGATACTCAAGGTTATTGAAATATTAACTCCATTGAAATTTCTTGCTTGCAAACAAAACACGAGACAAACGGGGTGCACACTTTGATGCTCCCTAAAAATAAAGATCAACAAATACAAACTACAAAGTACAAAAACATAAAATTGAAGATGAAATGAAAGCAATATTCCCATTTTTGGTTATTGGTTAAAAGACCGAAAGGCCAATCTAACCAATTCTGTGCTCCAAAGTCACAATGCCATGACCATTGACAAAGATTTGGACCCTGTCACAGCGAAAATCATCCGTAACAAGCGATCCCGATTTCACAACGATGACTCTGACCCCGCTGGTTTCAGACTTGATGACATCCTCTGCTACCTCCCCAACGATGCCAACTACCTCTGGCCATGAACTCTTAAATCCTGCAAACGCCATTGAAAATATAAATACACTAATTAATTCACAAAATTAATGTACATGACAAGTACTAAATTAATATTTTTAAGGTGGAAAAATAACTCACACTTGAGACACCTTGACAATTAGTTGACATCTTCTCTTCACTTCAAATGTTATATTGAATTTTTGGTATAAGAGTTTGCAGGATTTGACAGGTATTTATAGCAGACTCTGCTGTTCTGGATGGTTTTAATAGTTCAAACAAACATTTTAAACGAGACGGCCCATGCATGGTGGATTTACTGGTTCAAAGTTTTTTTATATTATTTTATATTTTTATTTTTTATTTTATATTTTTTTATTTTTATTTTTTTTTGACTGGTTTATTTTCTTCATACGGCCAGGTGACATTCTCCAAGGTCCAAATGTTAGCGAACAAACCTTTCACTATACGCACGGAAGCGTTGCCGGATAGAACACAAACAAACACAATAACAAAGAAAAGATAGATGAAGAGAAGTAAATCAAATCCAAGCACACACAACACAAGAATTTACGTGGAAACCCAAATCAGGGAAAAAACCACGGCTGTCAGGACAACAAGAGAAAGTTCCAATATGTAGTAAATTGTTACAACCACACACTCAGGATCTCTCTCTAACTAATACCCCAAACCCAATTACACCCAATGCTCACTTTGAGATCTCTCTAGTATTTGCTATTTTGCTCCACAACTCTCAGGTGTTTTTTCACACACACAATAACCTAGTTATTATGGTCTATTTATATGTATTACAGGGAGTTTGAGTTAACAAGGAAATCCTATTCTTATACGTACTAGAATTACTTGTTCCACATAAATACTATTTCCTATTTATGACAAGTCTTCTTCAAAGTAGAAATCCTTTTCCTATTCGAACTTCCAGAAGCAACATATTTCCTCTTCCATTAATATTTCCTGATTCAACGCGTGCTTGCGATTAACTACGACTCAAGTTGCGGTTGGCCACTCACTTCCTAAACCGTGTTGAACTTGACCACTTAGAAAACCGTGATCCACGCGCTTCATTCTTGTCAATTTCTGCTTGTGACCGCTACCTAGGCACTTGCCTATGTAGCGGTCCTACCCAGCGTAAAACCTGGGAGTTTTATCGCTACTTGTGCCGCGGCATAGGCATGTGCCTACCCGGCGGTCCTATGCCGCGGTAATTCACCAAAATCATTCCTCCAGTTCTTCTTTGACTTCAAACCTCCCTCAATCATAATTTCATACTTCCAAATGCTCTCACATCTCCAGGAAGTCTCCGCATTGGTAAATCGTGTTGGTAATCATTGGTAATTTGAGCCATATCCAACAATCCTCCCTTATGGCGAGAATTCCCAAAACTTGTCCTCAGCTACGATCCTCATTACCAAGAATCAAACATACCCACCACTAGGTATAATCACTTAGGAAACAACCATCCCAAGATTTCACCGGCACATGTCGAAATTTACATTGCTAAAAATTGTGGTGCAACTCCTCACGTTAGGTTCCCAGGGAGTTCGCTCAGCCATCGATATCCTTGTCCACCACACACCTTGCATCACTTCCTAACCAATGCCCGTGCGCAATTGTGGACCCGCTATCAGCTACATCATTTTCATGGCAACTAGCGGTCATGCCATGAGGATGTTTATGCCCCTTTAGAGGGCATCGCTTTAGTCGTCATACTCAAGAGAGGCGATTGCCGGATCACCCTCTTTGGAGCCCTTAGCCACACTTGTCTTCTTATTTTTGCAATCCTTCCTGATGTGTCCAGACTGTCCACATCCCCAACAAGTGACTTTCCCTTTGGAGTTCCCCTTTTTCCTGTCAACCAAAAGAACAGAGTTATCAGAAGATTTACCTTCACTCTTTAGTCTTCGTTCCTCATAGATAAGTTTGTTCGCTACGTCTCCAAAACATATGATTGAACTCCCATGCATCAAGATTGGCTTCATGTGCGCATAGGACGGTGGAAGGGACCAAATGAGTCTAAGACCTTTGTCTTCTTCATCAATCTTTACTCCAATCGACTCTAATTCTGAAACTATTCCATTGAGCACTCCTAGATGATCAGAAATTTTCGTACCTTCAGTCATCTGCAGCATGTGAAACTGCTCCTTTAGGTAGAACCGGTTGCAGACGCTATTCGCTTGATACAATTCTTCAAGCCTCTCCCAAAGTTCTTTCGCTGAATATGTTCCATGAATATTTGCAAGAACATTCTTGGCTAGGCACAATCGTATCGCACTCGCAGCTCTCTTATCCAAATCCTTCCAATCATCATCGCTCATCTTTTGCTTCACAGAACTAGTACTAGTCGTTGCTTTACTAGAATCTCCAGAGCCTTCAGGGTTCGCGGGGGTTGACTTGCCTTTCAACGCCTTGTGTAAACCGTATTGGATTAATATATCTTTGACTTGAACTTGCCACAAGCCAAAGTTGATCTTTCCATCGAACTTCTCAATATCGAATCTCATCATCCTTGCCATAAAGTTTGTTAAGACCACTATCAAGCAACCGGGGCTCTGATACCAATTGTTAGCGAATAAACATTTCACTATACGCGCAGAAGCGTTGCCGGATAGAACACAAACAAACACAATAACAAAGAAAAGATAGATAAAGAGAAGTAAATCAAATTCAAGCACACACAACACAAGAATTTACGTGGAAACCCAAATCAGGGAAAAAACCACAGCTGTCAGGACGACAAGAGAAAGTTCCAATATGTAGTAAATTGTTACAACCACACATTCAGGATCTCTCTCTAACTAATACCCCAAACCCAATTACACCCAATGCTCACTTTGAGATCTCTCTAGTATTTGCTATTTTGCTCCACCACTCTCAGGTGTTTTTTCACACACACAATAACCTAGTTATTATGGTCTATTTATATGTATTACAGGGAGTTTGAGTTAACAAGGAAATCCTATTCTTATACGTACTAGAATTACTTGTTCCACATAAATACTATTTCCTATTTATGACAAGTCTTTTTCAAAGTAGAAATCCTTTTCCTATTCGAACTTCCAGAAGCAACATATTTCCTCTTCCATTAATATTTCCTGATTCAACGCGTGCTTGCGATTAACTACGACTCAAGTTGCGGTTGGCCACCCGCTTCCTAAACCATGTTGAACTTGACCACTCAGAAAACCGTGATCCACGCGCTTCATTCTCGTCAATTTCTGCTTGTGACCGCTACCTAGGCACTTGTTTATGTAGCGGTCCTACCCAACGTAAAACCTGGGAGTTTTATCGCTACTTGTGCCGTGGCATAGGCATGTGTTAAAAGTGTATTTAAAATTTTATTTAAAAAAATTGCATAACAATTCAACTGTTATAAATTTGTTATTTGTTTAAATGAGTGTGTTTATTACAAAAGATTTTTGAATGTTGTTAACTGATAACAACTTTATTTTGTTTAAATGTATAAAACGTTTTTATTTAAATTGTGGTTATTGCATCAGTTTTTATTTCATTTTAATGGCTGGTTTAAATTTGTCTTTTCAGTTATGATTTTCTAATCTTATAAATAGAGGCTTTTGCCTCATTCATAAAACACAACATTTTTGAAACAACAAAAGTTTAAAAGAAATTCTTGAGTGTTCCTTGTTAGTATTCCGAGCAATCTTTGAAAGAGTTTGAGCATTCCGGTTCTTCTTTGTGCAAAGAAGTTCCGAGACAGAGGTGATTCTGGGCTGTTTTATCCTGGGGACGACGTGGCAACTTTGGGACTGCTTGCACCATTAGGGCAGAGCCGCGAAACGTCTTAAAGAGAGCGACATTGTCCGCGACTCAGCCACTTTCAGGTTTTTCTATTCTAATTATATTGTGTACTGTTTGAAATATTTTCTAGCAACAAAATTGTTTTTAAAATAACTTCCAACAACAAAGTTTATTTTTGAAATACTTTCTAGCACTATTTGTTTTGAAGAATTTTGCAGCAACAGCATGTGCCTACCCGGCGGTCCTATGTCGTGGTAATTCACCGAAATCATTCCTCCAGTTCTTCTTTGACTTCAAACCTCCCTCAATCATAATCTCATAATTCCAAACGCTCTCACATCTTCAGGAAGTCTCCGCATTGGCAAATCGTGTTTGGTAATCATTGGTAATTCGAGCCATATCCAACACCAAGGAGAACAAGACAGTTAGCTGGTTAAAGCTTATTTATACATGTTTGTCATGCTTTGTTGTGAAGAACGAATTAACAAAGAGAAGCTGATAAAAAGATTAACGTAATGTTAACAGAACCAAACAGATGATAAACAAGACTGGAAATATATTCATGAAAGGATTAACCTTGGTTTATGATAAATACTTGTAGTTGGTCCCTTGCAGCCAGTCGATGATGTGTATATTTACTGATATCAAAATTTATACTTCTACTTCTATGAATTGGCCAATCCTAATTTCAATGTACTAGTACTGTTGCTAGCTAGCTTGTAGCTACTACACAACCAAAATTTTCTTATAGCAACCCTGATGGACTGTTATGATTTTCTGTTGATTTGAACTTGATCTGAGTTCTTAAAGATCTCGTGACACATTGTTAGAGTAGTTTTGTTGGGTTATTTATTTGTTTAATTTTTTGAATCTAGTAGTATTTGACGTGGTATTAGATATAGTATTTGACCCAGCAATATCAAGTTCCAATTCTTGAAACCCCACCATGTTGTCACGGCCCGACCAAATTCCAACCAAGGAGCCCAAAAAGTCCACAACAAGGCTAAACTCCTGGAAGACTATAGAGATTTTCACACACTTCAAGCAATGGATGCTTTTGGAAGTCTTTAGCAACACAACTATTCTAGGTTGTTCTTGTACATATCTAGATAGGCATTGAATCATCTAGAAACATGTACACATTTGTAGATACAAGTAGGAAGATTCTAGATACTTTTACATATGTATGGATTCTTCTGGAGACTCATTCTCCACCATTGGATCAAATTGATCCCAACCATCCATTGAGGAGGTGGACAACTATAAATAGATAGCTCCTCTCATTTGTAAGGCATTCAAGCCAACACAAGCCATTTGTACTCAAAGCCTTGTAAAGCTTTCCTTATAATAATACAAGCTTTCTTTACTTTCCATCCAAGCTCTTCTATTCCCTTTCTCTAGTCTCTCTTGTGTGTGAGAGTGACTCTCCAAGGCTTACTTAGCAACATTCACTCAGAAGTTGCCTAAGTGCCGCACAGGATCTACTGCAAAATCTAAGTCCATGACAGTTGGTATCAGACATAAGAGGGTATATTACAATGCTTAATATTATTATTGAGTCAAAGCCAGGGTTGTTTGTTTGTTTGTTTATTTATTTATTTTTATAATATTTGAAGACTGAATGATGCTGAATTTTAGTGAAGGCTGAATAGAGAATGAAATCTAAAACTGAATGGCATGTTTATTTTTTATTTTTCTCACGCATGAACACATTGTCAATTTGTTTGTTTTTAAAAATAAAATGAGAGATGCTATTCACAATCCATTAAATATCTTTTTAGGGGGTACATTCAATTAGGATTCTTGAGGACATTTAAAGACATTTTTTAAGTAACAGATTTTCATAGATTTCTACATGGACTTTCATTGATTTGTTCAGACATCTATCTCAGACTTTTATTGATTTATTTTAGACATCTATCTAACACTTTTATGGATTTGTTATCTCATATTTCTATTATACATGAATGAATTATACCAGTATATGATCCAATCAGTCAGTCGAAGAGAAGCTCCATTTCAAAACTCAATTTTCACAAAGATCTCAACTTTCATGATAAATGCATATATATATATATATATATATATGAATACATAAAACTTCACGTATGAATAAACGTTTCACATGCCAACATGGACGTAGATCAGCTGGTAGATGGACGAGCTTGAGGCTTGAGTAAATGACTACCAAGTCAGCGATTCGAATCCTACCAATGACAAAAACTTTCAAAAAAAATATCTGGTCTTGGATTAATAGATATTGTTAAAAAAAAGAAAAAAAAAAAAGAATAAATGCTGCACAAAAAAAAAAAAAAAAAAAGAACTAGCGACAATAATTTCCACTCAATTACTAAAGTTAATCACACATGAAAGAAAGTGATATAGTTTAAAACAATTTTGAGAGCAAAAATACTCAACATTCATAACTCATCACTAATTCTCATTGTTATTCAACTAATCATATAAACAAACAATAATTAACTAATCGAATAACCAAACAAAGCTATGCATAAAATATTGATAAAAGCATAACCCTAACCCAAACCTTGCATAGCTGACCACCCTTTGATCTACGGTTTTTAATTTATTCCCTACAGCTCCAAATTTTACAAAATTTGACATGGATAATCTAGACATATAGGACATGCTATAGTAAAATTATCAATTTAATCTATAGTCATTTGTATATGAAAACATTCATTCATTTCTTGTTTCCCGAATTTATCGACCATAAATCAATATTGACTTTTGTCCACTCCAAAAATTATAACAATTTTTAAACTCATTTATAAATCATAAAATTTTGTAGAATAACAATAGACATAACATTCTATCTACATATAATTTTATATAATTTTCTAGATAAAAGAACCCACCCAAATAAATTTAAAATATAGTGGTCCCAACAGGCCTTTGTATATTTCAAAAACACATAAAAACTAATAACCGCCACTATCAATTGAATAGGCTATAAATCATCATCATGGTCTCTACTTTCATCGAGTTAAGCATATCAAAAATCATAAATTAGCATATTCTAGAAGTTCAACCATGAAAGAGATAAACAAAGGAAAATAGAAGCAACGAAACCTAGCAATAAGAAAAACACAAAATCCTTGAGGAGAAGATTGGACTTGTTATAGCCTTTGATATTTGTACCTCTCACCATCAATTTCACCAAAATTCACGACCTAAGAAAATCCTTTAAAATCTAGTCTCAATTGAATATACCTTGATTTTTGTAGACATTTTTTAAAGTCTTAGTTCAATACACCCGGATTTGGAATGACTCTTTAAAAGTCCATAGAAATCTGAATTGAATATCACTGAATTAATATAGACTATTTTAAAGTCTTTAAATGTCCGAATTGAATACACCCGGATTTATAAAGTCTTGAGAATCCTAATGCAATACACCCCTTACACTCCATTTATTTATTTATTTTATAATATGACAATTTTATCCTCACTAAAATTACTAAAGAGGACAAAAAATTCTAAACACACTACACATTTTTTTTTTTTTATGAAAGTCTATCAAAAACAAAAAGCAATCAAAACTTCCTATGATCCAACATCTCTCTGAAGAAAAATATCAAGTTCGGCAATTAAAAAAAAAGTTAACACGAAAAACTCGGCTGTAGTTCCTAATATAGCCCGCATCATTGACTATCTATGCACTCCAGCATCTCATTGATTCTAATTTATATTTTTTTCTATTATATTATAATTTTGAACATTTATTCAATAATATAATTATAAAATGAGGTTTATAACCATGATATAATATAACATATCTAAAATGCTATGACTTTAAATTTGAATAAAATATTTAATAATATTTTATAGAATTCATAAAATTTTAAAAAGAATAGAATCCACCATTGACATTTTGTTTTATCTTTATTTAAAATCCATCACTAAATCATGATGGTTTTTAAAAACCGTCATAACATTATGACGGTTTTTAAAAACCAACATAATGTGGTGATGGCTTTTAAAAACCATCACAATATCATAAGTTATGACACTTTTTAAAAACCATCATTGTTTTGTGTCATAAATCATAATTTTTGTAGTAGTGATTCTTCATCTTCTTCATCTCCATCACCACCAGATACCTTTTTTCTTAGTTTTCTTTTCGAGCATTTCACAAACCCTAAAACATTTATTTTTCAATATCATTAAAGTTTTATATGATTCTGAAGTGATGAGAAAGATTTACAAGAAATAAATAGGTTTTTTAAAGCGTTGATTTTGGTAGATTTTTATTTATTATTGTTTTTTGCTGAAACAAACAATAATACAAATCTTCATGCGGATTTGTTTTTTTAATACTTTTAAAATTGTTTTTAAAATTTAGGGTTTTATGATGGAGTTTTTTTTTTTTTTTAACACACTTTTTTTTTTGTTTAAAAAAAAAAAAAAAAAAAAGAGTGTTAAAAGATAAAAAAGGCTAATTTTGGAACAAAATGGAGTGTCTTCAGATTTTGTTTAAAATTTAAGTTTTTAGGATAGAGTGTCTTTAGAAAATGATTGTGTAAAGATAAAATTGGATTGTAAAGAGAAAATCTCAAATAAAATTTACTAAAAACAAATAATTTGACATTTATACTCTTATTACTATTAATTGTTATGTATTTTAATCTGATATGATACAAATTATAAACAACTAAATAAAAAAATTTAACAAATCATAAACCGTTTTTTATCATAAACCATTTTTTATGTAAATATTGATAAGATATTATTAATGGATATGATATGATAAATAGTGATATTGAAATGTTTATAATACATTTGAAAGTGACAATGCGATTACAGGTTTATTTATTTTTTATTTTTATAGTTATTGCCAACAGGGGCATAGCTCAGCTGGTAGATGAAGGAGCTTGAGGCTTGGGCAAGTGACTCCCAGTTCAACGGCTCGAAATTTTTATAATGTAAAATCATGGTAATATTGGAAAAAGATATCTTTGGGAGAATAATCTTGGAAAGAAATATTTTAAATGCAATACAATGATTTGGAATTAAGTGAAAAGCTTAAAAGTTTCACTTCAGAATCGTTAAGTGTTAAATGGAAAAAACAAACTACACCTTAATTTATAATTAATTAGACTAGACAACTTATTTATGTCATGATTCAAATATATAGCCAACTCTCGCTAGAATTTAAATGAGTTCTTCCAAGTTGAAAAAAGACAAGGTATAATCTTAATATATATATATATAGAGAGAGAGAGAGTTTCTTATAAATCAAAGCATAAAAGCATATAAAATTGTAAGTTCCACAATTTTGTAATTGGCTTTTTTTTTTTTTTTTTTTTTTTTTTTTTTTTTTTGTGACAAACCACATTGAGATAATTTGTAGAGGTAGCTTAGGTTCTTCATGTGGTCATCAAAGTTCGTGATCGTATTTGGAAAGCTTCCCGGCATCTCAAATGCTTTAAGATCAAAAGCCTCAAAAGTATATCACTTGACTTGTACTCTTGAAGAGATTAGGTGCATACACACACAACTCATTTAATTGTGCATTCATTGTCATTTTAGTGTACACTACACCATTTTCACACTCTCACGTATTGCATATAGGTTAGGGTGTTAGATCGCATGAGAAGGCCTTTTCTTCTCATTGTCATGGTCTTGATGTTGTCGCGGTGAACCGTGAAAACCATTCTAGTTGATTTCGTGGTCTATTTGTCATCATGGACCACCGTGACAAATGGACGTGTCATTCCTTCTAGAGGATTTCATGGTCCAAGTGTCGTCTTGGATCATCGTGAAAAACCTTCCAAAGGTTTTCGATGTCGTTGTGTCGTCATGGAGAACCATGACAAAGTGGCACAAAGTTTTCTCTAGTAGATTTTGCGGTTGTGGTTTAGTCATGAACCACTGTGAAAATGGGACCGCGACTTTCCGGCGACGATTCAGATGCCTTTGTCTCGTCAATTTGTCGTCATGGTCAACCACGAAAATGGGACCGTGACTAACTGTTTTTACCAAAACAATCTAGTTTTGCAAGATCCCAATGTATAGCTCAAGACACTTTCTTGTTCACCAAGAACTCTGAAATTCTGAGATTGAGTGAGCATATTGAGTTCTTAGAGAGAGGAAGGTTCTTGCAACCACTTGTGACTCTCTATCCCCATTCATGTGCATCTAGGACTTCATCAAGCATAGATTTCCTTTGCATCATCACTTGGTAAGTAAGAACAAAATCTCATATCTTAATTTCATTGTTCTTCTTTTTAATTACCAAGACATCATTTCTAGTGCTTTTCATTGTAGGGGTTAGTTAATAACAAGGATTGTTGGGTTTAATTATTCACATCTAGTTAAACATTTAGTGTTAGTCTAGCACTCATTTGCATTGAACATTCATTGATTGTTCACTTAAACTTTAATTCTCTTTATTGAGTATAAGTCTTGTGGCTACATGTGGTAGTTGCACAAGTAAGAAAACTAGAAAAGTCTTGCAACCAAGGGTTGGTTGGCAAGCATCGTTAAGACCCTTTTTTAAAGGCTTGCGGGTAGAATAAGTTGATTTACAATCCTTGAGAAGAGTGACGAGTGATGTCAACTTAGGATGTAATCAAATATTCAATTAGTGGAGTTTCTGTGACTTAATAGCTAGCGAGGCTAGTCCCACAATTTTTCCCAGTTGAACGGTTTCCATGTAAAAATCAAGTATCATTTAATTTCCGCACTTATATGTGATTTTATTGTTTTTGTGTTATTCGTTTGGTTGAATTTTGACTAATTGAAAAAAAATTAGTAATTGATCAATTAACAACCCATTCACCTCCATAGATTTTTTAGACACATTTAGAGTTTATTTTCAATTAGTATCAGAGCCGGTTCCTAGACATACATAAGTGATCCTTGCTCTCATTTGTGTCTTGCATTTTGCATTTTATTGACTGCATCAAACACTATGAGTGGAAGTGCAATGGGTCATGAGGGAGGTTCTAGTACTAAACCGTCATTCCTCATTAGTGACAACTACTCTTCATGGAAAGGGAAGATGGAGTCACTCTCGTCTATATATTTTGTCTTAAATACATAAACATTGAGTATATTTTGGGTACTATATATTGTAATTTGTTATGCCAAATGGTTATATTTGAGACATTACCGGACTGAATGAATTTCCATTATGGACAAGGATCCTCTACCAATCCTTTTGGTGCTGAACTTTGCTGACCTTTTAATAATCTAGTGACATGTATCCTTTTAAAAAAAAGTGTGGTCAGGATTTATTTTTTCATTTAACTCTCCTAACTTAAACTAAACTACACCGTTTTTGCACCTTTTTTTTTCACTAGAAACACAAGGATCCTCTGTAAACCATTCCCGCCACTCTTCTTCTTTGACGCTTCAGCTGAACTGTCACAACCCAACCAGATTTCTCTCTTCAATTTTGATAACCATCTTATCTAGTTTTCTCATCAGGTTAGCTTTCTCTTACTCTTTCTTGTTTTGACTAAGTGGTTTACTTTTTATATGTTTCTTCATCTATTAACATATATATGGGTGTTTTTTTTTTTTTGGGTTTTCTGAAAGAGAGGGATTCCGGTTGCAGCTGGGTTTAGTGGTTTAGTCATTGATTAACATATATGTTTTGTTTTGTATATGTGTATTATTATTATTATTATTATTATTATTATCATCATCATCATCATCAATTATACAGCTTCCTTGTTAATTTTTTTTTTAATTGAATAAACTCATGCCAATTTTTAGTTGCAGCTGGGTTTAGTGATTTAGTCATTGATTAACATATATGTTTCGTTTTGTATCTGATTTAGTTTTTTTTTATTTTTTATTTTATTTTATTTTATCAATTATACAGCTTCAATTCCTTGTTTCGTTTTGTATCTCTATTAGTTTGTGATATCGATGTCTACAAAATCAAAAGCGTTTTTTGCTAAAAAATTTCGCAGAAAAGGAACCATTTTTTTTCTTTGTAATTCTGTATAATTCCAAGTTCTTTAATCATTTAGTTAGATGGAATACACTGGTCACGAGCATTGCAGATGTTAGTGGAAGTGGACAAAGCATTGAATCTGTTATCATGTTGTTTTTGTCGTTATTTTTTTTTTTCCTCAAAGTGTCTGGAGTTTTAATTTATTCTGCTCTCTATTTAGCCTTTATGCCGTTTCAATCTTGAATCTTAAATTGTTTTGTTTTTGTTGAATTCTATTATTATAGTATATTGAGCAAATCCACTTGACAGAGTTAACTATTTGCATAAAATTTACTGTTATATTTGTTTTGGTTGTGGTCCTTGCAGATATATATTTTGTCATATATTTTTTTTTTTTTTGATTCAAATGTCTACAATTGATTTTGAGTTTGAGTGTTTGAATGAATTGGATTGGCAACCGAGATGTGGTATGGAATTCAAATCTGAGCAATTGGCTTATGAATTTTATAACATGTATGGACGAAGAATGAAATTTAGTATTAGAAAGGATACATTTGGAAAGAATAAACGTACCGGTGAAATCACCTCTAGGATATTTGTTTGTAGTAAGGAGGGTCTAGATCAAAAGATAAGCAGAATATTTTAACTATAAAACCTAGAGCAGAAACAAGAACTGGTTGTGGAGCACAAATAAGTATTAAATTGGATAGAAATAAAAATAAGTTTTATGTTTATCATTTCGTAGAGATACATAATCATCCTTTTGTCAGGCAAGAATGCACTCATATGTTACATTCTCAGTGGAAAATATCTACTTCACAAGCTATTGAAGTAAACTTGGCTGAAGAATCTGGGATTTCGCTTTACTCTTCATATGAGTTGTTAGGTAGGCAGGTTGGCGGAAGAGAGTCTCTTGGATATACAAAACAAGATCAAAAGAACTATCTTAGATCCAAGAGGCAAAACAGATTAGCGTATGGAGAAGCCGGTTGTGTGTTGAATTATTTTTCTGACCAAACATTGAAAAATCCTTTTTCTTAAATTTTTTTTTTTATGCGGTGCAATTAGATAGTGATGAACAAATTACAAGTATATTTTGGGCAGATGCAAGAATGATAATTGACTATGGTCAATTTGGTGATGTTATGAGTTCTGATACCACCTATAAGATTAATAAAGAAAATCGACTATTTGTGGTGTTTGTTGGGCTTAATCATCACCGGGAGACAGTTATCTTTGGAGGAGCTTTAATGTATGATGAGACAATTGATTCATTTATATGGTTGTTTGAGACATTTTTACAAGTGATGTCCGGAAAAGCTCCAAAAACTATTTTTACGAATTAAGATGCTGCAATGGCCAATTCTATTTTACATGTTATGCCTTGTACATACCACCGACTTTGTACATGGCATATGATGCAAAATGCTTTAAAGCATGTAAATGGTGTATTTATGGGTGAGGTGAAACGTGTTTTATCACAATTTTTTGATGAGATCGAAGAAGAAAATGACTTTTTGATGGCTTGGAACCATATGCTTGAAGAATAAAATGTGCATGACAATACTTGGTTTAAGAGTATATTGGTATAAAATAAAAATGGGCTTATACATATGTTAGGCATGCATGATAACTTAGTGAAAGTTTCAATGCTACTTTAAAAGATTATTTGAAATCTGATCTTCACGTGACACAATTTTTCATGCACTTTGAAAGGGTGGTTAATGATAAACGATATAAGGAGTTAGAAGTCGAATACGATTTATTGTATAGGTTGGTTAATGTAAAACTTAATGCTAAGATGTTGATTCATGCAAGAGAAGTTTACACGAAGGTGGTTTTTTTTTTTTTTTTTTTTTTTTTTTTTTTTTTTTTTTTTGGAGTTTCAACATCAGTTTGAGTGGACATGTTTTATTGTGTGAACATGGATTGTGCATCTAAGGAGAGACATGTGAAGGTGCAGAGTGACAACACACTATCTTGTAGTTGTAGGATGTTTGAGATGAAAGGGATTTTGTGTAGTCATATCATCAAAATCCTTAGAGATGCATTGAACATCAAAGAAATTCCCACACAATATATATTGAAAAGGTGGACAAAACAAGCTAGAGTTGAATGTGTACAAGACATGCACGGGCGTGAGATCCAAGAAGACCCTATGTTGCAGCAGACATGTCGGTATAGATCATTATGTTCTATCTTCACTAGAATATCAAGTAGGGCTTCGGAGAGTGAAAAAACCTATATTCTAGCAAATGAACATGCAATAAATTTGACAAAACTTGTTGAAGATATTATGCATCTAGAAATGGCCGGAGACAATCATGAGAAAGATGATGGTTCTCAAAATGTTGCTATTGAAGTAGATTGCACTCAAGATTCCAATGTTGTAAAAGTGAAAGGGTTAAAAAAGAAGGAAACGTCTTGTGGGCGACGTAGAATTAAGAGTGGTTTGGAGAAGGCCTTAGCAAAGAGAAAGAAGCAAACAAAGGTAATGTAGTTTTATATAAATTTAATAAAATTTTAGTTAGTTCATATTAATATGTATTTAATTTTATTTCAACTATTACATTTTGTACATGCACCTATCCAGTCACATTCTATCAGGGGTGAAGCCAGAATTTTGGTTTTGGGGAGGCCAATATAAAATTAATATTCAAGTCAGTTACGCAAGATGAATGTAACTCCTTTTTTTATATATCAAAAATCATTTATAATTAAATTTATCTAATTTTTACTTCCATTTCCATTTCAATTACATAATCTCAGTAAGAAAATTGTTTTTTTACCTTTTGCAAAACCGATGTCTAATTTATTATTATTATTATTATTATTATTATTATTATTATTATTGTACATATCCATGTAAATCTAAGCTTTTTCTGATAAGGTATCTACTAAAATTTGAGGGTATTTCAGGGAATGGAAGAATGAAGATGCTCCAATAAAATAAAAAAAAAAACCCAAGTCAATCAAGTTTTATTTAAATTTTAAAAAATAAAAATTACTGCACATGTCAACAACACACTGCCTAAAGTTATCTCTCCTTTTTATCAATTAAGATGTCTTTTACTTTCGTCTCTACCTCACACCTCTACCTCTGCAAATGTCTCTACCTCTGCAGATATTACCTTCATTTTCAATTGCAATTTGATTTCCTTCTTTGTCTCTCAAAGAGATCAAGTCATCAAGATCTCTTCTTTTTGCAAGGCTTCCAAAAATTGTAACAATCTTTCCTCTTTTATATTTAGTGCTTATTTTCTTAACCGGAAAATCAAAAACTTAAAATTTCTTTGGGGGGCTATGGCCCTTGTCGGCCCCTCCCTAAATCCGCCCCTACATTCTATAGTGAATGATATTCATTATCCGCCAATGGATTATAATCCTTATAGGGCAAGTATCTCATTTATTTAATATTTGTTCATAACATTTTATATATTTTAACTTAATGTGTATCTCTTATATTTCTTGTTACATTCTGAACTATAGCATCAAGAGTTTAATATTGCATCTACTTCAATGCCATGGACTACTTCGGAACAATCTCAACAAACAAGTTTTCAAGAATTGCTTCAACAAAATAGTCAAGGATTTTCCTTTGTATTTCAAGATTCTCAAGCATCTAACAACTAGATTTTGAGATTTTGTAATAATGGATGTGAAGTATTTAGACATATGATTTTTTTTGGTTGAACTGTTATGCTCTGTTTAAATAGAAACAGCTAAAAGATTTTGAGTTGGAATTTGAGAATATTTGATCTGCATCGTTGTAAACACTAAAGTTATTTTTGTGTAATATTATCTTTTTTTTTTTTTTTTAAACCAGAAGCCACCCACAAAGCGGCCCCGACCCAAATTTATTAAAAGCCCTTACTTAAGGCGGAGGAAAACCTTTAATAAAACCTTCATAGTTCACAATTTCAATAATATCCTTCAAACACAAAACCCCACTTTGCAAACTTCAAGCTCCTTCCTTGCCTTCCATAAAAAACCGGCAAATGACCCAAATCACACAAATTTAAACACAAAAACCACAATGACAGCGCCAAAAAGCATCCAAGTCCAAAAGGGTATTCTTCATACACAACTCATCATATAAAAATCAAGCCTTTTTGAAGATTTAAAGCAGGCCAATGAAGCCAGAGAAGACAAGAAAGAAAATACGAGTAGATGTGAGGCGGGGGAGGACGAATATCAGAGAAGATGATTGATATGATTTTTTCTTTTGGGAAAGTAATGATGGTTTACAGAGGATCCTTGTGTTTCTAAAAACGATTAAGGTTAGTGGTGTGAAAAAAAAAAAGGTGCAAAAACGGTGTAGTTTAGTAAGTTAGGAGAGTCAAATGAAAAAATAAATCCTGACCACACATTTTTTTAAAAGGACACGTCACTAGATTATGAAAAGGTCAGTAAAGTTCAGCACCAAAAAGATCAGTAAAGGATCCTTATCCTTCCATTAGCCCATTACCATCAATCCACATTAATTGGACTGCGGTAAGAACATAGTTCGCATAAATTTTTTATTTAATTTTATGGAAGTGGTCTTGAAGTGGATATTGATTAAATTCATTTATTATAATATATATTTTTTTTTTCAAAAAACAAACTTGTAAATGTAATTTTTGTATTATCAATTAATAAAATTCTATTACAAAATATATCATAATAAGATGGAGAGATCGGGTAAACTTTTTATGCGAAGCTTGGAGTATATAGCCGGCACCTAGCTAAAGTTTTTGAAGTTTAAATTAATTAAACATTTTAGTTTCAAAAAACAAAATTAAATAAACATCTAAAAATGAGAAGAGACAAGGTACAAACTTATTTAGTTTTAAATTTTGATTTTTCGCTCCAATATTAGTTTTAACCAAGTTTTTTATTTTCTTATAAAAGAGTTTTAATCAAGTTAAAATCATGATAATACCAAGTTAATTAAACATCATTTTCAACTTCAAAATTATTGATTCTGTTTGTAAATGAGATTGTTAGAAACTATTGACCCTAGTTTCAAAAATAGAAAAGAATGGAAAAAAAAAAAGTATTGACCAATAAAAATTACAATACGCGAGAGGAGGCCCATAACTTACTAAACTAACTCTGAGGGTCTTGGGTCTGAAAGTGCTTAAAAGGTTACGGCCAGAGATTATAGCTGACGTGCCTAACCTCATCATCAAGTTATATTTGACGAGGCTGGGTACGTCATCACGAATCGACCCAAATAAAAAAGAAAGTCCAAAATACCCGATAAAGGCCAAATAAGCAGTAAAGGCACAACTATACTCTCTTATAAAAAGCCCAACAAACTTGTTATGTTTGTGGTAGCCAAAAATGGCCCATAGGCCCAAAGGAGCAAAGCCCAGACTTAAGTTACCTTGGCCCAAACTTGAAATAGCCCAGCAGGAATTGCAACAGATTGATTTGGTCGTTTGAAGACCAAGTCAGTCATGAGTAAGTAGCGAGATTCTGGGGGAGAAAATCTCTCCCAGAATCTCGCCCACAATCCACCCACGATCCTACTTATCTGTTTCAAACGGTAACCAAGTTTTTGCCTATAAATAGACAAGCATTTTCTTAGAAAAAGGGAGATAGAAAAACAAGCTTACTAAAGCGTACTAAAACTCTGCTTGCAAGAATCACGGTGACCGGAATCCAACATTCACGATCGCCACAACCGTTGCTCAGCCCAAGCATACCTAAGGCTAACAATCTAAATCAATCTCTTTGCTATTATTTTTATTGTTCACCTATTTTTTCTGTTATTATACGTTTCTTGCAGGTTACTTGTCGATTGACCAATTCATTCGCAGTCGACCAAGTTCGTTTGTAGGCAAATCAACTTATCGACTACATCGCTTAAACGGACTTATCCAAGTTGCTTTGGGCCTAATTCAAAATCGACCCGATCCATATCGATTGTAGGACGACCCCCTACAATGTTTACAAATTTGCAAGCACATAAACGATATTTATCCTATCATTAACCTAGCTACCAAAAAAAAAAAAAAGAAAAAAAAAACAATTAATTAAAAAACAAAAAACAAACTAATATATATATATTAACGATTTTTTTTTTTAAAACAAATATTAATGGAACTAAAAACTTAAATTAAAAATTGCTTAACAAATATTCAAAAAAAAAAAAAAAAAATCGGATTTAATAATAATAATAATCTAACCTAAACTCAAACACCCAAATCATCTTCCCTATCATCATCTTCTCCACCACTCGAACACTAACCTAAATTCAAACACTAAAACCTAGCCACCACCACCCATACACCAAACCATAGCCATCACCCTAACCCACCGAAATCACACCAACCACCACCCTTACGAGTTTCGATCTCCTCTGAGTCGAGATCGGCACTCGATCTCCTCCTTCACGCCACTCGATCTCCTCTCGTCGATGAGCTGGGCCCTTCTTCTTCTTCCCATCTCTCTTTACGGGGTAGTGGTGATTGTGGTGGTTGGGTTTCTTTTTTGGTTTGGGTTTGGGGTTGCCGCCAGCGATGAGAGCGCCGATCTTCTCCGCTGAGAAGAGATCAGCTGGTGGGGGTTGTTGGGTGCTTTCAGTTGTTGGGGGTGCTGGTTGGATTTGAGTATTGATTATTTATTTATTTATTTATTTTTTTAAGTATTACACAATTACATAAATTAGGGTTTTTTTAGGGAGGGATGAAGACTCGAACCTGCAACCTCGTGGTATAGGTGTAAAGGGTTTTACCACTGGACCAACTTCATTTCGTCCATAAAGGTTTTATTTCTATATGAACATTATAAAACAGAAACATAACTCCATCACAGCAATTTCTTGATATCTTATGGTGCATTTACTGATTGCCTAATTGGGAATGAAAATTAATCAAATGAATCAATTTTCATTGCAAATAAAGGAATCAGGAAAGAGAATTTAATTCCCTAGGTGGGGGGTGGAAATTAAGTTCTTCTTCCGACTTAATCTTTGATTTGTGTGTGGTGTTCATATAACTCAATTCTCAATAGTTTTAGTAAACAATGTAATCACAAATTAGAAATTAAGTTTATTTTCATCATTGAAATTCTTAATTAGTAACACATTCTTAATACAAACCACATATTGGTTGGGCCTTATGCGCATGCAGTGGCGAAGTACACATTAGTCAATGAGGAGGGGCCATGGCTCCAAGCCCACATTTTTGTTTTTAAAAGTTTAGAGCAAATTACACCAAACCCCCCTGAGGTTTGCTCTTTCACACACGGAAACAACTTTATCATTTATTGACACTCACCTCCCCTATCGTCAGTCAACGGCCGTCGGACTTAACCTTTGACTTTGTGAGGAGGGGTAATTTCGTCTTTTAACACTTTATACACTGTACATGTCAGACTTATTTTTCATTTTTTTCATTTTATTTTTCATAACAAAATTTAATATTTTTTCTCTGGTCCATTCATCACTCATCAGCAGCTCCACCAAAACCACCATCATCAACCCAGAACCACCATCACCAACCCACCTTTTCTTCTCCAAATCATCAAACAACTATCTTCATAAACCCGGATCATAAAATCAAAAATCCCATTCACACAACAACTAATCCAAAAAATTCTTTATTATTTCAATCAAACAAATCCAATTTTCAAGTGTATGTCTAGAAAATTAAACAAGTTTTTTTTTTTTTTTTAAATTAAACTTTATTCAATAGCCAACCACCACACAACAGTAAACAGCAACAAGAACAGTACCACCCCACGCCAACTGCCAACAACAAAAACAAAAAAAGCACAACAGCACAGCCAACCAGACAAAAACAGGGCAAGACGAAACAACAAGAAAACCAGAAAACCCCCAAAACCAGGAACACCATCAATTCATACTCCACTCCAGCACATCATCCTCACCCTCAGCATCTTTTTTAGCCAATAAATCAGCACAAGAGTTAGATTCTCTTGAGCAGATGAGCAGAACTCCACATGAGAATGATTCATGAAACCCAGCAGGTTACGAATTTCCAGGATCTGTTGAAGGTGCTGCCAGCTACCCACACCACTGCCATTCATTCAACAAGTTCGCAGCAAATCGAACTCCCCCAACAGCAACCGCACTCCGTCGACTGCAAAAAAGAAAGAAGAGGAGAGAGCGACGAGGAGAGAAAAATAGAAGAGAATCAGGGAGAGAGAGAAGAAAACGTCGGAAAAGGAAGAGAAAGAAGAGAATAAGAGAGAGAGAGAAAGATCGGCCAATTGGGGTTTTTGATTTTTGGGGTTTTACTGTTTTAGGTTTTTGATTTGGGAGAGAGAAAGAGGAAGAGAAAGGCAGTTGGGCGGTGGTGTTTGGATGGTGTTGATGATAGTGATGTTTGAGTGTGGAGTTGATGATAATGATGATGGTTTAATTTTGGGTTGGTGTTTGATTTTTTTGATTTCTTTTTTCAATGGTACAAATCGATTACATAGAGTTCTTTAAAAAAAAATTTACTTTTTTATATTGTTTTATTTTTTGAGATATTTTTAATTTTTATTAATATTTAATTACCCATCAATTTATGATTTATGTTATTAATTATAATAGAGTGAGAGAGAGAGAGACAAAGATTTAATTTTTTATATATTTAATTTTAAATTTAATTTGTTTTGTTTTGTTTTTTTAATTATTTGTAATATTAATTTTTTTAAAATATATTAATTTTTCTTTTTTATTTAAATGAATGAATTTATATATTTTAATTTTAAATTTAATTATTTTTTCTTTTTTTTATTCAATTCTTAATCTACACCATCCATCTTTGTGATGGATGGTTGGAGATCAATTTAGGAAAAAAGTTTAATTTTTTAAAAAAGTTTCCAAATTTTGTTTGTTTGTTTGTATTTTTTTTTTAAAAAAAAAATAGTTTTTGTCTTTTTGTGGGGTTATAAAAGGAAATAGACATACTTAGGGGTATTTTGGACTTTTACATGGTCAGATGAGGTCAAAGGTTAAGTCGGACGGTCGTTGACTGACGATAGGGGAAGTGGGTGTCAATAAATGATAAAGTTGTTTCTGTGTGTGAAAGAGCAAACCTCAGGGGGTTTGGTGTAATTTGCTCAAAAGTTTATTTATATTTCATCCAATTTTTTGTATTTACATTTTGCTATTAAAATTTTAATAGTTTTTCAGATTGAACCCCCAATTTTAATAATTTTTCAAATTGAACCTAGGATTCCAGGAGCTAAGCTTCGCCTCTGTGGGCACGTCAGTGGCACTTGCATTATTTTGTTAGCCCATAACCCATTAAAGAAGTGCTTCTTTGTATAAAGTATAAACACTTATTTTTTTATTGTTTTGAAATACACACATTTCTTTCTTATAACAATATATGCATAATAGCTTTTCATTATATAAGTGCGTGGCAACTAAATATGATGATATGGTGTAACAGTGCTATTAAAAGTTGTCTCAAGTTTACATGCGATTGAGATCAGTAAAGACTTGTTTATATGGATGATAAGATAATAATAAAGAATGTGGTAGGATAGATCGATGTTACATATATATATTGAAAAAAAAAAAAACGACTCATGAAATTTTGTATTGATGCATTGAATGATTAAATATGAATTTATTATTTAATTTTTGAATCCTTAACATATGCTCTTACAATTAAGACTCGTAAAATAATTGATCATATGTTCATCGGTCGAACTGAATAAATAAACAAGCCGTGGATTTTATAAACTCTGCCAAGGTATTTTTTAAAGATCAATGACATAAAATTCGTTAGTTTCTTCCATTTGTATTCTTATAAAATGAAGTACTTGTTATAATTAGAGCAAGAGTAAAAGCTGGAACAATAATAATGAATAAATTATAAAATGTTTATTATATCCAAGAGTATACAAAACATTATCTACTTTTTTTGTGGTAGAATAAAAATAAAAGGAGACCTGGGTTTACAATCTGACATGTTAATCGTACCCCTAGAATAAATAAAAATAAAATAACATAAAAAAATGAATTTGACAAAAATAAAATAAATAGAGACATTGTAATTATATTTTTGAATTTATTATAGTAGTATATGAAACCCTACTGCCTGATGAGAAGATCAAGTTAGTAGTGAAACGGTATCTTGGCTGTTGTACGTTCTTATCATTTTGTTGAAGCCGCCACCGAGAAATCCTCAGCGGTGTCTGGTTTTGGAGGTGGCGGTGCACGGTTGACATGGCCAGCAAAGTTCTTTCCGTTCAAGCTTGCGCACTGGCCACCAGGGCTGGGAATGTGCGTGCAAGGAGAAGGGCCACTTGGTGTGACAGGACCCTTTTGAAGGGACTGCAAATAATTATTGGGAAAATGTTTCTTCAACAACTGGTTACTATCGTGCAACGGCCTAAAGGCTGCACTCAATTGTATTGTACTTGAAGTGAACAAAATGGCGAAAATAAACAAAAATGGCAACAAGCTGCTGGATTTATGGTACCCCATTTGTCTGGCTTTATTGGACAAAAATGGTAACAAAATGGTGTAAATGAAACAGAGTTAATATTCTGCTGCTAGAAATGAGTTTGGTGAGATCATTTGGGGTGCTACATGCATTTATATAGGCAGGGTTTTATGGATTTTTTTTTTTTTTTTAATTTAGAAAATTCGATTGTTTTGACTTGTCTCTAACATGAAACGTTAATCTTGACTTGGCCATGGTTTGAATTCGGAACCGTGAATGCCAAGAAGAAATTGTTTTTAAGGGAAAAAGTTGAAACAAAGTCATGAATCTTGTAGGGGTCTTTTATTAGTTTTAAAGATATATATATATATATATATATATTTTCTATTATCAGTTTGTTCTGACAATAAATATATCTGGACGAATAATGTGGACCATAGATTATAGAGAAGTTTTGACAAGTGCATATATTTTGAGTAAAAGTATATAAATCTAGTGGTCCACATTCTTCGTCCATATGTATAAATATATATATATATAGTCTTTCTATTATCAGTTCGAAGAATGTGGACTACAGATTATGGAGAAGTTTTGACAAATTCGTACACTTTGAGTTAAAATATGTAAATTTAATGGTCCACATTTTTCGTCCTGATATATTTATTGTCAGGACGAATTGATAATAGAAAATATATATATATATATATGGGGCAAGATCCATGGCCGCATTAATTTACATAATTTTTTACACAACTTCTTGGCCATTGGATCTTGCTTTTTTTAATGGATATGATTTAATCTCTTTTAACTTTCCTTATTCAATTCAGACATTGTCTCTCACCTATTTAATACTTTATTTCTTTAAAATATTATTATTTTATTAAATTCTCTTACATTATTTAATTTTCTGTCCTTTTATTTATTTTTCTTTTTTCTTTTACACCTTTTTTTTTTTTTTTTTTTTTTTTTTTTTTTTTTTAATTTACTTGAATCTAGTCATCCAGAACATCATCAGTGTGACTTTCACTCTCACTTTTCGGTCTTTAAAATCATTTTATTCTATTTTTTTCTTCTTTTTTTACTTTTATTATTTTTCAATTTACTTCATCTAAAACCAGAAATTTTATACCTATAATCATAGATCTTGTCCACTCTCCTCTTTTATTTTCTTTCTTATTAATTTTTTAAAAAAATTCTTTTCCTCTTTTATCATTTCTTATTTCATTAGCTTATGTGGTGAAATTTTGTAAAGTTGTACAACAAAATTATTTTCACTTGTATTGTTCTTGTTAAAAATATTTGTAAAGTTGAACAACAACATCATACATGATTTCATTTATACTGATATTTGCAAAATAAAAACTAGGTGCAATAAGTAATTCAATAAAAAACTACCAATGAATACATGACTTTATCTATAAAATTAATAAAATAAAAGATGAGAGTGGAAAGGAGCAAGTGATTACATGTATAAAATATGTGGTTTTAGATGAAGTAAATTGAGAAATAAGAATAGTTAAAAACAAGAGAAAGAAAGAAAAAGAAAAAATAAAAAACAAAACAAAAAACGTGTAAACGAAAAATGAAAAGAAAAGAAAAATAAATAAAAGACAATTAAATAAGGTGAGAGAATTTAATAAAATAATAATATTTTGGAGAGATGAGAGATAATGTCTGCATTAAATAATGAAAGATAAAATAAATTAAATTATATCCATTAAAAGAAGTAAGATTCAATGGCCAAGAAGTTGTGTCAGAAATTCTGTAAAAAAATGGGACCGTGGATCCTATCCATATATAAGGAGCTTAAGTTAATTTTCTGCAATATCTAGCCATTCCTCTATTAACCGAATTTTTGAAGTCATTGCATACCATGCATATGATGCCTGGGAAATTATATAAATTTTTTCGGGACCAAAATTACATAATATTGTGGAACCAGGGTTGGCTTTCGTCATGATTTTTATTTTCAATATCAATACACCTATTCACATCAATTTTCTTTTTAATTTTTTTTTCTCTTCGTAGTAATTAACAATCTTTGTATACCGAACATATCCCAGCCGTCGAGAAAGTGGTTTCTGAATAAATTGTCAGTGATCTAACCAAGTAGATCCTAGCCGTCCATTAGGTTGACGGTGCTGTCCGTGGACAACGGGGGCATTTGACTTTGATGATCAAACTCCAAATGTAATGGTCATACACGCACATTTTTACTTGCTTGCATCACAAGACTGACTACTATCTATAAACATGTATATACACCACTAAAAGGCAAAGTCGAAGCATTTTCTCGATCTTGATTCTTGACTGATATCTCTCATGCTTTTATTTTATATTACAAACACACACGCTAAAAAGAATTAGAAAATACAAAGAGAAAAAAATGAATTGACTTTGAAAGGTTTGTGATACTCGATTGTAAAGTTTGTCCCCAACATGGTTCGTTCCTCTGCTTGTCCTAACATTATTTTATATTTTTAAAATTATTTTCCTCCTTACTATATATTCAAACCTTCTTGTCTAATTAGGAAGAGGTGGCTTTATTCCTTTATAGTGTTGTAATTAAGTGATTTAAACTGGAAAATTAGATGCATGTATTCACTTTTTTTTATTAATTAGCAACAATATAATACTCAATTTGAATATTTCAACAATGATATCACTAATTAACTACGATTATGTACAAAGCCTAATATGGCTTGGTGGTAAAAGTGATCATTCAATCCGTCAAAGTTTTTGGTTTGAGTTACCCCACTGCAAGTGGACAAATGATATATAGAAAAAAAAGAAAAAAAAAAAACTTCTATTAATTAAATTAATTAATAACTTTTTATTTGCAATCTATTTGGGTCATTTTTTTTTTTCTTTTGCTCTACTTCTTTTATTTCAGAAGAAGAAACGATATATATAGTCTTTCTACTGTTAGTTTATCCTGATATAAAATATATCAGGACGAAGAATGTGGATCATAGATTATGGAGAAGTTTTGACAAGTGCATACACTTTGAGTCAAAATATGTAAATATAATAGTCCATATTTTTTCGTCATGATATATTTTATATCAGAACGAACTAAAAATAGGAAAACTATATATATATATATATGATATATGTTGGTTCTCTAATAACCACACCCACACATTCACATGGGGTGTGGGTATTTGTTAATATGAGGCTGTGTGCCCAATGTGAATGTGTGGCTATAGTTGGACGTCATAACTAGAGAATTATTCTCTCTCTCTCTCTCTCTCTCTCTCTCTCTCTCTCTCTCTCTCTCTCTCTCTCTCTCTATATATATATATATATATATAAATAATAGTTCTCTAGTAAGGACGTTTTGAAATTACAAGATAATGATGTCCAACCACGGCCACATATTCATAATGGGTGTGAGTATTTGTTAATGTGAGGTTGTGGGCCCACTGAGAATGTGTGGTTGTGGTTGGACGTCCTGAAATTATAAAATCAAGATAGTCGTCATTAGAGAAGTATTATATATATAGTGGGCCCACTGTGAATGTGTGGCTGTGGGCCCACTATGAATGTGTGGTTGTGGTTGAACATTCTGAAATTATAAGGTCAGGATGGTCCTCATTAGAGAAGTAATATATATATATATATATCATTTGGTTTAATAATTAGTAATTTTCTCACATACAAACTTCCATACATAATATTTTATACAAACTCCAAACAATGAAATTAACGAATAGGTTACGTAACATAAAACAGTGGATTTGTCACTTTTTGGGAGAGCGTGTAAGTCACTTTCTAATATTACCCGTTGTCTAATATTAGTTTCATGATTTGAAAGTAATTTTATGTTGGGATTTGCATGTGACAAATCCTCTAATAAGTTTTTTTGAATAGCAATATGTCATAAAAAGCCACCAAAGGGCAAAAGGAACAAACAACCAAACCAACACGAAACCCACAAAACAAAACACACAACCCAACAAGATACAACAACTAAAGCATCAACCCCAATAAAGCAGAGGACTACAAAAGAACCCATAAACCACCAGAAAAACACACTAAACAAATAACCCAACATGCTAAACCCCCAAAACTAACTGAAACTAAAACCCAGCCAACCCAAAACCCCAAAGCTATACATAAAAACCAGCCAGACCCTCCACACCGAAACAGAGCACAACAAAACGCAAACACTACTTGTTATTGTACGGTGGAATCCCTTCCAGCTTACCAAAGGTGCCAGCTTTGATCCTCCTAACAATCTCCTCGACCATATCCTTTTCTCTGCCCTTAACATCAAGGCCTAATGTTAATCTGGCTTTGATGACCTTGGCAATCTCATCTTTTAAGTTCCAATGCTCCTTCTTCACCTCGGGAGCTATGTTTTCCTTTCCAAAAACATGATTAAGATCAAGAGCCCTTGCCTTCGAATGTCTCGTTTTCATACCATGATTCTTTACCAAGTGAATTTTCTTTCTACCTATCCTCAACAAGGACCGGTCATTTCCTACTCCTCCAACATCACTTACATTTGAGTTCCATGTATTTTTCTTTAAACCCGCTATAACCTCTTCCCCCTCTGCTTCTTGATGACTCTCAAGGACACTGTTCTTGGACAATGGACTTCTCTCCTCTCCATTCCCATTACCTTGATTGTCTTCCTCACTTTCAGTTGCCAATACTTCTTGATCAGGTGAGGCTCCTTTCAGACTTATTAAAACAGGCTTTGAAGAGCCCAAATGAGACCCATACGTTGGGCTTTTCCTTAAAACTTCATAAGAATTGTTAACCACAAAATGGACATGCTTCCCATGCCCACTGTCCTCCATCAAATCCAATTTTTCCCTCCCACCCAAACATAAACTTTTATTTGAATTTTCTGAAATCTGACAAGCCCTCTTTTCAACACACCTATTGTCTACATTGTCTACATCGAGAAGCAACCTACTGCTCCCTTGATTGCCCAAATCCCTGTCACCATTGATAGTGACGAAAGGAGAGCATGCACCATCCCTCATCTTGGACCCTCCTTCAGTCTTTTCCTTTCTAGGAAAAACTTTCAAATTTTGTTGAGAGACCTCCCACTTCAGATCTAAACATTGCACCAACCATGAATGATCCACTGGAACTACATCTTCCATTACCTTGACATTGAAAGTAAAATTCTCATATACCACCTTTATCTCACTAGGACAAGAATGATCGAAAGGAATCATCACCAAAAGCCTCCCTCTATCCATTCTTTTTCTAAACAAAGTATCCTCTTCAATCAACATCGTTTCTCCTATGCAATTCCCTAGATTTTTGAAAAAATAATTACACCAGTATCTCATGGAGTCCCAAAAATGTTAATCCAAGTTAACCTATCTTGAGGAACAAAAGAAGCCTCTCCTTTCACCATCGACTTGAAAGAGTCGTCCCAAAAGAACCTATGCTTAATAAATCCCTCACACTCGTTTTCGGATTCAAAGCTCCATAAGATGCTACTTCCCCCTAAATAAGTTGTAGAAAAATTAAAATCTTTGTTTCTCAGACGCTAGCTGACCTTATGAACACTAGTAAACTCATACAAGACCCCCAATGCACATTTTGACATCCACTCTTCTTTAAACTTCTTACCCTCCCACACCATTGTCTCCACATGGACTCCCAAACTTTCCTTCCTTTCATCTTCTGACCTCTCATTTCCTTGCAGCACTTCTGCAAAAGATGGACCCCCATGATACCTGACTTGTTGTCTCTTGATTCCCTAAACCCTTGCTACCCACTACATCTGATTTCCTTAGTTCCGACTCTCTAGTTCTAGCCATTCTCCTGCTACTCCACCCATACAGAGCAACTTTTGAACTGATCTCCCATCCATAAATGAACATTCTGTCTGTCATTTTTGCTACATTGCTGGCCTCCTCCTTCGAATCGAACCTGACAAATGCGTACCTGCATCTTCTAGAGCTATTCGCAGGTGAAAGAAACGTATCTCTCACCCTTCCGAAAGGCTTGAAGGCCCCACATAAACACACCGAATCGACAACCGGATTCAAGTTGTCAACGAAAATTGAGAAAAGCTTTTCCCTGAAGTCTTTTCTCCCCTCAGAAACAACAGAGTGTTTCTCTCTAACGTTCATCCTCAAGTTTCAAATCCTCTAATAAGTAGTATATATGTTTATTTGGAGTTTGGGTAATTCAAAATTGAGTAATGTTAGACTTCCTAATTTTTTTTTTTCCAAATTCTATCCCAAATGATGTGACACGTAAGGTCTCAATATTACATCAGTCACCGTATAATCTCATGATTCATAAGATGCTGACACCTCACGTGTCACATCATTTTGAATAGAATTTGAGAAAAAAACTTGGAACGTCTAGCATATTCTTCAAAATTATGATGCACATTTTTTTTACCTGGTATTTACTAAATATTTTTTAGTACTTTCTATGTGCACCTACATTAATTAAAGAGCCGATTGCCAGCTGCTTTTAAATAAATTAAAAGGAAAATCATATTTTAGTCCCTATAGTTTACCTTAATCTACTTTTAGTCCACAGTTTTTTGGTATTGTAAATTTAGTCCATCATTTTTCTGACAATACGTATTTTAGTCCCTACCACCCAATTTTGTTAGGGTTCCGTCAAGTCAACGAGGGTAAAAAAGTAAAATAACATCATATGTTATAGAATCTTATATAACCAAAGGGTATAATAGTAATTTACAAACTAATTTAAAAAAAACAAATAAATATTATTAAATTAAATAATAATTATTATTATAAAAAATTTAAGGCAAAATTCCCTCATTTGACCTAAAATTTAGGCAGTTTTCGAAACTGTTCCATCTCAGTAAGTTTTCTTTTTTTATCCAAGAGAAACAACTTTTGGACAAGTATGCCCTTATTGCAATTCCAACGTGGCACTTAATTACGGATATTTTTGAAGTTTCAAAACAATAATAACTGAAATTAAATTAAAAACCTGTCAGAGAACAAATAAATTAAATTTCTCTCTCACAATTGATTTCCCTATCAGATTTTATTGCCCTCTCACTCTCAGAGTCTTAGACACAACTCACACAAGTATCTCCCATCTCAGACACAAGTATTTCCTTGTCAGGATCTAGCATGGTTTTCGTAAATCACCGCATGAAACATCTCAAGGGTTTTTAATTTGAAGAAGGTATGTTGTTTTATTTTGTTCCTTTTTTACTTTCCATGACATTAGTTCGTTTATGTTGTTGCACTAGTATGTTCCATCTGAGACACAAGTATTTCCCTCTCAGATTTTTCTTAAATCTCGTAAGGTTTTCGTAAATCACCATATTAAACATCTCAAGGGTTTCTAATCTACAGAAGGTATGCTATATAATTTTTGTTCCTTTTTACTTTCCATAATATTAGTTCGTTTATGTTGTTGCCTTATATTTTTCTAGTAGTTAGTAGTTAGTATTTAGTAGTTTCTAAAATTCCTGAAGTGACAGTAAATTTCTAGAATTAAAAGAAGCATCAATAATTTACCAGAATGTTTACATGGTAGAATGCTTGATTCCTATTCCTATTGCAGCATGTAATCATTCCCCCATTATATCGTGTAAGCATGCATTTTAACATCGTGTAAGGATGTAGAGATATCATCATGTAAGCATGCATAGACATCAGCGTGTAAGCATTCATGTTGTTAAGGGTGTAAGCATGCATATATATATCAGCGTGTAAACATTAATTAAGTATCAGCATGTAAGCATGTATAGATACCAGCGTGTAAACATTCAATTGCAGCATGTAATCATACACACTTTTAGTCGTGTAATCAATTCTTAGTCTTAGCGTGTAAATATCCAGTCAGTTTGTCAACATTGAACATTTCCTTTGATTAACCAGCATCTTCTGTTTTATTAAATAATAAAAATTTTCTCCTCCATTATGCACAGATTCATGGTAGATTTGCGATTACTTATAATCGTATGGTGGGCGGTGGTGTGGTCAGAATTATGAGGGAGGGGATTCCGAAATGGCTTTCGTACCTCGTGATTTGACCTACAATGGCTTGATAAAGATGGTAGAAGATATTGTTACATTTGATTCGTCCAGTTTCAACATAGAAGTAAGGGCTATTTTGACCACGAGTGGGAGGCAAACTATTGTGTGCATTAAAAGCGACAGGGATGTGTCATTTTTGATACAGGAAGAAAGTGTAATTCCTGAAGTGTATGTTAGTATTGTCCGAAGAGATCAAACTATTGGTGGTAATATGCCAACCCAAATGCCATCCTAAATGCCATCCCAAATCCCATCCCAAATGCCATTCCAAATCCCATCTGCAATGCCATTCCAAATTCCAACCCAGATGCCATCCCAAATGCCAACCCAAATACCTCATGAACTAATTTCCTTCCAAATGTACCCATATTTTCCCCAATAGTTTATGAATCCATATAATACGCATATACAACAACATATTCCCAACCATATTGCTCAACATATGCCCAAACATCTGAACCGTGTACAAAACAACATAGTGCCCAACTTACACCTCAACATCACCAACCTATATCACCAATTTCACCGGTGAATCAAAGCTTTTATGAACAATTGAAATCCCAGTTTATATCCGTATGTGGGAGATATACAATGGGCGGGTCAATGTCATCTGCACAAGGTGTCGAACCTAGCATAACAATACCCACAATTCTTGAAGAGACATCATAAGAATTAGAAAGAAACGACACAGATGGTGCTATAGGCAGTGACGATGAAGATGGTGGCAGCCCAACTGAATTTGAAACCAGTACTAATCATGGACTGGACAACTTGGATGAACAATACCCGTTTACAGAAGAGGAAGCTTATTGTGATTTTAATGGAGAAGAAGACAATCGAGAGGGGTTGAATTGTGGTAGTCCTAACGTTGACGGTGAAGGTGATAGTAGCAGTGAATCTGATACTTCTGATCATAGTCATGCAAGTGGTGAGGATGATCTAGTCAGCAATACTACTACACAAAGGGGTTCATCTACAGTTCCTCGTCCTTGGATAATTCTCGGATCAGAACAATACTCATTCCAAACCATCAACCATGAGTCTTCTATAACCGATGGTCGGTTTTACAAAGGCAGAATATTTTCTTTCAAAAAAGAGCTGAAACGAGATTTACGTTTGCTAGCACTGAAGCAACATTTTGAAATCAGAATAACGAGGTCCAGTAAGGGCAGATTTCAAGCTACTTGCAAGGATGACAATTGTTCCTTCAAAGTCCATGCACATAAATTGGGTGAGGGAGAGTATTGGGAGATACGAAAATTTGACAAGGAACATAGTTGCACCATTGAGGGGTTCCAAGGTCAGTTTCGGCAAACTAATTCTTCAGTAATAGGTGAATTGTTGTCTCCGAAGCTTCGAGTTAATGGAGTAGCCTTGAAATCAAAAGAAATCATGAAAGAGATACAGATACATTACGATCTCCAAATTCAATACGCCAAGGCTTGGCGAGTGAAGGATCATGTAGAGTCTATTGTGTTTGAACCCGCAAAAGAGTCATTCTAGCTGATTCTGTCATATTTGTATATGCTTGCACCGAACAACCATGGCACCGTGACTGATTTTGAGTTAGACGATAAAGGACAATTCAAATTTGTTTTCTTCTCATACAGTGCTTGTATTCGTGGTTTTCGGTTAGCGATTAGGCTCGTTATTGCTATTAACGGCACTCATCTTAAAGGAAGATTCTATGGGATATTGTTCATTGTTGCATGCAAAGATGGAAATGAGCAAGTATATCCACTTGCTTTTGGGCTTGGGCATAAGGAAAATAAAGAGTCGTGGACTTGGTTTTTGAGGTGTGTCCGTAAGTGCATCGATTGTCCGATCGATTGTATGTTCATATCTGACTGGCACAAGGGCATTAAGAAGGCAATGCGAATTATGTACCCCGATGCACCACACGACTTGTGTGTATTCCACTTGACTATGAACGTTAAGAATACGTTCAGAAGGGTGATGTCACCGGTATTTTCAAGCGTGCATATAAGATTTACATGGAATATGAGTTTAATGAAGAAATGAGTGAACTGATGCGGGTGCACCCGAAGGCATATGATGATTGGCTATCACTCAAATGACACTCGAAATAGAACGAGGTCGGAGAGTGGCACAATAGAAAGTAAAGTTTGTTCCTAAGGAATCGAGTGATCAATTACCAAAATTGATTAGCCCATTTGCTATTCAAACAATCAATAATGATGGTTATCCAAAATAAACAAGGTAAACTAACTTGATTAAAGACTAATACTAAAGTGATGAAAGAAATAACACGAAAAATAACTTGAATGTGATAATGGAGAGAAATATGCTAGGACTTGACTACACACCCCACCCTTATATTGACTTCCTAGTTAGACTCGATTATTCACCCCCAAACGTGCTCATTGCAACTTATATACTTGTACACCCTTATATTGACCCACAATCTTGGTCAAGTAGAGTGAGTCACACTCAAAACATACCCAAGCTTATCTTTCGATTACCCGGAATGTACGAATGAGTTCATTACGGACGTTGGTATACCAAATGAGTCCTATATGCTAGCCTAAGTAGGTATACTTTTCTAAGCATGCATAGGGGAGCATTTTATCGAACACGTGACATGCATCTCCGGTTAGTACATAACATACCACAAAAATCATTCAAAAGGAGATCAATCAATTAAAAAGCATTAAGTACATTAAAATACCCATACAAACAACAATATTGCACATAGGGGATAAACGAGAATCAATTCATTTAAATGTATTGTCAAAGGTGGGGTTTCATCAAATCCTATCACTATGAGTTTAGCTCATCATATTACAACTAGTAACCATACAAGAAATATGAAATAAGGGGTACATGGCTACAATAAAGAATAAAAGAGAAAGAGTATAGATAAAACTATATAGAGAGCTTCCTCTTCTTCTTTGGATCTTCTTCTCTTTCTATCCTTCTTCTTGCTCAAAAGGTGAAGTGATGATAGCTATGGAAAAGAGGTGGGATTGGTGTGTTTGGATCTTAGGGAAAGGTAGGATTTTGGTGGGTTGTAAGGGATGGGATGGTGATGTGTGAAGGGATGAGCCAAGGTGGAAACTTGCTGCAATATTTTGAGCTAGGGAAGGTCTGGTTCTGAAAGACCTAAAAGAGGGGAGGGGGTATTTATAATGGGCCCAAAAATGACCAAACTGCCATCTGGAATACGGAAGGTCGCTCTGCCGTAGTTGCCATTTCCGCGGTTGGACAACCGCGGTAGTTCAACTGCAGCAAGCCTTTGAAGTTTCTGTCGCCTCCTTGCCGCGGTTGATCAACCGCGGCACGTAGACCGCGGCAACTCTGAGGGGTTTCTGTCGCCTCGTTGCCGTTGTTGCACGACCGCAGCGCTTCATTCGCGGCAACTTTGGAGGATTTCTGTCACCTCCTTGCCGCTTGTGCACCAACCGCGGCGCTCTGATCAAAGCCCCCATACTTTCCATATTTGCGCTAATTGCCCAAAGATCTCCATTTAGAGCCGAAACACCCCTGCTATCAGAAAAACCTACAAAAACCTCAAATGAAACATTAAAAACCCGGTTTACCCGAGAAACGTACTCAAAATGATATGGAAAGGGGGCTACACTTTGTGTGGAAATGAAGCAATCAATGATCTCATGATTATTGACCCCAAAAGATGGTCCCGTGCTTACTCCCCTGTAAGATGATACTTCATGATGACTTCAAACATTGCAGAATGCATCAACTCATGTCTTTGACATGCACGACAGTTCCCTATTATTGTTCTTATCGAGTACATACGTGATATAATGAAGAAATGGTTCCATGATCGGCGGACTTTTGCGGACTTGTTGCACATGCAATTGACACCATGGGCAACAAAGTTTTTAACGGAACGTAATGAAAACTCTAATTTGTGCACGGTGCGTCCAATTGATTCGAATGAATTTGAATTAAAGATGGGGGTAAGGACAGAATCATTAATCTTTTGTATAGGACTTGTACTTGTCAAGAATTTGAAATCGATTTATTGCCATGTGCTCATGTGTTGGCTGCTTTGCGAGCTTGTAAAAAACCGTTCCTTGATTTCTACTCGCATTACTATAAGAAGGCGAGTTTAGTTGAAGCGTATGCAGGAGTTATCAGATCAGTTGGTCACATGAGCGAGTGGGACATCCTTGATGAAATCAACTCATTAGTTGTGTACCCTCCTCCATGGATCTCTCAGGCTGGCCGGCTATGTAAGATTAGGAAACCTTCGACAGGAGAGTTTCATTCACGGAAAGCAAAAACATGTTCCCTTTGCAAACAAAGCGGCCATAATTGACAAAATTGTCCAAATCCTCTTGGTCGCCCAACCTCCAATAACAATAGTCAACCTGAATCTAGTCCTTCACAAAGACTACGTAAGTGTAGGGTTTGTGGAGAACGAGGACATAACTAACAGACATGCCTATAAGGTCAGACGAGTAGCATAGAGCAATCTATTCCTACTGTCATTCCATAAGTGTTTTAATTTTATTTCTGTGGATTCTAGACATTGTAATTTCCAAAAGTGTTGTATTTGTGCTATACTATCAGAAACGTAATTTACATATTGATGTAAATTTGGTATATGATGTGGTCATTTATCAGGCATAGCTATTTAACAAGTATATATTTACATGATAACTGGAACACTCTGATTACACATAAAATGGTCACAGTATGTAATCATTCACACTATTGCATGTTCAATCACTGAACATTAATATTACACACTGAAAACTTGATTCAGATGAGAGAATGTCAAAGATTACACGATGAAAAATAATCATCCTTACACGATACATTAAGTTTAGCGTGTAACCATGCTTACTTTTCATCGTGTAATCATTATCATTAATATTGCAATTACACGATGAAAAGTAAACATGCTTACACGCTAAATTAAATGTAGCGTGTAAGCATGGTTAGCTCTGATCGTATAATCATTCACATTGTTGCAGGTTCACGCATTGAACATTACGATTACACGATGGAAAGTAATCCTCCTTACACGATACATTAAATGTAACGTGTAAGCATGGTTAGCTCTGATCGTGTAATCATTCACTGAAAGTATACAAACAAGGTTAAATGACTTAAAGCGTACCTAGAGAGGGGGGGGGGGGGGGGGGTGAATAGGTTTTTCGCCTAGGTTTTTCGCCTAACTTCAAACCCTTAAACAAACTTACGTTTGTCCCTCAAGGTAGCTTTACATACAACATATAAACGAAACATTCATATATAGACAAGATAGGCATATCATTATTTAAGCAATGTCTACATATAACAAGTTGTTGTATGAAGTATAATATCACTAAAAACACAAAACCTAGGAATATCTTGTATATCAATATTGTTCAAAGTTATTACAAGAGTGATCAAATATATCAATATACAAGAACAACCAATTATGAAAGAGTACAAATATAAATTGATTTGAAGAAGATTGTTCTACAAATCACTCTTTATGAGTACTTGATCAAATATTCAATACAAGAAAATGATATTCAACAAGTTAACACATACATATTCACAATATAAAAGAGATAAAGAAAGAGACAATGAACACAAGATTTTTACGTGGTAAACCTCCGAAGAGGAAACATCCACGGGTTGAATCCACAACCACCGGCAAAGCAAATCCACTATATGAAAAAGGACATACACACTCAAGACTATCAACTCTATGATATCCATCTCAAGCTATCAAATCCTAATCTACCATCGGGCTAGTGAATCACAAAGCCTACTCCCTATCCAAGGTATATATGTCCTACACCTCTAGGAAGCAACTCCCTATCCAAGGCTCTCATGCCTTTAGGAAGATTTTCTCGCTTAGCAATCTAGATCACTAGGATCCTAGTTAAGCTCCCCTAGCTCAACCCTCCGGAGTACGCAACTCCTTGATAAGACTTTCGCTTGGCTATCCGGAACTCATTCCTAGTCAAGACTTCTTGCTCAATACAAAGCTTCACTCACTTTGAAAGAGACTTCAACCTTTCTTCAAGGCAAATGATCTAAGTGATGCAAATGATGCAAATCACAATCAACACAACATAGAACATGTGATCAATATATTCTATGGAACAACTAGACCTAACATGTGAGAACACAAGCATACAAGTCTAGATGCAAAACAAGAATTAAACTAGAGCATGTGAAAACACCTAAACACAAAAGCTCATAATTCCATTCACACATATAACACTTGAATATATAATAATCATAAAGCACAATTTCAAGATGCTATAAGCATACAAATAAATGCTAGAAACCTAGAATATATTCAATGAGTAATCTAGCCAAAGATTTAGAGAAAGGATATATTGATAAATCAATTTAATCCTAGATATCTCTAAAAACACATACAAGAGCCTTAATCCAAGATTTCATCAATCAAAGGATCAAAACACATTTCAAGGATTATTAATTATAAAATCATTCAATCAAGTCTCAAATAATCCTAGATATCAATCTAATCACAATACAACTCTCAAACATGTGAAAATCATAGAATCTAATATTCTAGATCACAAGTGTCTCTAATTAGACTTTTGATTAAGATTGATTATGAAGCTATCTTTCTCAATAGCATTTACTAAACATATACATACATATAGAAGAAGAAACCCCAAGCAAATTGAAGGTTATAAAAGAAGAAATCACAAAGATAAAATCACAAAGATAAAATCAATGCCTTCCAATCACGAGATGTCACGAATTTCTAGATACAACACCTTGAAAACTTGATCAAATGACTGCAAGATCACTTGGAAAAGGTAGAAGACTCGATTACGAACAATCTTCAACTTAAATCACTCAAATCCGACTTCGTATGAAGAAGTTATGGTGTTTGGAAGGTGAGAAAATTCTGGAGAGAAAAACTGACGAGATTTCTAATTTTTTCTTTTTTCTTCTTTCTTCTTCACACATTAGAAATGGAGGGAAGTGAGAATATTTAAAAAGGAAGAGAGAGAGGGAATTTTTGGCCAATCAAAAGAGACCAAGTCAGCCCATTCCCTTGTGGGGGCGCGTGTGGCCCACGGGACCAGAGGGCTGGTTTGGCCATGGGTCACACGGCCTCCCCACGGGGTGGCCAAGGCATGGCCTTAGGCCATGCTTGCTTCTCTAGTGCACTTCCCACGTTCTTCGACTGTATATGTGCCTCCAAACTCTAATTTCAAATCCGTTTTTGGATTATAAATCTATTTTTGGATTACGAATCGTGACTCCCTCACGCACAATGACGACTATGAAATTTTGACAAAAGGTTGAGAATTTATCTCGGAAAACGACGACAAACACAACTCAACGAATGAGAACGAAAAGTAGTGTAGATACGTCTTTTGGCCTTGAAACTTAATGAATGAGTAGCCAAAATGACCGGGACTCAATAAGGAACCATAAGAGAACATGTTCAAGTCCAAAACACAAGAAACACAAACAATCAAACACAAATTCACATACGAATGCCATTTCCTAGACATAGTCTTAGAACATGCAACTCTACAATGTATGAGCATTTGAGTTCAATGCATGAGCATACAAAAACATGTGAATATGTTATATAAATGGTGCACAACGATGTAGGGACACTTATGAATGATTTGTGTATGTGTGCCTATTACCTTGAAGAAGAATGAGGTCTATATTATCTTAATTGTGCAATGATGTCCATTCCTCTTCAAAGGCCACTTCTTGCTTGATCTTTTGGTCACATCTTTCTTTGAAGCTTCAAATCATCAACCTATGACCATTAATCATATACAAGAGAAAACATCATTTTAATATGGAATATATGCCAACACAAACTAAAAACCTAACAATCTCCCCCTTTGGCAAATTCCATGTCAAAACCCCTATACAAATACTAACACAATTACAAAGAAAATTTAGTCACAATGAGTACAATGCTTTACACATATTGACAAAAGTCTTGTACTTCATCTTGGTCTTCTCTTGATATCACCTAAAAAATAGCTTGAAAGCACAAAAAATATCCAAGAGACAACACATATGGCAAAATACATATATTGGTAAGAAAATAAAACATTTAAAGTCCATATTGATAACTGATCGGACCATATTTACACCTATTTGAGGTCCCCATTTTCTATCGTTTGTTCTCGTTTTTGAGTGTATTTTTGTATATAATGTGTTTTGTGAGCTTTTTGTAGGTTATTCACCATAAACAAGGTATTTGAGCTAGATTGATGAGTTTTGGAAGTTAAAAGGGCTGAAACGGAAATGGCTCGTGCAGAACACCAAACTTTCTCGTGCAGAACACCAAACTTCCTCAAATTGAATTAGGTTTCATACTACCTATTTTTGAAAAGTCCAAGCTGTCTTCTTTGCAATAGTTTTTACAGAACGCGATTCTGATGTTTCTAGTGGAAGTTATGCCCATTTCCGTGATGGTGCGCGATGTTGAAAACCATTGAAGAACAAGAAGCGTTGTTCGGTCGCTATACGTAGGTCGCTGTACAAAAGGGTTGTACGTACAGTGCCCATATTGCCAAAATGATTCCAGAGAATTGGCGCCCTGGGCGACAGTTTCTCATATTTTGAAGGGCAATCTTGTCCTTTCACACCCCATTCATGCCCTAACCTTCTAACTCTTTAAATACCCCCCTTTAGTGTCTAAAAGAAGAACTTCTACACCTTTCTTCATTTTCTCCATCTTCTTCCCTAAATAAGTGAGAGCTTCAAGCTCCCATGGAGGATTTTCCTCCATGGGAGCTCACCATACATCTCCACCACCCTTTTTACACTACATCCACCTATCTAGGAGTAGATTACAATAAGAATGGAGTGGTCTTTAGACCAAAAACGGGTTAGGAAATCAATGAGAGCTTGGAGGAGTGTCTTCAAGGGTTGTCTCCTTTTAACTCATATCTTTTTTGTATTTCTTGTTTTCTTGGATGTAATCACCAATTTGAGAATTTTGTAAACCTACACTTGTGCAATATATGTATGAATGTTTCTTAAATTCTTTGGGTTTTGTTCTACTCTTTGCCAAATCCATAATTTTCCCTCTTATTATGATATTCATGTGTGTGGATGGTAAAAATCGATATGTATGCATGAATGAGATTAGGAGTAGAGTAATTTAGATTAGGAGTAGAGTAATTTAGATTAAGAGTAGTGTAATTTAGCTTCCCATGATTGTTTATATGTTGATGAGTGAGCCAAAATGTCATGTTTAGAATGATTTGAGTGTTTGAGTATTAGTTCCAAAGAGTGGGAAAAGCTTGGTTGATTATGCATTCACATTCTAGATTAGGCTTGGGTTCCATATTCTTGTGCTTAATGAGTCTCTTTATTAAGGCACAATTGCTCATCCCATGGCTTGGGTTGGGTGATGACTTGATTTTGGTGAATTCTTTAATCAAGAGAATGAACCCTTAACTCGAATTGAATGTTCTTAATGATAACAATCAACTTTTTGCACATTGTTGTTTGGTGAGCTTGTCTCATTTTTAGCCATCCATCTTAGGGAGATTTGAGAGATAAGGAGAGAGCTTTCTCTATGAGAGAGTTGAGCATTCATGAGATTGGAGACCGCTGTAATAGTATAGTGGTGAGTACATATTGGATTGACAACCGAGAAAACCCGGTGTTCAATTCCCGATTACGGATGGGGTCTCCTTTCTATCTATTTTGTATTTCTTTCTTTGTGTTTTTGTCTCATCTTTGATGTGTACTTTCATTCATTAGGGATTTGATGTAAACCTAGCATTGTTGCCTTTTTTATTAAATATGTTTATTGATGGTTGAGTGTTCATTTGAAGTGCTTAATGCTTTTGAGTGGTTAGCCACCACTTGAATGAACTTTGGTTGTTGTGTAAAGGACTGAGAGGTGAAGCACGCAACGTGCATGAGTAGATTGGTCACTACATGCAAGGTAAGGTAGAGATACGTGAGGCTTTTGCATGTAAAGCCGTTATATGTGTCTCATAGTTCTTAATGAACTCGTGTGTAGCTCAGGTAACCATCCGTTGATAGGTTGCTGGTGCATGTGGGTATAGCCTTTGTTATTCGAGAGAGAATATTGTCGAGGATTAAGTGAGCACGACTTTCAATATTAACAATGCATGTTTGTATGGAATTGTGTGATTGCTATGGTTGAGTCACTTACTTAGTGTAACCACATTTCATGTCATCTCTCCATTCCATCCTATCCATGTATATATTATGGTAGTTAGTTTATTTATTTATATTATTACTTACTTTTCCACAAACGCAACACACGAGTTCTCTCGGAGTGTTGTAATAATAGCTAGAACTGGTGACGGTCGGTGAATCCCACCTCCTTGCAGAACGATACCCTTACTTGCTGCTGTGCTAGTCTCTGTGATTCGTGCACTAGCGATGTCGAACTTAAATGTTCATCTTTTGACCGACACCGCAACGACGTGTTGTCAATAACATGTATGCTCCCCCTAAATACATGCTTTCAACCAAAAATATTCTAGCCAATGTTAATAAAAAAAACATTATAAACCATAGTTCAAGATTTAAACAACAATACACCAAAACATAAAAACTTGAGAATTAAGAAAGCTAGAACTATCATATATCTCCCTATCATTCTCCCCCTTTTTGACATGATATGAAGCCAAAGAAGAAGAAATAAGAAAATATACCTCATAGTCATTCTAGTTTCTTTTCCCACCAAGGAAAATTGAGCTATTGGATGATCTTGCGTAATGCTTTGGAGTAGTGGCATTCCTTTCCAATTCCTTGATCTTCTTATCTTGCTGCTCAACTCTAGCATTTAGCTCTTCAATCCTCCGGTGTGATTTCTCAATTTGTCTCTTCGACTTTTCAACCTCATTCTTCAAATGTAAAGCCCACGAAGGAAGAATAGGTGCACTAGAAACATAGCTTGAATCACATGATTCATCAAAAAGCCTAACGATATCATTAGATCCTCCCTTTCCCTTATAAGACATGCTAGTCATACGTTTTTCACTTAACTTTTCCAAGGGAGGTAAAAACACATCACCTTCTTGATTCTTCAACCCCATGGCTAAACAATAGTGAGAAATGAAACCTGGAAATTCTAATTTCTTATCCAAACGAGAAGAACTAGCAACACTCTCAATCTGCTCAATAAGCACTTGTCCAAGGTTAATGGTTTTACGAGTCACTAATGCATACATGATCTTAATCTTTACTCTATTTAGTTCGGTAGCATTAGTAGAAACAATTAAGTTTGCACAAACAAACAAGTGCCAAAATGCACTAATCTTGGTCAACTCACATTGCCTAATAAAGGCACGTTTCCCCACACAAAATTAACATCATCACATAGAGTTTTACCCATTAAATCAAGATTTTCCTCAACATCAACATCTAGGAAGTCCGATTCAATCTCATAGGGCAACTTTAGAAATTCATTGAATTTCCAAGCACAAACTCTAAACACTACACCTCTTAAAGTCATGACGACATCTTTAATATTGGTACTCTCCTTGTACTCATAATAGAATTCTCTAACCAATGTCTCATTCACAATTCCTACTGAGTCAATCCAAGAGTTCCACTTTCTTTCACAAATTGCCTTATGAACATAAAAGTCAATACAAGAGTCCAAATCTATACCTCTTTCTTGAATGATCTTCTTGCACCCAAATATCCCTAAATCCTTCACCTTGTTAGCTTTGGATATCTTGGAAGAAGACGTAGACTTAGACTTGTCCATGGAAATGGAAGAAATGTTGCCAACAACTTTCTTAGCTTTTCCCATGACCTTGTATCACAAAAATACTAAAAATAAAAAATTGAGTGGAAACAACAAATCAAGTTAGTGACCAATAAAAGTATACAAGGCAAAAACATTATTTTTGAACAAATCAATATGCATATCAATAATAGTATAGCATCTTAAGATTTATCAAAAACAAGAATAATGCCAACAAACAATTTTCTTGAAGAATCATGTGAACAAATCACAAAAGAGAACAAAAATATAGCATATTATGCTCCCCCATGAGAAATGCCCTATCTAACATCTAGATAGACAATTATTCACAAAAATCACCACACATTCATATCTCAAGCAAGTTTCATAGTTTTTCCAAATAAGCTCCATATAACAAAGAGAGTTACATCTAGATTTTCAATCATTTTCATATATCTTCAAAAATTGCTAGATAACCAAAATACCAAATAGGCAAATGTGAGTGTGTGACGATTTTGCTTCAAGAATATGAAATGAAGCAGTTTAGTAATCAAACATGCAAACATTTTCAACCACTATCCATCATTAAAATTTGCATAAAAAAGTCAAACTGGTTTTCATCCGAATTTTGCTTTTAAAGAGAATAGTTTTCAACATGTAAGTGTTGTGTATGCATGTGGCTCGTTTACCTGTTTCTATTTGTCAACCCGAGCTCATTTGATTGTTCAACTATACTCCATATAGCCTTTTTGTTTTGTTTTAGGCTTGAATCAAAGTATTATTTTTTTTATTGATTCTTTTCAACTCTACTTTGACTTTTCTAACGAAAACTTATATACCTCTTGGCGGTTTTCACTCATCACAAAGGCATAACCCTTTCCAACATTGGGCGGCTTCACAACCAATGTGTGTAGCCCTTTCTAAGAGGGTGCTCGTTGAGTACTATATTGCCGAAGCAAATTGATACAAACCAAAGGTCATTTTTAAATGTACTAATTAAAGAACGTCAAGAGTATCCAAAACTTACACATATATCAAACTCAACGACATAACAAACCATATAGGAGAAGCAAAATGCAATTTTTGAAACCAAGTTTTAAGGCTTAAAAGCACATGATCAAAAAACAAGTAATGAGACTTATTTAAGATCTCTACTTCTCAAGAGAGTAGCTTTCAAAGAATATGAAGCATATTTTTCAAAAACATATTTTTCAAAAACTTGCCGCTCAACAATCATACAAACAATAACACACATCATGAAAAGATCAATGTGAACAACTATCACCAAAAGATCTTAGACAAGCAAATGTCAACGAGGACCATATAAACACTATATTAGTTCTCAAGTATGACATGCTACATGAAGTGATAAAACAATGAGTTGAAAGAATGAAATATAGATAAGCAAGCAATGTGATATTAGATATACCTTCGCAAGCTATTTTCATCAAATGCAAGACCTTCACCCTTTTTATGAGTCCTCTTGGCTTGTATGTCCTCAAGACTACAAGTTATAGATTTGTCGATTCCAAGAGACTAAAGGCTAAGCATTTCAACTCAAACAAACAAAAATGACTTTCTCTAAAAGCCTTAACAAGAATTATTACCATATAGATATCATGAAATGCAACTTCTCAAAAGTTAATCAATAAATTTCGACAATCATAGCAAAGAATGTGAGATAGCCAAGTTCATGTCAAGTTGTATAGATACAAATCAAAACAAGCTAAGCTTCTTAATAACAAGACACTAATCTCAAAGCTAACTCACATGTGCAACTTACACTATTGGTAAGAGCACTCACCCTTGACAAACTTTGTCTTGGGTGAATTAACATAAACATAATCAAGATCCTTATTGACAACAATGTTGAATCTAGAGCAAAGTTCTTCCACAACTTGATTCACAATAATATCATTAATACTCTTTTTTCCAACATTGCTAGCACCATGTGCATTGTCAATATTAACAAGGTTTCTATTCTTCACATTCCAGAAATTCTTAACATGCTTTCCATATTCAAAAGCTTTAGCATGCTTAAATTTAAGTGCAATCTCTCTATCCCTAGATGCATTTTCCATGTTGTAATATTCAATGAATTTATAGCACTTGGGCTTAATATGACCTACGGTATTACAAAAATGACATATGGGAACAAAAGAAAAGATTTTACCTTTCGGGATGGGAGAAGCACAAGTGGGAGTTTCAAGGGGTATCTTGTTCTTCAATTTGTTCTTGGGCTTAGAACGCCTCTTCTTAGGAGCTTTCTTTTCAACTATGACCTCGCTTGTAGGAAGTGATGCTTCTATGAGCTTCTCTTCAACCACCGCGTCACTTGAGCCTCCTAGAGTCAAACTAGAGATTATCCTATCCATTTCAAGAACAAACCCTTCAACTTCTCTAAGCTTCTTGGCAATAGCATTCTTTTCACTTAAGAGCCTCCGAGTCGTTGAAACAAACTCATCCATTTGTATCTTGATCAAATCATTCTTCTCATCTACCTCACTTAAGGCTATCTTCAAACTATCCTCTAGACACTTTACCATAGCCAAAAGTACATCATAGGTAGGATTCTCACTCATGCACAGTTGATGATTTGTATCAACCTCATTTTCCAAAGAATCTTGACTCACATCATCTAGAGATGAATAAGAAGCCATGAAGCCAATAAAGTTGCTAATTAGCTTTTCTTCACTTGAAGACTCATCACTTGAGCTCTTCTCATCACTAGATTCATTATTTTCACTCCAAGTGGCCATCATAGCCTTTCCTTTCTTGTCCTTTTTAGAATCACCATTTGGACAATCCGAAGCATAATGTCCCATCTTCTTGCACTTGAAGCTTTGGACCTTTCTATTGCTCTTGACTTGACCACTCCTCTCATGAGGTGGAGTAAAGGATTTCTTGACTTCCTTGTCTCTTAAGTACTTGCCACTTGGCTTGGCTATTTTCTTCAAGAACTTCCTAAACTTTCTAACTAACAATACCATCTCCTCATCATCTTCGCTACTACTAGCTTCTTTCACAACCTTGAGAGCTAAGCCTTTGTTCTTAGCCTTTGGTTTCATGCATGCCTAAAAATTTTGAAGAGATCCTAATAGTTCATCTAAGCTCATGACATCAATGTCTTTACTCTCTTCAATGGCGGTAACCTTGGCCTTGAACCTTTTTGGCAAAGATCTTAGAATCTTCCAATTTAGCCTCTCACCGGAGATAGGAGTACCAAGTGCTTGGAACTTGTTAGCGATGTCTAGTAGCTTATCTTGGAAGTCAACAAACTTGTCTTCCTCACCCATTTGCAAAACCTTAAATTGAGAAGTGAGCAATTGAAGACGAGACTTCTTCACCGCTTTAGTCCTTTCATTGGTGACCCGGAGTGCATCCCATGCCTCCTTTGTGGTTTCTAGATTTTGGATGTTGCTAAATTGTCTACTATCCACACCTCCGAAAATAGCATTCACCGCTCGATAATGCCATTTTGCTAACTTGAACTCATTTGTAAACCACTCACTCCTAGGCTTGGAAACGGTCACACCATTCTCAATCTTATTGGGAGCAAGATAACCTTCTTCAACGGTCATCCAAGCTCTCTCATCAATAGAGCGAATGTATGCCTTCATCCTCAATTTCCAAAACCCATAGTTGTGACCCTTGAGAAGAGGAGGCCTAGAATTTGAAGCCCCTTCGGTCATCACATCATCTTGGAAAACCATACTAGCAAAAACCTAAGCAATTCACTTGTAAGTATAATCCGGATCTCGTTAAGTGCCGTCCGACGACCTGTTCTGATATCAATTGAAAGTTTACAAACAAGGTTAAATTGCTTCAAGCGTATCTAGGGGGAAGGGGGAGGGGGTGAATAGGTTTTTCGCCTAATTTCAAACCCTTAAACAAACTTACGTTTGTCCCTCAAGGTAGCTTTACATACAACATATAAACGGAACATTCATATATAGACAAGATAGGCATATCATTATTTAAGCAATGTCTACATATAACAAGTTATTGTATGAGGTATAATATCACTAAAAACACAAAACCTAGGAATATCTTGTATATCAATATTGTTCAAAGTTATTACAAGAGTGATCAAATATAACAATATACAAGAACAACCAAATATGAAAGATTATAAATACAAATTGATTTGAAGAAGATTGTTCTACAAATCACTCTTTACAAGTACTTGATCAAATATTCAATACAAGTAAATGATATTCAACAAGTTAATACATACATATTCACAATATAAAAGAGATAGAGAAAGAGACAATGAACACAAGATTTTTACATGGTAAACCTCCGAAGAGGAAACATCCACAGGTTGAATCCACAATCACCGGCAAAGCAAATCCACTATATGAAAAAGACATACACACTCAAGACTATCAACTCTATGATATCCATTTCAAGCTACCAAATCCTAATCTACCATCGGGCTAGTGAATCACAAAGTCTATTCCCTATCCAAGGTGTGTCCTATATATCAATATATATCACTAGGATCCTAGTTAAGCTACCCTAGCTCAATCATCCGGAGTACGCAACTCCTTTATTTTCTACAATATCTAGCCATTCCTCTAGTAACCGAATTTTTGAGTCATTGCATACCATGCATATGAATATATGATGCATGGGAAATTATATAAATATATATATTTTTTAAAAGAAAAGTTTAATTGGATACATAGTTAAATTATGGGTGAAATTTATTTTCATCCCTCTAGTTTGACCTAATAGTCAAACTGATCCCTCGATTTTTAGTATTATGTTGACAGGTCCCTCTAGTTTCCAAATATCTGTATTTTGGTCACTGCCGTCCAATTCCGTTTGGTTTTCAAAGATTCCGTCATTGTTGTGAGGGTAAAATGGTAACTTACATAATTAATGGTTATTAATAACGGAAAACATTTATACCCTCTAACTTAAATTAAAAAAACAAAAAACAAACTAAAAGAAAAAGAAAAAAAATATATATTAACGAATTTTTTCTTTTAAAAAAAATATTAATGGAATTAAAAACTTAAATTAAAAATTGCTTAACAAATATTAAAAAAAAAGAAGGGGTGGATAAACTAACCTAAACTCAAACACCCAAATCATCTTCCCTATCAGCATCTTCTCCACCACCCAAACACTAACCTAAATTCAAACACTAAACCCTAGTGAGCCATTACCCTAACCCACCGAAATCACACCAATGACCACCTTTACGAGCTTCGATCTCCTCCGAGTCGAGATTGGCACTCGATCTCCTCCTTCACGCTACCCGATCTCCTATTGCCGACGAGCCCCTTCTTCTTCTTCCCATCTTTCTTTACGGTATAGTGGTGATTGTGGTGGTTGGGTTTCTTTTTTGGTTTTGGTTTGGGTTTGGGGTTGCTGCTAGCGATGAGAGCACCGATCTCCTCCGCTGAGAAGAGATCAGCTGGTAGGGGTGGTTGGGTGCTTTCAGTTGTTGATGTGCTGGTTGAATTTGAGTATTGATTTTTTTTTTTTAAGTATTACACAATTACATAAATTAGGGTTTTTTTAGAGAGGGATGAAGACTCGAACCCGTAACCTCGTGGTGCAGGTGTGAAGGGTTTTACCATTGAACCAACCTCATTTCGTCCATAAAGGTTTTATTTCTATATGAACATTATAAAATAGAAACATAACTCCATCACAACAATTTCTTGATATCTTATGGTGCGTTTACTAATTGCGTAATTGGGAATGAAAATTAATCAAATGAATCAATTTTCATTGCAAATAATGGAATCAGGAAAGAGAATTTAATTCCCTAGGTGGGAGGTGCGACTTAATCTTTGATTTGTGTATGGTGTCCGTATAACTCGATTCTCAACTGTTTTAGACTTTTAGTAAACAATGTAATCACAAATTATAAATTAAGTTTATTTTCATCATTGAAATTCCTAATTAGTAGCACATTCTTAATATAAACTACATATTGGCTGGGCTTATGCGCATGCAGTGTGGAAGTACACATTAGTGAATGAGGAGGGGCCATGGCTCCAAGCCCACATTTTTGTTTTAAAATTTTATTTACATTTCATCCAATTTTTTGTATTTACATTTTGCTATTAAAATTTTAATAGTTTTTCAGATTGAGCCCCCCGATTTTAATAATTTTTCAAATTGACCCTAAAATTCCAGGAGATAGCTTCACCTCTGTGGGCACGTCAGTGGCACTTGCATTATTTTGTTAGCTCATAACCCATTAAAGAAATGCTTCTTTGTATAAAGTATAAACACTTATTTTTTATTGTTTTGAAATACACACATTTCTTTCTTGTAACAATATATGCATAACAGCTTTTCATTATATAACTGCGTGGCAACTAAATATGATGATATGATGTAACAGTACTATTAAAAGTTGTCTCAAGTTCACATGCTAGTGAGATCAGTAAAGACTTGTTTATATGGATAATATTACAAAGAATGTGGTAGGATAGATCGATGTTACATATGTTGAATTGGTGGAAAATGTCACATTTTTGAACTGATTTGGTGAGAAAGTCACCACTTTAATAACTTAAGTTTAAAAGGCACTAAAGTAAGTGATTACTAAAAATGCCCTTACTTTACACATTCTCTTTCTTACTTTGAAGTTTTCTGAGATTTTATTCTTTCATCTTCCTCTATAACAGACCTCCAATAGAGGTTGAACATCATAACATTATCAATGCATTTTCATTAGATAATTAGTTTTGTGGCGCTACGCAGACGCATTCGGGGGTCAGCTTTTTTTTTTTTTTTTCAATTTGAAATTCTAATTGGGTTCTTTTTCATTTGTTCTTCGAGTCTTTTGTAAACCCTTAAGCTGGTTGTGTGAATTTTGAATCTAATTGGAAAGGCTCGGAGAATAATTGAAAAGGCTTAGAGAACAAATGAAAAGTCTCGGAGACTAATTGAAAAGGCTCGGGGAACAGTTGAAAAGGCTCAAGCCTTTTCATTTAGTCTCCAAGACTTTTCATTTGTTTTCCAAGCCTTTTCAATTATTCTCCGAGCCTTTTCATTTGTTCTCCGAGCCTTTACATTTGTTCTCTGAGCCTTTTCAATTGTTCTCTGAACCTTTTCATTTGTTCTCCGAGCCTTTTCAACAATCATTTTTTTTTTGTTAATTTTGAACCTCCAACCCTTTTCATTTGTTCTCTGAGCATTTTCAATTGTTCTCCGAGCCTTTTCATCTGTTCTCCGAGCCTTTTCATTTCTTCTCCGTGTCTTTTCAATTATTCTTCGAGCCTTTTCATTTCTTCTCCAAGCCTTTTCAACAATCATTTTTTTTTTGTTAATTTTGAATCTCCGAGCCTTTTCATTTGTTCTACGAGCCTTTTAATGAACTGCTCGAGCCTTTTTAACAATTTTTTTTTTCTTCACACAATCAGCTTAAGGTTTACAAAAGTTGGTTTTAAATTGAAAAAAAAAAAGCAACTAACAAGAGGGTTTGTATCTTAGATGCAACTAACAAAAGCTCAGACATAAAAAAAGTCGCAATTGTGTTTGGTTGTGGTCGACGACAGTGACGTATGCATGTTCATGGTCCACCGTCGTCCATTGATGGAGGATTTGGAAGAAAAAAAAAAAAAAAACAAAATGGTGAAGAATGTTACTGTAGGGGGCATTTTTGTTTGTTCACTATAATAGGTGCATTTTAAACTTGAGTTATTAAAGTGGTGACTTTCTTACAAAGCCCAATCCAAACATTGACAAAAATTTTTGAGCCCTGTTACATATATTGAAGAAGAAAAAAAACAACACATGAAATTGTGTATTGATGTATTGAATGATTAAATATGAATTTCTTATTTAATTTTTAATCCTTAACATATACTCTTACAATTAAGACTCGTAAAATAATTGATCATATGTTCATCGGTCGAACTGAATAAATAAACAACCCGTGGATTTTATAAACTCTGCCAAGGTATTTTTTAAAGATCAATGACATAATATTCGTTAGTTTCTTCCATTTGTATTCTTATAAAATGAAGTACTTGTTATAATTAGAGCAAGAGTAAAAGCTGGAAGCCTGGAACAATAATAAAGAATAAATTATAAAATGTTTATTATATCCAAGAGTATACAAAACATTATCTACCGTTTTCGTGGTAGAATAAAAATAAAAGGAGACCTGGGTTTACAATATGACATGTTAATCGTTGCACCCCCAGCAAAAATAAAAATAAAATAACATAAAAAAGTGAATTTGATAAAAATAAAATAAATAGTGAATTTGACATGTTAATCGTTGTAATTATATTTTTGAATTTATTATAGTAGTATATGAAACCCTACTGCCTGATGAGAAGATCAAGTTAGTAGTGAAACGGTATCTTGGTTGTTGTGCGTTGTTATCATTTTGTTGAAGCCGCCACTGAGAAATCCACAGCGGTGTCCGGTTTTGGAGGTGGCGGTGCACGGTTGACATGGCCAGCAAAGTTCTTTCCGTTCAAGCTTTTGCAGTGGCCGCTACCGCCAGAAATGTGCGAGCAAGGATTACCGGAAATTGGTGGGACAGGACCCTTTTCAAGGGACTGCAAATAATTATTGGGAAAATATTTCTTCAACAATTGGTTACTATCGTGCAAAGGCCTAAAGGCTGCACTCAACTGTATTGTATTTGAAGTGAACAAAATGGCGAAAATGAACAAAAATGGCAACAAGCTGCTGGATTTATGGTACCCCATTTGTCTGGCTTTATTGAACAAAAATGGCAACAAAATGGTGTAAATGAAACAGAGTTAATATTCTGCTGCTGGAAATGAGTTTGGTGAGATTATTTGGGCTGCCTACATGCATTTATATAGGCAGGGTTTTATGGGTTTAATTTTTTATTTTTTTTTAGAAAATTCGGTTGTTTTGACTTCTCTCTAACATGAAATGTTAATCTTGAGTCTTGACTTGGCCATGGTTTGAAGTTTGAACCTCTATGTAGTCTAAATTCTGAATCAAACACACGGAACCGTGAATGCCAAGAAGTAATTGTTTTTAAGGGAAAAAGTAGAAACAAAGTAATGAATCTTGAAGGGGTCTCTATTAACCGAATTTTTGAAGTCATTGCATACTATGCATAAGATGCATGGGATTATGGGAAATTATATAAATATTTTCGGGACCAAATTTACATAATATTGTGGAACCCTGGTTCCACAATCTTATGTAGCTTTCATCATGCATAATTTTTATTTTCAATATCAATAGACCTATTCACATCAATATTCGTTTTAAATTTTTTTCTCTTCGTAGTAATTAACAATCTTTCTATACCAAACATATCTTAGCCGTCCAGAAAGTGGTTGTTGAATAAATTGTAAGTGATCTAATCGAGTAGATCCTAGCCGTCCATTAGGTTGACGGTGCTGTCCGTGTACAACGGGGCATTTGATTTTGATGATCAAACTCCAAATGTAATGGTCATACACGCACATTTTTACTTGCATACATCACAAGACTGACTACTATCTATATATATGTATATACATTACTAAAAGGCAAAGTCGAAGCATTTTCTCGATCTTGATTCGTGACTGATATCTCTCGTGCTTTTATTTTACATTACAAACACACACGCTAAAAAGAATTAGAAAATACAAAGAAAAAAAAATTGATTTGACTTTTTTTTTTTTTTTTGAAGGAAAAAAATGAATTGACTTTGAAAGGTTTGTGATACTCAATTGTAAAGTTTGTCCCCAACATGGTTCCTCTACTTTTCCTTACAATATTTTTTATATTCTTATAACTATTTTCCTCCTTACTATATATTCAAACATTGTTTTGTCATTGTCACTTGACAAAGCCCCAAGCTCTATCTATCTGCTGAGCTATGCCCCTGAGACGAGGAAGATGTGGTTTTATTCCTTTATAGTCTGTAATTAAGTGATTTAAACTGGAAAATTAGATGCATGTATTAACTTTTTTATTAATTAGCAACTATATAATACTCAATTTGAATATTTCAACAACCATATCACTAATAATTAACTTCGATTACGTATACAACCTAATGTGGCTTGGTGGTAAGGCTTGGTGGTAAGAGTGATTATTCAATATGTTAATATTTCAGGTTCGAGTTGCCCCCACCGCAAGTGGACAAATGATATACTATTAACTAAATTAATTAATAACTTTTTATTTGCAATCTATTTGGATCATTTTTTTTTTCTTATGCTCTACTTCTTTTTATTTCAGAAGAAGAAATGATATATATATATATATAGTCTTTCTACTGTCAGTTCGTTATGATATAAAATTTATTATGACGAAGAATGTGGACTATATAGATATAATTTCATACATTTTGAGTCAAAATATGTAAATCTAATGGTCCACATTCTTTGTTCTGATATATTTTATATCAGGACGAAATGAGAATAGAAAAACTATATATATATATATATATATTATGGTGGTTCTCTAGTAACCATAGCCAAACATTCACATGGGGTGTGGGATTTGTTAATGTGAGGCTATGGGCCCAATGTTAATATGTGGCTGTGATTGGACGTCCTGAAATTATAAAGTCAGGACGTCCTAACTAGAGAATTATTCTCTCTCTCTCTCTCTATATATATATGTATATATACAGGGGCGAAGCCAGGATTTTAGGTTTGGGGGGGGCCAAGACAAAAACTAGCATTGTAGGTCATGCGATCTTTAAATAATATCAGTAGGAATCCCGTACAAGAAACGGAATCTCGTACTTGATACTTTTAAACAAAATGTGATACGGTTTGATGTTAAAAGTAATGATATAAATAAATAAATAAAATAGACATTAACTAATTAAAATGTAACATGTCTATTTTATATATAGAAAATTATTTATAATCAAATCAATCTAATTTTCTTAATTTCCATTTCAATTACATAATCAAACAGTGTATGAGAAAACATCTTTTATTTTGTTGAAAAATTTATGCCTATTCTTATCGGTATGCATAATTGAAAAAAAAAAAAAAATTTAATAGTTCCCAGCTTATAAAATATAAATTTCAGTAGCTTAATTAAAATATCATTATACCATTGATATATTTAAATCACAATTATTTACATGTAACTTAATTTTATAGTATTCATGTCAAACCAAATTAACTTATAATAATTTTGAAGAAAATTTAAATAATAAACTAATAAAGTAAATTTATCAAAATCAAATTAATATTTAACCTAACAAAATAAATAATAAAGATAGTCGTTATAAGAGTTCAATATTTACTTAGTTTGTTCTAGTGAAATCTAAATATATATATATATATATATAATGAGTAATACCATGCTTCTCAAATTTTTCCCAAATTCTTTCTCAAATGTTTGTAGAATGTGAGGTGTCAACATTACATCATTTACCACATAATCTCATAATTTACAAGATGTTGACACATCACGTGCTACATACATTTGAGAATGAATTTGGCAAAAAAAAAAAAAAAAAAAGGGAAGCCTAGTATTACTCTTATATAATACACACTAGATTATGTAATAATGTATGAAATAATAGGAAATTAAAATATTAAAATGGATTGATTTTATCTCCTATTTTTATGGTTAATAGAATTATGAAAACAAAATTATAAGTTAATTTATATTATTAAAATAATAAAAGGACAAGGGAATATTATCACTTACTATATATATATATCATATTTTATGTATAATAGTTTTTTTTTTATTATTATTGGTTCATAATTTAATTTTGTATAACATATATAGATTTTTTAGGGCCATGGCACCCCCCCCTACATTCGCCACTGTATATATATATATATATGGGAAGGATCTGGGTACACGATTTTATAGCCTCAAGATTTAGAGTAATGCTAGACAACCCAAAAATTAAGCCCAAATTTTAACCCAAATGATGTGAGTGGTTTTTTTATTAACCTGTGGTGTATGGTGATGATAACTCACTTGCCACATCATTTGGGTTAATTATTTGGGTTGTATAGCATTACTTTTAGATTTATAACATTTAAATGGTTTTGATTAACACTAATGCTAGACAACCCAAATATTTAGCCAAAAATTCAACCCAAATGATGTGGTAAGTGGTTTTTTCATTAACAACATCATCTCATGCATGTTGTGTGTGGTGATGACAACTCACTTGTCACATCATTTGGGTTGAAATTTGGGCTAAATTTTTGGGTTGTCTAGCATTACTTTTTGGTTAAACCACTTGTCCCTTATTTAATTAATAGATTTTCTTTTCTTTCTTTCCTTGTTTTTATTTTTTTATTTTTTTTATTTCTCCCTCCTTTATTTTGTTCACTTTCTTTAAATTAAGTTTCTCTCTCTCTCTCACTCTCATAAGTTTTATTTTTATATCTGTCCTGGTTTTTTGTCTCTTTTTTCTGATCAATTTATCTCTCTCTCTCTCTCTCTCCCCATCATGTTTATGCTTTCTTCCTAAATATATATATACACCTTAAGAAAAAAAAATGATTTTGTGTTCAAGGTAATGTTGGCATAATATTTAGATTAAAAAAAATTGGCCTTTTTAGTTTCTCTCAAATGGACTTTGCTGTCACTCGTATTTATCGAGAAGGTAACCAAGTTGCAAATAGTTTAGCATCCAGGAGCCCCAGTATCGTCTCTCCTACATGGTGGTAGACTGCTCCGAATTTTTGCAACCCTTTTATTTTCAATGATTTTTGTAGCAAACCTTCGTTTAGGTTCGATCTGTTGATCTGTTTTCTTCTTTTGTTTTCTGCTTTTGTTCTCTTTCTTTTTTCTTTAATAAAATGTTGGGACGAGGTTGATTTCGATCCCCAACAACCTTATCAAAAAAAAAAAAGGCAAATATATATTACGGTGTGATAATATATGTGGCTTTTACCACATGTGTAATACACACAAATATCTTCCCCTAATCCCACCGCCTCTCTCTCTCACCTGATCTCACCCACTTGTACACCCACTTGCCCTCCTCTCTTTTTGCTTGCCTATATATATGATCATCTGATCACTTGTAAACGGGTTAGAAAAATTTCTCAAATTAAATACAAGTAATGCTCTTTATCTCGCATCTCTTATTTTCATTTATTAAATGTTAATCTAATTAATTGTTCTTCATCTATCTGTTCTTCTTTTTATTTTATAACATATGGATGCTCATTAGAAATACCTAATAGTCTAAATAACTCCATTACACTAAATCATAACTTGATTGAAATTTATGTGACAATAGATTAAAAAAACAACCTTGATTGAAATTTCAAATTGTAGAGAAGATGTGATAAGAGTGAGAAGATGATCAAACAAATACAGAAAACAGAGAAGAGAGATGAGAAAAATAAAAGATAAGGAAATAAATGAAAAAAAAGGAAAGAGGTTAAAAAAAATCTTAGAGATTAAAGATGAGACTCATGCATAATCAAAACCATTCAAATGTTATAAATCTAAAGACTATAAAATCGTGTCAAAACCTGTATCAAAAATTGTGTCCCCCAATCATTTCTCATATATATATATATATGTGGGGCGGTTCTCTAGTAAGGACGACCTGAAATTAGCCATACATTCATATTGAATATGGGTATTTGTTAATATAGGGCTGTGAGCTCACTGTGAATGTGTGGTTATGATTGGACGTCCTAAAATTATAAAGTCAGGACGGTCCTGATTAGAAAAGTTATATATATATATATCATTTGGTTTAATAATTAGTAATTTTCTCACATACAAACCTTCATAAATAATATTTTATACAAAATCCAAACAATGAAATTAACATTATATAATAGGTTATGTAACATAAAAAGTGGATTTGTCACTTTTTGGGAGAGCGTGTAAGTCACTTTCTAATATTACCCGCTGTCTAATTTTAATTTCATGATTTGAAAGTAATTTTATGTTCGGGATTTGCATGTGACAAACCCTTTAATAAGTAGTATATATGTTTGTTTGGAGTTTGGGTAATTCAAAATCGAGTAAGATTAGACGTCCCAATTTTTTTCCCAAATTCTATTCTAAATTATGTGTCACGTGAGGTGTTAATAGTACATCAGTCACCGCATAATCTCATGATTTATAAGATGCTAACACCTCACGTGCTACATCATTTTGGACAGAATTTGAGAAAATAAAATTGGGACGCCTAGCATTACTCTTCAAAATTATGACGCACTTTTTTTTTTTTTTTTAATCTAGTATTTACTAAATATTTCCTAGTACTTTCCATGTGCACCTACATTAATTAAAGAGCCTATTGCTAGCTGCTTTTAAATAAATTAAAGGGAAAATCGTAATTTAGTCCTTGTAGTTTGTCTTAATTTGCGTTTAGTCCATGGTTTTTTTGTATTGTAAATTTTAGTTCATCCTTTCTTTAACAATATGTATTTTAGTCCCTACCATCCAATTCTGTTAGGATTCCACACCGCTTGACCCTTGAAAAAAAGCAGTTCAACCGCTCCCAAAAGTTTGAAGCGGTCAATATAAGAGGTTAGGTCATCATTACTCTCTACCCTATTCAGTTTGCAATCAAACTGACAGGGAGAGTCAGGAGAAAAGTGTATTCTGACTCTCGCAAACTCAGCAAAATTAGGCTCTACAATTAGTTAAGAGCCTAACCTTGAAACTCTTGAACCCGCCATTATGAAGATTTTTGAAGAAAAGGAAGAGAGAAAGAAATTGCAAAAGCAAATCAAGAAAATATAATAGCATAAATTTGAGTGTGGTAAAGTGAGCAAATAGAGCACCAGTATTTATAGGGTTTAAGGAAATGGGAAAATCAAAGTGTATGTCATTTTGAGAAGCGTACTCGTTTAGGAAAGAAGTAGCGCGAAATACAAAGGGTAACTTCCCCACCAATCATGGTCGTGCACGTGTCGTGATGGGAGACGAAACGAAGCGAAACAACTCTTCATTTTTATCCCATCATTGAGACGTTCGAATGTTTTAAAGACACATTTATCTAGACTAACGAAATTCAGACGGCCCATTAATTCATCATTAAATGTAAAGATCTCAATAAATCCACTTTGTTGCCGAAAGAAGCAACTCGACAACAATCCTCCTCGTGGATTTAATGGGTATTATCTGGACTAGTTTTATTTGTCTTGACACATCAGCACAGAGCCTAAAATAATGGGGCCAAATCTCCACGACATCAGGCCACGTCAGTTCGACGGGCGATGCATGGCAATAGTGAGTTGATAAGCAAAGAGCAAGTCACCCACAAGAAGAACTTGCTCGTTAGAGAACCCCTCCCCCCTAAGCGAATTGACATAAGCTCGCCACCCATGCAGCAAATATAAATTATCACCAATAAAGCTAGATTTCAACATATTTTCCAAAAAAACTTGGCCTTTCATTAAACAAGATGATCACCAACAATCCAGAAGTTGACAAATCAACTAATAAATGTGAAGATTCATATGACAACTCCTACAAGGAATAAAGATCCTAGCACCATGAATGTATGAAGATTCAATTCGCCAAGAATTTCACCTAGATACGATCCTCCTAGGTTCTTGCCTAATAATAATCTTTTCTTGCATGCTAATGGCTATGGTAGCACCCTAACCCCTATATTAACACATGTATCAAGCAATGAAAAGAGGGGACCACCAGCAATACAACACTTGTATACTGTAATCATTTTCACATAGTGAACATTTCACTTTCTCAATCGTTACGACAACTGTGGGTTTTTCTCTGTATGAGGGTTTTGCACGTACAAATCCCACAGGGTTTTTGTATTCTTATAAAATGAAGTACTTGTTATAATTAGAGCAAGAGTAAAAGCTGGAAGCCTGGAACAATAATAAAGAATAAATTATAAAATGTTTATTATATCCAAGAGTATACAAAACATTATCTACCTTTTTCGTGGTAGAATAAAAATAAAAGGAGACCCGGGTTTACAATCTGACATGTTAATCGTTGCACCCCCCAGCAAAAATAAAAATAAAATAACATAAAAAAGTGAATTTGATAAAAATAAAATAAATAAAGACATTGTAATTATATTTTCGAATTTATGATAGTAGTATATGAAACCCTACTGCCTGATGAGAAGATCAAGTTAGTAGTGAAACGGTATCTTGGTTGTTGTACGTTCTTATCATTTTGTTGAAGCAGCCACCGAGAAATCCACAATGGTGTCTGGTTTTGGAGGTGGCGGTGCACGGTTGACATGGCCAGCAAAGTTCTTTCCGTTCAAGCTTGCGCACTGGCCACCAGGGCTGGGAATGTGCGTGCAAGGAGAAGGGCCAATTGGCGTGACAGGAACCTTTTGAAGGGACTGCAAATAATTATTGGGAAAATATTTCTTCAACAATTGGTTACTATCGTGCAAAGGCCTAAAGGCTGCACTCAACTGTATTGTACTTGAAGTGAACAAAATGGCGAAATTGAACAAAAATGGCAACAAGCTGCTGGATTTATGGTACCCCATTTGTCTGGCTTTATTGAACAAAAATGGCAACAAAATGGTGTAAATGAAACAGAGTTAATATTCTGCTGCTGGAAATGAGTTTGGTGAGATTATTTGGGTGCCTATATGCATTTATATAGGCAGGGTTTTATGGGTTTATTTTTTTATTTTATTTTTTAGAAAATTCGGTTGTTTTGACTTCTCTCTAACATGAAATGTTAATCTTGAGTCTTGACTTGGCCATGGTTTGAAGTTTGAACCTCTATGTAGTCTAAATTCTGAATCAAACACACGGAACCGTGAATGCCAAGAAGTAATTGTTTTTAAAGGAAAAAGTTGAAACAAAGTCATGAATCTTAAAGGGGTCTTTTATTAAACAGACTGTAATGTAAAATAAAAGCACGATATATATATATATATATATAAGGAGCTTAAGTTAATTTTCTGCAATATCTAGCCATTCCTCTATTAACCGACTTTTTGAAGTCATTGCATACCATGCATATGATGCATGGGAAATTATATAAATATTTTCGGGACCAAAATTACATAATATTGTGGAACCCTGGTTCCACAATATTATGTAGCTTTCATCATGCATGATTTTTATTTTCAATATCAATAGACTTATTCACATCAATATTCTTTTTAATTTTTTTTTTCTCTTCGTAGTAATTAACAATCTTTGTATTCGACCGAACATATCTTAGCCGTCCAGAAAGTGGTTGTTGAATAAATTGTAAGTGATCTAATTGAGTAGATCCTAGCAGTCCATTAGGTTGACGGTGCTGTCCGTGGACAACGGGGGCATTTGACTTTGATGATCAAACTCCAAATGTAATGGTCATACACGCACATTTTTACTTGCATGCATCACAAGACTGACTACTATCTATATATATGTATATACACCACTAAAAGGCAAAGTCGAAGCATTTTCTCGATCTGGATTCTTGACTGATATCTCTCGTGCTTTTATTTCACATTACAAACACACACGCTAAAAAGAATTAGAAAATACAAAAGAAAAAAAAAAAAAACTGAATTGACTTTTTTTTTTTCTTTTTTTTTTTTTCTTTTTTTTTGAAGGAAAAAAATGAATTGACTTTGAAAGGTTTGTGATACTCAATTGTAAAGTTTGTCCCCAGCATGGTTCCTCTACTTTTCCTTACCTTATTTTTTATATTCCTATAACTATTTTACTCCTTACTATATATTCAAACATTCTTTTGTCATTGTCACTTGACAAAGCCCCAAGCTCTATCTATCTGCTGAACTACGTCCTAGAGATGAGGAAGATGTGGTTTTATTCCTTTTATAGTTCTATAATTAAGTGATTTAAACTGGAAAATTAGATGCATGTATTCACTTTTTTTAATTAATTAGCAGCTATATAATACTCAATTTGAATATTTCAACAATGATATCACTAATTAACTTCGATCACGTACACAACCTAATGTGGCTTGGTGATAAGAGTGATCATTCAATCTGTCAATGTTTCAGGTTCGAGTTGTCCCCGCTGCAAGTGGACAAATGATATAGAAAAAAAAAAAGAAAAATTAACTTCTATTAACTAAATTAATTAATAACTTTTTATTTGCTATCTATTTGGGCCATTTTTTTTTTCTTATGCTCTACTTCTTTTTATTTCAGAAGAAGAAATGATATATATATATAGTCTTTCTATTGTCAGTTCGTTCTGATAAAAATGATGAAGAATGTGAACCATGGATTATTGAGAAGTTTTGACACTTTCATACATTTTAAGTCAAAGTATGTAAATCTAACGGTCCACATTTTTCGTCCTGATATATTTTATATCAGGGCGAAATGAGAATACAAAAACTATATATATATATATGGTGGTTCTGTAGTAATCATAGCCACACATTCACATGAGGTGTGGGTATTTGTTAATGTGAGGTTGTGGGCCCAATGTTAATGTGTGGCTGTGATTGGACGTTATGAAATTATAAAGTCAAGACGTCCTAAGTAGAGAATTATTCTCTCTCTCTCTCTCTCTCTCTCTCTCTCTCTCTCTCTCTCTCTCTCTCTCTCTCTCTCTCTCTCTATATATATATATATATAGGGGGAAGGATCGGGGGACACAATTTTTGACATAGGTTTTGACATAATTTTATAGCCTTTAGATTTAGAGTAATGCTAGACAATCCAAAAATTTAGTCGAAATTATGTGGCAAGTGGTTTTTTCATTAACCACATCATCCCATGTGGTGTGTGGTGATAACAACTCATTTGTCACATCATTTTGGTTCAAATTTGGGTTAAATTTTTGGGTTGTATAGCATTACTCTTAGATTTATAACATTTGAATGGTTTTGATTAACACTAATGCTAGACAACCCAAATATTTAGCCCAAATTTCAATATAAATGATGTGGCAAGTGATTTTTTCATTAACCACATCATCCCATGTTGTGTGTGGTGATGACAACTCACTTGCTATATCATTTGAGTTGAAATTTTGACTAAATTTTTGAGTTGTTTAGCATTACTCTTTGATTAAACCACTTGTCCCTTATTTAATTAATAGATTTTCTTTTTCCTTGTTTATTTTTATTTTATTTTTTTATTTCTCCCTCCTTTATTTCATTCACTTTCTTTTAATTAAGTTTCTCTCGCTCTCTTTAAGTTAAGTTTTATTTTTATATCTCTCCTGGTTTTTTTGTCTATTTTTTTGATCAATTCTCTCTTTCTCTCTCTCTCTCTCTCTCTCTCTATTATATTTATGCTTTCTTCCTAAATATATATATATACACCTTAGGAAAAAAAAAGATTTTGTGTTCACGGTAAGGTTGGCATAATATTTAGATTAAAAAAACTTTGGCCTTTTTAGTTTCTCTCATATGGACTAAAAAAAAAAAAAAAAAACTTTGGCCTTTTTAGTTTCTCTCATATAGACTTTGCTATCACTCATATTTATCAAGAAGGTAACCAAGTTGCATATAGTTTAGCATTTAAGAGCCCAGTATCGTCTCTTCCACATGGTGGTGGACAGCTCCGAATTTATGCAACCCTTTTATTTTCAATGATTTTTGTAGCAGACTTTCTTTTAGGTTCGATCTGTTGATTTGTTTTCTTCTTTTGTTTTCTGTTCTCTTTCTTCTTTCTTTTTTCTTTAATAAAATGTTGGGATGGGGTTGATTCCGATCCCCAACAATCTTATCAAAAAAAAAAAAAAAAACCAGGCGAATATATATTACGGTGTTATAATATATGTGGCTTTTACCACATGTGTAACACACACAAATATCTTTCCCTAATCCCATCGCCTCTCTCTCTCACCTGATCTCACCTACTTGTACACCCACTTGCAATCCTCTCTTTTTGCTTGCCTAGATATATATATATATATATATATGATCATCTGATCACTTGTAAACGGGTTAGAAAAATTTTTCAAATTCAATACAAGTTATGCTCTTTCTCTCGCATCTCTTATTTTCATTTATTAACTGTTAATCTAATTAATTGTTCTTCAATTGTTCTTCATCTATCTGTTCTTCTTTTTATTTTATAACATACGGATGCTCATTAGAAATACCTAATAGTCTAAATAACTCCATTACACTAAATCATAACTTGATTGAAATTTATGTGACAATAGATTAAAAAAAAAACTTGATTGAAATTTCAAATTGTAGAGAAGATGTGATAAGAGTGAGAAGATGATCAAACAAATACAGAAAACAGAGAAGAGAGATGAAAGAAATAAAAGATAAGGAAATAAATGAAAAAAAGGAAAGAGGTTAAAAAAAATCTTAGAGATTAAAGATGAGACTCATGCATAATCAAAACCATTCAAATGTTATAAATCTAAAGGTTATAAAATCATGTCAAAACCTGTGTCAAAAATTGTGTCCCCCGATCATTTTCCATATGTATATATGAGGTGATTCTCTAGTAAGGACGTCCTGAAATTACAAGTTAATAATGTCCAACCATGGCCGCACATTTATATTGGGTGTGGGTATTTGTTAATGTGGGACTGCGGGGTCACTGTGAATGTATGGTTGTAGTTGGACGTCCTGAAATTATAAAGTCAGGACGGTCCTGATTAGAGAAGTATTATATATATATATCATTTGTTTTAATAATTAGTAATTTTCTCACATACAAACCTTCATAAATAATATTTTATACAAAATCCAAACAATGAAGTTAACATTATATAATAGGTTATGCAACATAAAAAGTGGATTTTGTTGTAAATGTATTAAAATAAATAATGAATAAAATGAGATCAGAGATATAAGAGATGAAATAAATAAAGAAGAAATTGAGATGAGAGATATGGGGAGACAGAGATACGAGAGAGAGAGAGAGACTTGCTTTTATTGATTTCTCAAATACATTATACTTACATCACATTTACAAACGAAACCAACCTATATATAGGCAAATAAGAGAGGGGTAGTTATTGTAATATTGCACCCTTTATTTTTCACCATCCAACACATGTCACGTGCATTGACATGTGTCTCTTCTTGAATATGGTGGAAGCCACTGAATTTACAACACTCCCCCTTGGATTCCACCATTTGTATTTTAATTTGCTAGGAAAAATCTAGTGGGACAAAAACCTTAGCAAAAATATATACAATATTTTTCTGGATCAAGTGGTGTGGATATTTTCAGAACTGCCTCATTAAAACCTTTCCGGTAAAACCCAGTGGGACAAAATCCGGTAAAAAGAAAAAGAGTACAGTACATATATGTCCATTCAAAATTTTACTCCTCCTGATTGAACTCTTCCCCTAAATGAAACTTCAATATCAATCCTATAATTTACAAAGACGACGCATGCCAATTCCATATACCAGTTTCTTAAAAGTTGATGTAGGTAATACTTTGGTAAACAGATCTACCAATTATCTGTATTTATTCAACATCAATCTGTCGGCTCTGTTGAAGTTCATAAGTATAGAAGAATTTAGGAGAAATATGTTTGGTTCTGTCTCCTTTGATATAGCATCCTCTAATTTGAGCAATACAAGCCACAGTATCTTCAAATATTGGTGTCGATATTCCTGTAGATAATGAAAAATCCATATATTTTGAATATGATAAATAACTGACGTTAGCCACACGCATTCTCGGCTTGCTTCATGAAGTGCAAGGATTTCAGAATGATTAGAGGATGTAGCAACAAGAGTTTGTTTTGCGGAGCGCTAGGAGATTGTTGTGCCATTATAGGTAAAAACATATCCCGTTTGTGAATGAGCTTTATGGGGATCAGATGGATACCCGGCATCAGCATAACCAAGTAAACCTGAAAAATTGTTAGATTTTGAATAATATAACCCTAAATCTTTTGTTCCATGAAGATAACGGAAAAAAAATGTTTAATCCATTACAATGTCTTCGAGTTGGTGCTGAACTGAATCTAGCAAGTAAATTTACTGGAAATGCGATATCTGGTCGAGTATATTGAGCCAGATATAATAAAGCACCAATTGCATTAAGATATGGTACTTCAGGACCAAGTATATTTTCACCATCTTCCAGTGGTCGGAATGGATCTTTCTTAGGATCAAGGGTTCTAACAAGCATAAGAGTACTTAATGGGTGAGCATTATCCATATTAAATATTTTCAGAATCTTTTTAATATAAGTTGATTGATGGATAAGTATTCCGTCCGATTTATGCTCAATCTCCAGACCGAGACAATATTTTGTCTTTCCTAGGTCTTTCATTTCAAATTCCCTTTTCAAATATTCAACAATTTTCAGGAGCTCTCCAGGAGTTCCAATCAAATTAATATCATCAACATAAACTACTATAATAGCAAATCCATATTTTGATTTCTTTATGAAGAACACATGGGTGTATAATATAATTATTATACCCTTATTTTATCAGATATTTACTGAGACGGTTACACCACATCCGTCCAGATTGTTTTTAATCCATATAAGGATTTTTGTAGGTTCATCAAATATAGATTACGAGATCTCGGTTTACATGCTTTTGGCATTTTAAATCCTTCCGGGATTATAAATATATGTATTGAGTTAATCATATAAATAAATGATTACTAAGTTTAGAAGACGTATTTCAAGCCTTATAAAGGCAGCCAAATTTATCAAAAATTCGAAACGTAATTGTATTCATTACTATTGAATACCAAGTTTCTGTGAGAAACCTTATACTACGAGTCGTGCCTCATATCTTACGATCTCGTTTTTCTCATTACGTTTCCGTATAAAGACCTTTTAGTATCCAACTAGTTTGACATCTTCAGGTGTTTGGAGAACTATTGCTCTAAATATTTTATGTTTGGCTTATGCTTGAATTGCTTCTTTTCATTTAGGCCAATCATGCATTTGTCTACAATCATCGATACTATGAGTTTCATAATCATTATTTCATTAGCTACTGTATTTGAAAATGTATCACTGATGATTGTTTCTTCACTATTCCACATTTCTCATATATGATTTATAAAATTTTTCTCAATTTCAATATACTTGAATCTCTGTCGAGAATTTTTCCATTTCAATGGATTTAGTCACTTCAGGGACTTTATGTCTCTTTAGGTGTATCTAACTCTTATAGAGTTGATTAGAGAAAGTGGATGATTCATAACTCAAGTCTTGTTTACAGTAGGATCCTGATAATTTATTTTCCTCTTATGGGAACAATACATTTCGAAATAAAAGGTTTACAAACTTATGATATGCATCAGATGATTTATTTGTTGCATTTTACTTAGATCGTTCTTTAGGAACAATCACCTGGCTGGGGTTTATAAGATAGCAACTTATAAAATTTTGTCACCTTTAGTATATCAAATAACTGATTAATAATTATCTGATGATCAGTTATCTTAAAAAATGAGCATGTTTATGACCAATTACATGTTGTAATGGTAAGTAATAATGATAAGCAGTTGGTCAAAGATGAATAGAATGTCTCCATATAGAAATTGGCAATTGTATCGAAATAATAAGGTTCTCGCAATTGCCTAGAGATGCTTGATAAGTGATTCTGCTAATCCATTCTGATTATGAACATGTGGAACTGGATGTTCAACCTCAATCCTAACTGATTTGCAATATTCATCAAATGTCTTGGAAATAAATTCATCAGCATTTTCAAGGCGTATTGACTTAATTAGATGATCGGGAAAATGTGCTCGAAGCCTGATAATTTGTGCAAGTAATCTTACAAAAGCAACATTGCATGTTGATAATAAGCAAACGTGTGACCATCTGCTGGATGCATCAACTAGGACCATAAAATAGCGGAATGGTATACTCGGTGGATGAATAGGTCCACATATGTCCCCTTGAATCCTTTGTAGGAATGATGGGGATTCAAAGCCAACTTTAGAATGAGATGGTTTTATTACCAATTTCCCTTGTGAACATGCAGTATACAAATTTTCGTGGGATAAAAGAACCTTCTGGTTCTTTAATGGATGTCCATGAGAATTTTCAATGATTCTACACATCATTGTAGATCCCAAACATAAATATTTTTGGGTCTAAGAACTTATAGTTCATAACCGCATTGGCATGAGAACTTCTAGTTTATAACCGTATAAACTCATACACATCTTATAAGAGTATAATATAATTCAGATGATAAATCACGCAACCTTTCCATAATGAGTTTCTGGCCTGAATCATGAGAAGTAATGCACAGATACTCAATATTCTCATCATTTATAGTTTATATGTGATAGCCATATTTTAGTATTGTTAGGTAACAATATCATGGCTCTACTGGAGCCTTCTATCAGATCTACTGGACCTGATATTGTATTAACATTTGCCTTAAGCAGGGTTCAATTATTCCACAGAATCGTATGTGTCGTTGCACTATCAACTAGATATATATTTCTTGTATCTTGCTTTTCAATATCACTCAACTTATCGTTTAAAGACATATTTATTCACAAAGAAAAATAAAGTGCATATTAGACAAAGTGATCAAAAGTATAAACAAATAGATATGAAAATATATCACTTCATAAAACAAAATCATGAATCATATTGATTTTTCGAACTTCCGGTTCGACCATGAATGCAGGTTCATAAAATTCAGAAAACTTCAGGTTCTAAATAGAAATTACAAATTGACTTTTTAGATGAAAGAATCGTAACTTGATTCAATTCAGAATTTTTGGTTCTAATAAACTTTGACGTAAAAGTTTTAATATCACAATTTAAATTGAATTCAGAGCTTCAAGTCTGATTAAAACTTCATGTTCAAAACTTAAGAACTTCAAGTTCAGATTCAATTCTTCGTATTCAAAATTAGAACTTTAGGTTCTATGTATAGAATTCGAATTTTGGAATTTCAAGTCCCAAGTATGACATTCATGTACATATTAATGAATCCATAACTCTATATTTTTACTGAAATTTAAAATTTAGAACTTCATATTCTGATCGATTTGTAAAACCACGCCAACTTAAATATTATAATGATAAATCCAGAAACTTCAGATTCTGGTTAGTCGGTCTAGCCGAGCTTGGTTTAAATTCTAGAAACTTAATGGTTGACCTAGTTAGGCTTAACACATAATTTATAAAAATCCAGAAACTTCAAGTTCTGGTTAGTTGGCATATTCAGATACATAAATTGTATAAAATTAAATAGATGCGTAAAATTAAAATAACAGATAATATAACAGAAATAAGATGAAGAAGAATGAAAGAATAACAGTATGAGATAAAGTGAATAGGGGAGAAAATTTACTATTTGCTTTTATTGATTATTTCGGATTACATTCTGACCACACAATTTCAGCTGTGTAGTGATTTTGAATAAATCAGAATTATATTTAGAGACTGATCTAAAATCCTGAAAACGTAAATGTTGCAACTGATACCTGGCATTTGGTTATGCAACTTTGGGTTGGTTATCAAATCGATTTTTTAGTTCTTGCCATAGAACTTCTGGTTCTGTGACAGTTAGGTATTAGGCTTTTAGATTGTAGTTGTTCCTAGATACTTCTAGTGCAGCAAATTTCAAATTTACAAGCTTTGGCATTATTACAACTTCTAGTTATCCGAAAATCACAATCGGAGTCAGAACTTGTTGTCTGATAAAAATCCGAGGAATTCAAATCTTCATAAATATAAAGGAATAAATCTAGAAATTTCAGATTCTGACAATGATAAATAAATCCATGAACTTCAAGTTCTGGATGGATGACCAAATTGTTTAAATAAAAACCACAAAATAAAATGCGTAATAATAAATGCGAAAAAGTAAATCTCGAATTGCAGGTTCCGGTAGGTTGGCATAGCCAATATCATAAAAGCGTATAAATAAATAAATGTGAGAAAGTAAATCGCGTTAAAGTAAATAAAATATAGGAAAGTAAAAATGCGAGAAAGTAAACTCAGAACTGCAGGTTCTGGTATAAATAAATAAATAAATATTTGGAAACTTCAGATTTTAATAATGATAAATTCAGAATTTCAGGTTCTGGAAATAACAGCTTCGTGCTGATAACGTGTTATAAATGTATTAAAATAAATAATGAATAAAATGAGATCAGAGATATAAGAGATGAAATAAATAAAGAAGAAACTAAGATGAGAGATATGGGGAGACAGAGATACGCGAGAGAGAGAGAGAGAGAGAGAGAGAGAGAGAGAGACTTGCTTTTATTGATTTCTCAAATACATTATACTTACATCACATTTACAAACGAAACCAATCTATATATAGGCAAATAACAGAGGGGTAGTTATTGTAACATTGCACCCTTTATTTTTCACCATCCAACACATGTCACATGCATTGACATGTGTCTCTTCTTGAATATGGTGGAAGCCACCGAATTTACAACAGATTTGTCACTTTTTGGAGAGCGTGTAAGTCACTTTCTAATATTACCCATTGTCTAATATTAATTTCATGATTTGAAAGTAATTTTATGTTTGGGATTTGTATGTGACAAACCCTCTAATAAGTAGTATATATGTTTGTTTGGGGTTTGGGTAATTCAAAATCGAGTAAGGTTAGACATCCCAATTTTTTTCCTAAATTTTATCCCAAATGATGTGTCACATGAAGTGTCAATAGTACATCAGTCACTGCATAATCTCATGATTCATAAGATGCTGACATCTGAATTTGAGAAAAAAAAAATTAGGACATCTAGCATTACTCTTCAAAATTATGATGCACTTTATATATATATATATATATAGTATTTACTAAATATTTCCTAGTACTTTCCATGCGCACCTACATTAATTAAAGAGCCGATTGCCAGCTGCTTTTAAATAAATTAAAGGGAAAATTGTATTTAGTCCCTATAGTTTGCCTTAATCTGCGTTTAGTCCATAGTTTTTTAGTATTGTAAATTTTAGTCCATCATTTCTCTGACAATATGTATTTTAGTCCTACCATCCAATTCTGTTAGGGTGGGAAAAAGCAGTTCAACTGCTCCCAAAAGTTTGTGCGGTCAATATATGAGGTCAGGTCATCATTACTCTCTACCCAATTCAGTTTGCAATCAAACTGATAGGAAGAGTCAGGAGAAAAATGTATTCTGACCCTCACAAACTTAGCAAAATAAGGCTCCACAACTAGTTAAGAGCCTAACCTTGAAACTCTTGAACCCGCCATTATGAAGATTTTTGAAGAAAAGGAAGAGAGAAAGAAATTGCAAAAGCAAATCAAGAAATTATAATAGTAGAAATTTGAGTGTGGTAAAGTGAGCAAATAGAGCACTAGTATTTATAGGGTTTAAGGAAATGGGAAAATCAAAGGGTGTGTCATTTTGAGAAGCGTACTCGTTTAGGAAAGAAGTGGCGCGAATTACAAAGGGTAACTTCCCCAACAATCGCAGTCGTGCACATGTTGTGATGGGAGACAAAACGAAGCGAAACAGCTCTTCATTTTTATCCTATCATTGAGACGTTCGAATGTTTTAAAGACACATTTATCTAGACTAACAAAAGTCAGACGGCCCATTAATTCATCATTAAATGTAAATATCTCAATAAATCCACTTTGTCACCGAAAGAAGCAACTCGACAACAATCCTCCTCATGGATTTAAGGGGTATTGTTTGGACTAGTTTTATTTGTCTTGACACATCATCATAGAGCCTAAAATCATGGGGCCAAAACTCCACGACATTAGGCCACGTCAGTTCGACGAGCCATGCATGGAAACAGTGAGTTGATAAGCAAAGAGCAAGTCACCCACAAGAGGAACCTGCTCATTGGAGAACCCCTCCCCCCTAAGTGAATTGACACAAGCTCGCCACCCATGTAGCAAATATAATGTATCACTAATAAAGCTGGATTTCAACATATTTTCCAAAAAACTCGGCCTTTCATTAAACAAGAAGATCACCAACAACCCAGCATTTGACAAATCAAGTAATAAATGTGAAGATTCATATGACAACTCCTACAAGGAATAAAGATCCTAGCACCATGAATGTATGAAGATTCAATTCGCCAAAAATCTCACCTAGATACGATCCTCCTAGGTTCTCGCCTAATAATAATCTTTTCTTGCATGCTAAGGGCTATGGCATCACCCTAACCCCTACATTAACACATGTATCAAGCAATGAAAAGAGGGGACCACAAGCAATACAACACTTGTATACTGTAATCATTTTCACATAGTGAACATTTCACTTTCTCAATCGTTACGACGACTGTGGGTTTTTCTCTGTATGAGGGTTTTGCATATACAAATCCCACTGTGTCCTTGTTATCTCTTATTTTTTTTATATACTTGTTACTTGTTTCACCAACTCATGCATACAACATAAATACGATCGATATCACACCTCGTTGATTGATCCAGACCTTAATAAGCTAGTGTGTTGTTGACTAGGTTTTATCAAAAATCAACGTCAACAACAAGCATTAACTTTTTTTAACTAAATATGTAAATCAAATTAAGGATTTGCAGGATTCAATCCAATCAGTCCAATCCAATATGATCTATTGTATTTGATAATCAAATCCATTGGATTGGATTGGATTGGATTTAAGGATATGATTGGATCAATCGGGATCTTGGATTTCAATATGGAATCCAAATATAAGACTTAATTTATATTCGGTCAGTTTATTTTATCTTAGACACATGAACATTGAGCAAATTTTGGGTACTATTGTATTTTGTTATGACAAATTATTATATTTTAATTTCAAGCTTTTGGATGATTTAATTTATGTTTGTATTTAGAACTTATGTAATGTTTATCCATATGGAAATCCTAGATCTAATCTGATTCAATGGTTTCAAGATTCATGATCCAATCATATTCTTAAATCCAATCCAATCATATTCTTTCTAAAGCAAGACTAACGGTTAAGAAAAAAAAACTTACGAATAACCTTGATTTTAAGGAACCGTATATATGTGTATGTTAAAAAAAATCAAAAATCAAAAAAAGAAGTACCTTTAAAAAAAAAAAAAAATCAAAATATGAAAGTGTTTTTGTTTCTTTTGTATGTATGTGATTGTGAGAACTTTAATTCTTTTATTAGTCTTAGAAATTCTGAGTGTAATAGAATCTAATAGTAAAAAATCAAGTTTTCATTTATTTATTTATTTATTTATTTATTTTTTTGGAAAACAAGGTATTTGTATTAACTTTTTAATATATATATATATATATATTACTGTTCGTAAAAAAACTAAAATATTCTTAAGTTTTTATTTTGTTAACTATTAATCAGAGATTGATCGAGAAAGTATGGAGATGAGATTTTTTTTTAAATGGAGAGAGAGTATTTAATATGGTAATAACATATTTAGGAGAGAGGGTTTAATACGTAATATTTAATCTAATGATTTAGGAGAGAGAATTTCTTTTTATAATAATTTAATTAGTTTGGAGTGTTTTTAGAATTTTTTTTGTCATGTTTAGTGATTTTAATTCAGGTTAAAATTTTCATTAATAAAAATAAATAAATTGGAGAGTAAATAGATAATTTGTGGATTGTAAGAAGAAGCTCTCAACATTAAAATAAGAGTGATATTTACAATTTTCTTCATCTCAGATGACGTGAAAAGCATGTGATAATTGGCTGTATAATTTAATTATGATCTACACAACAATTATAAGTTATTTAACACATCATTTTCTTTTTTAAAAAAAAAAAAAAAATTGGGTTAAATATTGTTATTAATTAAAGTAATTACTGTCAAATTTTCTTTGAATTTTCTTATCACCAATATGGTTTATTTATCGGATGCTATAGGCTCTTTTACTATATTTTTAGAAATTAATTAGGAAAAAGCCTTACTAGAATAACAATCTAAAGTTAAGACTAGGTTGGCCAAGTGATATGCCCCTCATACTTACACCTTTGAGGTTGTGAGTTTGAGTCAAACTGAATTAATTGTAATTGTTAAAAAAATAACAATCAAAATGTTGCTTTTACTAGTATTAAAAAATCTAACCGAAAAAGTCTAAATGGTGTATTGAGTGCAAATTAATATTTCAAGTTTGTAACTTTGTAAGAGCAACTCCAATATAAATGTGTATTTTTGGGTTTCTAACTTATGACACATCTGTATATGTATTGAATATGATCCACTTTGTCAAAAAAATTTTAAGAAAGCATATTTTCATCTCCAACAATGCAATTATCTAAGATCAAATATATATATATATTCATTTTGATCAATTATCTTAAAACATTTATTTCACTCTCTCTCCTCGTTTATTTTAAATTAGATATGCATCTATTTTTGACCAATCATCTTACTACATTTATCTCATTTTCTCTCTTATTTTATTTTACAATTAAATGAGGTGGAATATTATTGGTGAAAAAAGTTAGAAATCAAAGTCAGCATTTCCAGAAGAGTTTCTAATGAGGGTGTATTCAATTATGATTTTAAAAGATTTTTAATGACTTTTATGGAATTAAAAAGTTTAGGTGTATTCGATGTAGACTTTTAGTGACTCTATAAAAGTCATGGGGTATTCTAATACAGACTTTTATAGACTTTTCAAAAATATTTAAAAGTCATGTGGTATTCAATCAAGACTTTTTAACGGTCTATGAAAGTTATGAGATATTCAAAATCTCAATGACTTTTTACAACTTTAAAATATCAATAACTTTTATTAACTTTTAATGACTTTTAGTTATAACAAATCTCACAATTTGTCTTCCATTCCTACCAAAGACTTTGAATGACTTTTTTTTTAAAAAAAAAAAAAAAAAAAAAAGAAGAAGTAGAAATAATTTCAATTTAGAAGAAAAACATAAAACTCTTTGAAAAACATCAACCGCCAAACATATGTTCTATTTTCAAATAAAAGCACACCCATTCTTAACAAATTTCATAAATAAAATAAAACAAATAACTTTAAAATGAATAAATATTATCAAAAAAAAAAAAAAAAACATACAAACATTAATGATCTATAACAAAAAAAAAAAAAAAAAAAAAAAAAACTAAAAAATAATATAAAACAACTCTTCATCAGCTATGCAATTGAGAACGAGAGATTTCATATGTTTTTACCTATTTTCAAAGCAATTAAACAATACCGAAACAAATCAAATGAACTTCATTTACGTAAAATAAAAATAATAAAAGACAAAAACCACTACTTAACCTGCCAATATATCATAATCAAAGTCGCATATAAGCGTGACTTTATGTAATTATAATCAATATCAAATTACCCACTTTTAGGCATGGGTCATATTTAACAACTAGGTGCAATTTTTATGTTTTATCTTTAGTAACTTGAATGGATATTTGGTAGATTTTTTATACTCATTGTCATACTTTCGTAAAGATATGTAAACGTTAATAGTATTGTCGGTTTACTACATTTATTCTAAAAGAAAATTTTTAATATTATGACTAATTATAAAAAAACAAATAAAATTTTGACTAATTTTTTTTTTTTTAAAGGAGCATAATGTCCTTATAATACAAAATATAATTAAAATAAAAATAAAAATTTTAAAATCACATATATAGACTTGAATGCTTTTGTCAAGTTTAATTAATGATGATTTTTTTTATTCATTTAAAAAAATATTTTTATTGACACGATAAATATATATAATTTTACTAAAACAAAGTATACAATATATTTAAGAGTCAATTAAAGTTTATAAATATCTATAAAAGTCCCTTAAAATGAAAGTCTATAAAAGTCTTTTGAAATGAAAGTTTGTGAAAATCTTTTAAATAAAAGTTTATGAAAGTTTTTCATAATCTTGTAAAGTCTACAAAAGTCCGTAAAATCTACAAAAGTTATCCACTTAAACAAAGTCTTCAAAAGTATTTTGAAATCCTAATTGAATACACCCCCTTAAAGTTAGAAACCCAATTTCATATTAAAAAAAAAAAAAAAAATGTTTATCACATCACTTCCATAATTAAGTTAGAGCATCTCTGATGTAAATATGTATCATTTCTATTTATTAGTGATCCATCTTAGAATATTTTTTTTAGAGAAATACATTTTCACATTTCCAATGCAATTATCAAAAATCTAATATGACACTTGATTTTCTCCAAATACATAATAGCATTGAAGATGCTTTGAGCATTGAACTCGGATATAAATATTTTAGCATGGATTTAAAGCATAGAAGTTAAAAAAATAACATAGAAATAAAATAAGAAAAATCTTCGAAGTTTGAAGTCAATTATTTGCTGTTAATTCAATATTGTACTACTGTTCCCACAAATACATATTAATTTCGATTTTCAGCATTCGTCCAGTTGCATAGGTAGATGAGTTGACATAATTGATTCATCATTTCTCTTTAGGATTATCAATTAGGGAGATCTGAAACTAACAAGTCAACATAAATATTTGACTCATGAGATTATGGGAGAGGCTTGGGTTTTGGGCTTTCTTAAACAAGAATAAATTTGGGTTTGTTTGATGAAATGTTTTTAAATGGACTTAGAAAGAATTTGGTTGGGCTCAACACAAAACTGAAACATAAGAGTGTCCTCCAATTGTTTACTGTTGTTATAATAATAATAATAATTATTATTATTATTATTATTATTATTATTATTTTCATTTTCATTTTCATTATATTTATTTTCTTTTAATGTTTTTGTTTTTGTTTTTTATTATGCAAGGGTAGTTTGGACATTTCCTAAACAAAAGTGGGTCAGCTTAATAATTTTTTGGCTATTTAACATTTCTGATTTTGGTCTATATTATTTACAATACCAGAATACATGGATTGGACCGTATACAAATCAGCGGCCCATTAAAGTTGTCAAAAAGAAACCAGCTCACATAGATTGAGCTTGGACTAATTAACCGGAAAGCAATCTTTATTTACTTTCTGGGCAAATTAATATGGCTGGTTTCGTTTCGTGGCATATTAATATTGTAATATTTGCAGGAAAGCTTCACTTGGATTGTGTGAGTGTGAAAAGAATGAGTGGAAAGCTGGCGTTGAAAAGGGGAATATGGCTGGTTTCGTTTCGTGGCATATTAATATGTCACCTTTTGAGGACAAATATGTTGATATCAAGTGCATCACCAAAGTATGTGGTCCTGTTTCAGTTGAAGTCAAAGAATGTATGTATAAATTCTCAGTTACTGTACGTGTTTGTGACAATTTTAGTGTATTATTTTTCTGACTATTTGTTATGCTTCAATTCTTTAATTTGTTGTCTGCATGTGCAGATGTTCAGAGATGGCGCCTCTTCTTTCTAGCATCTGGATTTGTTTTATTTATGTTGGCACCAATTCTCAGCAAATGGGTTCATTTTTATTACACCTCTTCTGTGCTTATGGGAGTTCTTTTTGTCATTATATTTCTTATTTTTCAGGTTAAGTTTATTTATTTATTATTATTATTCTTTTTAATTTCTTCCCTGGTTGCTTCAATACTAATCTATTCATGTATATAGGATTCTCATTAGTTTTGTTATATATGCAGGGAATGAAATTGTTGACAGCCGGAAGGAATAATGTTGTTCATAATCTTATATATGGATCACTGGTGAGTGTTGGTGTAGTTAGCTTCGTTAATGTTGTACGTTGATGGAAAATATGAATCTAATAGCTATCATTTGCATTTCAGTTTGGTGCAGCATACATTCTTTTCGGCAAGTTTTCGATGTTGGTGGACTCACTTGTTGTCGATTTTGGGATAAGAGAAGAGATGCACTTAACCGTAAGTACAGTATATTTATATATATTAGGACTTATTATTCTAGGATCGACCAGACTAATTTTATTTTGGTGTTGTTGCAGGCCTATATACTTTTACCGGTGGGAATTATTCTTGTAGGAGCTTTTCTAGGGATCTGTACGGTGAGAATGTCTATAATTTCAAAAGATGGAACAGTTGATGTTGGCTTAGCTCAATTTGTCAAATGGGCAATTTGGATCATTGCAACTGCCTCAATTTACATGGTATGGTAGCTTTTGCGTTCAATTATAATGTATTGATTATGTCATTATATTAATGAGTAATAAATTAATCATGTGATTAATTTCTGCTTTTTATATATATATATATATATATATTAATCTTTTTTGGGTTGTATTCTCTGATTCAGAGTACCCTTGACGTTCCATTAGCATTGATTTGTTGCTCCACCATATGCTGTCTTGTTACTTGTCCAAGATGGCTTGCGGACAGGGCCGACCCATGAGGGCAGCAAGCCCAGCCAAATGCTGAGGCCCCCAAAAAGTCTAATCTACTTCTTCATATTTTATAAAAATAGGGGACTCAGATCCAATATATTTAAGTTTAAGAAAGGTCAATCTCAAACCTTTCTTTACTTTTTTTTAATAAGGCCCAATTACCTATATCAAGTTCAATTTAATAAAAATAAACATCAAAACCCGATTGAATTATAATATATTAAACATAGTTTGATATCATCTGAGTCAAAATTGTCTTGAGTCCAACCGAATTATTTTTTCTTTTAAAAGAGTCCAATTGCTAACCTAGTTTGACATCGTCCAAGTCAAAATCGCCGTTCTCTCTCTCCGTCGACTAGCCTCCTTTCCCATTTCGATTTGCTTCCAGAAAGGTGTTTGTCTCACCTCTCAATGTCTCCTTTTATTTTATTTTTGAAAAAAGTTTACCATTTCTTGTAATTTACAAAATCAGTTGCTTTTATTTTTGAACTTTTGAAGTATCTATTGAATTTAGTTTAAATTGGATTTGACGTTATTTTTTTTTTCTTTGTAATGTTGAATTTTTGTGTTAGTGATAATAATTTTATATAGGGCCCCGATTTTTGTTAATATCATAAAATTGTTTGGGCCCTAAAATGTCTGGAGACAGCCCTGCTTGGGGATGTTAAAAGGCTGCTGCATCAGTTGATACAAAAAACACAAAAGCTTGGTGATGGGAATGGGAATGGAAACAGTCAGCAAATTTACCTGTCGACATTCCACAAGACAGGGCCGCGAAGGAGATTTAGAGAGTAGGAGTGGGAGGATTTCACCTGGGAATTAACCCAGCAAGCTCTTGCACAACATTTTGCATCCCCAGAATTCACTGACTGGATGGTTGAACACGCTCAACAAATTAAACTATTTTCATCCGATACTTCAGATACAGAGTCTACAAATGGGAATCTTGACTCATCAGACTGATAGCTAGCAAGCTGTGCAGTTGCTTTAGGTTATATTTTTTATTTTTTTATTTTTTTTATTTTGACAATAAATTTTATTTTCACTGATTTAGAGTATATCTAAAACATGTAAACTCTACCAATCATGTGTTGATGTGAGTGGTTCGGCGCTCTCATCCCTTAAGCAAAGTCGTGGGTTCAACTCCCCTTGTGAATGAAGCTACATATATTGGGAGCACTTTACCTCTTAGTGGGCCGACTCGGTGCGAGTCCGGATTAGTCGGGGTGTGGTCTGGGCTGATTGCACCGTGGTGGATCCGTCCCACCCGGAAACCGGATGGTGTAAACCAAAAAAAAACAAGTAAACTCTGCTAGGAAAGGAATTTTGTGATATGTAAGTACAGTTTCAAGAGCGTGAATGTAAATTGCCTAAGGGCGTAGTCAAGGGTAGGCTACCCCTGGATACAGCCCGGTCTAAAACTAAGAAAAAAAAAATGTAATTTATTAGTTGGTTAAATTATTTACGAGTTTAGGAGATTAGTTAATATAATCCTGGTCAATTCTTTCAAATATGCAAGGAAGCATTGATACGGATACGGATACGGGATACGGATACGGCATGATACGGGGATACGGTAAATCTCAAAAAACTAGGATACGGATACGGCAGGATACGTCAATTAAAATAATATATATTTATATTTTTTTTTAAATAAGAATATATAAAAAGATATTTAATAATTCATTCAAAAATAAAAAAATATTCATATCCAATCATCCAAATAAAACATGTCACATAACAACCTAAGCCATAACAATTTAACATATTACAATATCCAAATTAAGTCGTAACATATTACAAAATTGAAAATCCAAATAAAACAAACATCAAATAAGTTATAGTATATTACAAAATCCAAATAATACATAAAATAAACTCATAAAATAGATACTAAATTCCTAATTAACTTCATTATCATTTTTCACATTGTTAAAGGATCTAAATAATTCGGCATCTAACTCTGGTTCATCAAGTGAAAGGTTTGTAATCTCAAGTATCCCGTTATTCTCCATGTCAATGGAATTAAAGCCAAAATTTCTTTACAGTTTCATTTTGACCCCTAAAATTTTGAAATTATAATTTAACCCCGTTTTATACTAAAATAATTATAATATTGCCCCAAACGTATCCTCGAAGTATCCCCTAAGTATCCTCCAAGTATCCCTCAAGTATCCTCTAAGTATCTTTCAGTCAAATTTGTGAAAAAGTCAGCGGATACGCCATTTGGTATATCGGATACGTATCCTGAAGTATCCGGGAAGTATCGAAACTGGATACGAGTTCGATACAGTTACCTCCACCAAATAAAGTATCCGTGCTTCCTAGCAAATATGTAAAAAATATTTTAGAGTAAGTTCTATATTGTATCTCAAGTAGTTAATTATATGCCCATTAGATCATCTAATAAAATGATTTTATAATTTTGCTTCAAAAAAATTTTCAGAATTCAAATTTAATTTTTTTTATTAAACTGTTTGATCTCCCATTTTCTTAGCAAATCTATCAATCTCATATCGTCCTCCACGAGTAATCTCAAAATATTAATTTAATTATCAATATATTTGCTACAAAACAATTAGTAAGCTCTATTTTTATTTTATATTTTGTATAATATACAAAATAAATAAGACGTCTAACATTTCTTATTTCTTTCATCTAGTTGTACATAATGTTATACCATTTAAACTTTTATGTCTTATCAAGTTTTGCTTAAGAAAATGTTAAATGCTTAACCCATTCTAAGAAAAAATCATGGATATACCACTGAAATTACCGTTCTCATATATGTAATTGGTGTGGCTTGAGAGTTGGATCGATCATGATTTTGTCTTGTTTCAAGAATATGTATAATAAAAAACGGATACTTTAGGCCCCATTTGTTTCGTTGTGTTGTATTATTTTAATACATTTTAATTATCTAATACAGCAAACACCATATTAGTTAATACATTATATATGGTTGTATTAGATTGTACTGTATTAGAAAAAACACTCCATTTTTTTCAACAAATATGGAATATTAATGAAATATGTGTTATGTTCTTAATTTTTTTTTTTTTTTATAATTTCAAAATTATATAGGAAATATTTATTTTATTTATAAAAATATTATTTATTTAAATTTTTTGTTTTAATTAAAATAAATATTTATTGATTTTTATATAAAAATATTTATTGATTTATTAACTATTTTTTTATAAATATTATATTATTATAATATAATAAAATACAATAAAGTCAAATATGAATAACTTAATATGATATAATACAGTGCATCACCAAACACAAGTTTGTATTAATGATAAAACAGTCCAATACAATACAACAAAAATTTATTTTGAATCTCAATTAATTGTTATATTGTTGTATTGTATTCAAACCATGAAAATACAGTCAATTAATCACTACATAGAATTTATTTTCAATTTTCAACACAAATTTAAAAAGAAATGTTACCATATTCTTTGCCCTCGAAGTTGGCGAAAAATTATAGCATGCTAATAAAGAGTTCCTTCCATATCCCGACTTTCACCGTGTAATCCATAGGGAGTGGATCGAAAACATTGAGCATATTATCAACTTGAATATCAACCGGCACGTCTATTATACAATGTGTTCACAATCGGTATTTTAGAAGAAGAATGTTGAAAGATAACAAAGATTCAATTGAAACTGACTTAAAGTATCCATCATAAAAAAAATTGGAAGATCGGTGCCTCTGATTGTGATGAGGCCATTGGGGTAAGTATCTTCGGCACTATAGAGATAATGGTAGAACTTATCATTATTCAGAGCGTAAGAACAGGGATTGTAGCAGGCGTAGAGTCTAAAGTATTCGTTGAGCACTATGGAGGCTTGAACAAGGCCGTCGGCGGAGGTAGCTTGCAACGTTGCTCTCTCTAGCCAAAAGTTCATGGTGATTGTGTTGTTTAGTTGAATAAGACTATGGAAAAGCTCCGCCACTGATAGCAGCTTCTTCGAAGAAATATGTAAAGAGAACATGATTATGGGTATGGACATAGTGTAGTTGTGTGTTTGTGAGGGGGGGGGGAGAGAGAGAGAGAGAGAGAGAGAGAGAGATAACAAAGATTCAATTGAAATTGACCTGAAGTATCCATCATAAAAAACAATTGGAAGATCGATGCCTTTGATTGTGATAAGGCCATTGGGGTAGCACTATAGAGATAATGGTAGAAGTCATCATTATTCAGAGCGTAAGAATAGGGACTGTAGCAGGTGTAGAGTCTAAAGTATTCGTTGAGCACTATGGAGGCTTGAACAAGGCCATCGGCGGAGGTAGCTTGCAACGTTGCTCTCTCCGGCCAAAAGTTCATAGTGATTGTGTTGTTCAGTTGAATAAGACTATGGAAAAGCTCCGCCACTGGTAGTAGCTTCTTCGAAGAAATATGTAAAGAGAACATGATTATGGGTATGGACATAGTGTAGTTGTGTGTTTGTGAGGGGGGGGGGGGGGGGGGGGGAGAGAGAGAGAGAGAGAGATAACAAAGATTCAATTGAAATTGACCTGAAGTATCCATCATAAAAAACAATTGGAAGATCGGTGCCTCTGATTGTGATGAGGTCATTGGGGTAAGTATCTTCGGCACTATAGATATAATGGTAGAACTCATTATTATTCAAAGCGTAAGAACAAGGACTGTAGTAGGTGTAGAGTCTAAAGTATTCGTTAAGCACTATGGAGACTTGAACAAGGCCGTCGACGGAGGTAGCCTGCAGCGTTGCTCTCTCCGGCCAAAAGTTCATGGTGATTGTGTTTTTCAGTTGAATAAGACTATGGAAAAGCTTCGCTGCTGACAGCAGCTTCTTTGAAGAAATATGTAAAGAGAACATGATTATGGGTATGGACATATATAGTGTAGTTATGTGTTTGAGAGAGAGAGAGAGAGAGAGAGATAAAGAGAGATAGAGAGATAACAAAGATTCAATTGAAACTGACCTAAAGTATCCATCATAAAAAAAAAAAAAATTGGAAGATCAATGCCTCTGATTGTGATGAGGCAATTGAGATAAGTATCTTTGGCACTATAGAGATAATGGTAGAACTCATCATTATTCAGAGCATAAGAACATGAACTGTAGCAGGCGTAGAGTCTAAAGTATTTGTTAAGCACTAAGGAGGCTTGAACAAGGCCGTCGGTAGAGGTAGCCTACAGTGTTGCTCTTTCCGACCAGAAGTTCATGGTGATCATGTTGTTCGCTTGAATAAGATTATGGAAAATCTCCGTCACTGGCAGTAGCTTCTTCAAAGAAATCTGTAAAGAGAACATGATTATGGGTATGGACATAGTGTAGTTGTATGTTTGTGAGAGAGAGAGCTAATGCGAGAGAGAGAGAATGTGTATTTGTGTGTGAGAGAGAGAGAGAGCTAATGTTTGTTTGTATGTTTGAGAGAGAGAGAGAGAGAGAGAGCTAATGCGAGATATAGAGAGAGAGTTAGAGGAGAGAGAATGAATGTCTGTTTGTGTGTGAGAGTGAGAGCGAGAGAGAGAGAGAGCGAGAGCGCGAGAGTGAGAATGCATGAGTGAGAAAAAGTTTGTTACAACTGTATTTTTTATTTTAACTTTTCTGTTTTGTTTTACAAATGAGAAAAACTTGAGTTTGGATATTTCATGTTAATAATCACTTACCATTTCATTAATTATTGTGGCCTGATCATATATTATACATTTTTTATACAACATGTGGAGAGAGAAAGTTAGTGAAAGAAACATCCATCTTTCTGGATTGAAAGGAAGAAGGTATGCAGAAGCTTATGGTCATGAGGAGAAGAGGAACTAAGTCGGTAGAAAAGATTTTAGGGAGAATCTGTTTTCGATCTTTATTGATAACTTAAACCCGAAGGTTTACGTGGCATGCTTGTGGGGAGTGTTCAAGGTGTTTGGAAGAGTGAGAGATGTGTTCTTATCTTTGAAGAACAGCTCTAGGAATAATTGTTTTACCTTCATTCATTTTGAATCCTTGGAGGAGGCAGTCAAGGTGGCTAATAAGGTAGCGGGTATGCATGTTTACAGATGGCCAATCAATGCAAAAGTAGCGGAACATGGTCGGAACCCTCAAAGACCTGTTGAGATGAAGAAGACAGGGGCGAGAAGAGGATCCGACGGAAGAATCAGTGGTGATAATGGTGAAAGATTTTCTAAGCAAGATCATCATAGTTATCAGTCTTTTACATGGGTGGTAAAAGGATCACAAGTGAGTCTCAAAAGGGGGACAAGTGATAGGAAGGAAGTGAAGTTGTTTATGTTTTGGAAGAAACAACTGATGACTGAAACTTGGTTATCCAGGTGTGCTATTGGTGTATTGAAAGATTTCTCTTCTGTATCTAACGTTAACAGAAGACTTATCAACATAGATTTTTCCTTCTCATCCTTGTATCTAGGTGACAAAAGTGTTTTATGGTGCTTTGACTCCGAAGTTGAGAAGGAAGGGTTCATCAAGAACAGATTTTTTTGGGATGATTATTTTCTGTTATGTCAAGATGATGTGATGCAGGGATACCCCCAAAAAAGTTGGCTTGGGTTAGTGTTTATGGAGTGCCCATGAGTTGTTGGGAGGAGTCTTTCTTCATGATGTTGGGCAGGCAGATTGGTGATCCTTTGTGGATTGAAAAGGAAATCACATCAAGAACAAGGTTGGATAAGGGAAAGATTTTGATTCTGATACCTCATGACTAGGCAAACATGTGCAAAGTTAATGTCTCTATGGACGAAAAATCATTTCTGGTTCAGTTGGAAGTCGATCCAGTGCTGATGTCCTATTCTTGTTTGGTTTTGTTCTTGGGTTTGATTGAATATTCATCTCAACCCCTAGTTTCTCCCTCGTCGGATTCCAGTAAGAATCTCTAGCCATTGCCTTCAGATTTAGTTTTTCAAGGAGGTGTCAAAAGAAGCTTGCAGAAATTAGGATCATGGTTTTGTCATAAAGACAATAAGTAATCCTAGGACTCAGTATCTTCAGATAGGGTATGGAAAAGGTGACAAGATGGTTTCAAAAGTCAATCGTTCTCAACCTAAGTTTTTTAGATTTCAAAATGTGGATGTAGGTGGAGAGAGCGGTGAGGTTGACATAGGTATGCAAACCAAAGGTGAAAAGGCATTTGTTTTTGTTTTTGTTTTTGTTGAAAATGCTAAGTTGTCAATTGGCGAAAAAAAGGGAAAAGTTCAAAAAATGACACTCTAATACCGCCGGGGGGGGGGGTAGGGTCTTGAAACAATTTATAGATGTGTACAATATTAATCTAGAGGGGGCTGAATATATTTTATTCGATTTTACTCAATTTTCGTTAATAGACAATATTTTGAAAATGCCCCTATCTAGTCAATATAAAGTATCAAGTATAATAAGTGCGGAAATATAAATGACATAAGATATTTACATGGAAACCCTCACGGGAAAAACCACGGGTTAGTAAGCGCGCCACACTCAAACCTCAAATCCACTAATGGCAAGATGAATACAACCTAATCCCGGTATAACTCACCACCACTACCTAATCCTGGTATAAGTGAATCTAGTCCAATTGCTTGTGATTTATGCAACCTAATCCCAAAAGCTACACAAGTCTTACTTCTCAAATAAGAGATAAAAAGCCTATGTGAATATGTGAAATATCCAAAATGCAATTAGAACTAGGGAACCCTATATGCTTATATAGGATGACAATATTACAATTAAGATAATCCTAGATATCAATAACTAAATGACATGTCAAAAAGTTTAGCTAAGCATAGATAATGAAAACCTAGATAGCTACCACAATACAACTCTCAAACAATCAATACACTAATCTCAATCCTGTATCTATAATATATTCTAATGGCATACAAGTAATGAATGAGATTGCTTGTTAAGAAAGACACAAAATATGTTAGATATTAGTGAAAAGCTTACCAAGCTAAGTGTGTTGAAAAACCCATGCAAAGATGACACCTAGATGATCAAGGATGATGCTAGATGTTGATTGATGCTCATGGAAAAGTGTTTGAGTAAACAAAGAAAAGTTCTTTAGTGAATTTTTCTCTTGGAAAAATATGCTAAGTAAAATATCTGATTTTGAACTCCTTAAACTGACCTAAAGGCAAAGAGGCAAATATATAGGGTGCCAAAATGAAATGACATCGTTTTGAAAAATGGCACAATATTTGCCTTGGGCACTGTACAGGTCGTTGTATGTAGAGCGACTTGTACAGCACCTACCTGGGAAAATGAAGAACATTCTTCATTGGTGATGTACATAGAGCGCTTCTGAATAATGACTCAACATCGTCACAACTCTATTCTTCTCGGGAAACAGAGTGTCGCTGTACATAGCGATTTATGTACAGTGCTTTGTACAGCGACTGTACAATGACCCAACAGCGACCGAATAAATCAATCAAGTATGTACAACGCTTATGCCAAACCTCACTAGGTCTCTGATTGGCGCTGTTCAAACAACGTTATATACAGCGTTTTGAACAGCGCCCATCAGTATGATGCATCTTAAATACCTAAATGTGACAAGGTAATTAATCAACACAAGATGCAATCATATGAGCAAGCATGAAGAGAGATTAATGAACATTAATGCACCTATAAAACATACACAACATACAAGATAAACATATATGCATGAGTCGTATGTGTGCGTGTATGCAACTAAATCTCTTCATTTGCAAGTAAGCACTAGAAATTTACCTTTGGAGTGTTTCTTCTCTTGAGGTCTTGAGAGCCTAAGCTACCCTTATATCAAAACCCTAATATGTGGTTTGTCCACGAAATAAGCCAATCAATAAATAAGACATTACAGGTTTTTTTTTTTCAATTCTCAACTGATGAAGGGGGACTGCTCTAATATGGTCAAAGTTGTTGGACTAACGTGTAGTGGGGTTTTAGGCTTATCTCCAATCCTAAATGTTAGTGGACTCATTTCAACTCACTCTAATAAGAGTGAGTTGGGCTTGGACTATGAGACCCAATTTAAGAGCACATGCATAATAGTGGATCTCACTATGGATCAGGCTTTTAATGATAAATTAGATCATGATCATTTGGGTCAAGTTGGGAGTTCTGTTGAAAAACAAGATGTGTTCTCCCATGAAGAAGGTAGGGATGACAGGGAAATATCTTTTTGGATATTCCAGACGACAATTCCATGATGGGGGATTCAGACCTAGCAATTAATTTTTCTAAGGTTGATTCTAAAGAAAAGATCTCGCGAATTGTCACCTTGGTGAAGGAACCCAAGAAGAGCAGAGGAAGAAAGAAATGTTACTCTTCCAAATGTCACAGCATGAGAACCAGAAACTCTAAGGTGGGGGACTCGGAGTCTAGACAAGAAAAGGTAACAGTAGAAGAGGAAGCTACTTTTAGTACATGGAGCTTGGAGGAGGAATTGGCCAATGTCATCGAGAAGGGACTGGCTTTAAGAGTATTTTTTTAACTTTAAGAATGAATAAGAGGTATCGAGTGGGGACATGGTAAGTGGTATGCAAGATGGCATAGAAGAATAGTGGAATTTAGATGTTGAAGTTGCTAAGATTATAGAAATTGGAAAGGCTATATGGTTCGATTTAAATGGAAAAGAAGATGAAGTGGCAGTAATAATGGCAAGGCGGGAAACGGAAGATGATGAGTGGAGTAGATCACATGAAAATAGATAGAATGTCATGTATTCCGTTTTCTGGTGTTAGGGTCTCTCATTTCCTAAGTTAGCAATGTCATGGAACATTAGAGGATTGGGAAGGGTGGAGAAGAGGAGGTTTGTGAAAAACCCGGTGAACAATCTCAGACCAATTTTTTTTGTTAATTTAAGAAACCAAATTGAATTCTCTTGACAACAAGGTTTTTAGCTCTATCAGTGGTTCTTGATTGTCTAGAGGTATAGGTGTGGAGTCGGTCAGAACAATAGGTGGCCTTATCTCAATATGGAATGATGAGCTTTTCATTGGCAAAGCTTGTATTCAAAACAATCATTGTATCATCATTGCTAGTGAATTAGTTAAGATTGCCAAAGAGGTGGTTTTTTGTAATGTTTATGCTCCGAATGTAAAGAGTGAGAGAGTAGAGCTGCGGGAGTTTATTCTGAAGTCACAGGTTTCACTTCCCATGCCATGGTGCATCAGAGGAGATTTCAACACATTACTTACTGAAGCGAAGAGGAAAGGTGGTAAGACTAGTCGGGTTTCGATAAGAAATTTCAACTCATTTATGCTTCATGCAAATTTGGTTGATAGTCTCATGCATGGATCCTCTTTCTCTTGGTCCAACAACAGAGAATTGGCTTCTTGGGCTCGCTTTGATAGAATACTAATCTCGTCTTGGATCATTTATTGGTTTTCTAATCTAATCCAAAAGGGATTCCAAGAAGTGTCTCAGATCACAACACCATAACCATCGAAGAACCAAGAGAGGATTGGGGCCTGTGTCCTTTTTGTTTTTATGATAATTGGTTAGAGGATGGTGAGTTGATGAAGCTTGCAAGTGAGGGATGAAAGAATAGCAAGGTAATTGGTAATTTTAGTTTTGTGTTATCTTCCAAGCTCTAAATGTCAAAAGACATCATTAAGAGATATGTCTGCTCTATAAAGAAGGATTCTTCCACTATTAAGGCCTATGAAGAATGCCTGGAGGAATTAGATAGACTTGCTATCCGGGATAGTTGGTCTGAAAATGTGAGAGTGGAGCAGGTGGCCATTTTATCGGAATTATGGAAATGTATTATGAAGGAAAAGCAAATGTGGAGACAAAAATCAAGGGTTAAATGGCTCAAAGAGGGTGATAGAAATACAAAAACATTTCACTATATAGCTAATAGGAGAAGGAGAAAAAAATTTATCAGAGACATTCACATTAATGGCGTTAGAATCTCAGAGCCGAGCTTAGTCAAAGAATGAGTGGGTAACTTTTTTCAAAAACCACTTCATGAATGTTTCTTAGAAGTGACCTAGGATTAATGGTTTGAATCTCAACTGTCTTTCGGAGTATGAAAGAGCTTCTCTTGAAAAGCTTTTTGGAGATGAGATGATTTGAAGTTGTAATAGGAGCCAGGCCTCAGGCCTGAACGGTTTGAGCTTCAATTTTGTCAAAGCCAATTGGTCATTGATAAAGGAGGATTTTACAAGATTTATTCATGGATTTCATGTTGACAGCTCAATTGTCAAAGAAGTGAATAAAAAATTTATCGCTCTCATCTCAAAAAATGGTTGACTGGAGTTTATGAATGATTTTCGTCCAATTAGTCTGGTAGGGTCTATGCATAAGATCCTAGCAATGGTGTTGGCAAATTGTCTAAAGGAAGTCATGGATACGATTATTGGGGATACTCAAATGGCTTTTATCAAGAATTATCAAATTTTGGATAGTTTCGTTATAGCTGAGGAAATTATCCATATGTGGAAAAAAGGATGATATCGATGGTTTGCTTGTCAAATTGGATTTTGAGAAAGCGTATGACATTGTGGACAATGTTTTCTTGGACTTTGTGATGAGAGACATGGGTTTTGGTGAGAGGTGGAGACAGTGGATTATGAATTGCATCTCTACTCCAATGATATCAGTTTTGGTAAATGGGAGCCCTACTTTTCAATTCGGTGTGGGAAAAGGCTTATGGCAAGGTGATCCTCTCTCTCCTTTTATTTTTAACATTGTCACAGAAGGTTTGAGTAGCTTATTTAGAAAAACTTCTGAATTGGGTTTGTTAAGTGTCGTAACTTTTGGAGACAACACTATGCATATATCGCATCTTCAGCTCGCAGATGATATGATTCTTTTTATTAAGCTGTGTTTGGAGTATCTTCACAATGCTAGGAGGATTTTAAGATGCTTCGAAATGGTGGCTGGCTTGAGAATTAATTTTCACAAGTCCTGTGTGGTAAAAGTGGGCAAAAAATGGTCAACAGAGGATGGATGGGCAAATGCTTTTAAATGTAAGAAAGCTCCTTACCAATCACTTATCTCGGCCTTCCTTTTGGTGCTAATCAAGTATTAAGGCTTTCTAGAATCCGGTCTTGAATCGAATCAAGAAAAAATCAGCTCATTGGAAAAAGGAAATTCTTGAATAAATGGAGGAGATTGGTTCCAATCAAGGCTGTTTTGTCGAGCATTCTAGCTTATTTCCTATTGATTTTTAGAGTTCCAACTAAGATGGCCAATACTATTGAGAAGTTTCAAAGATCTTTCTTTTGGGGGGATAGCGTGGAGAAGAGGAAAATTCATGTAGTTGATTGGATTTCTTAATACAGAAGCAAGAAACAATGGGGTTTGGGAATTGGTAGAATGGTGGTTAAAAATAAAAGCTTGCTAGCTAAATGGGTTTAGAGATTTGGTACGGAAGATACAGCTTTTTGGAAAAGAGTAATATGTGCTAGATATGGGGTTCTTAGCTCTTGTTTGATATGGGATTGGAATGACAATAATAAAGTGTCTATTTATGTAAAGGTTGTTGCTAGTTTGTTTGTGAATGGTTATGTCTCCAATATGATTATCAAGGAGGGGCTGAAGGTTGTGGTAGGCAATGGAAGCAGGGAAAATTTCTAGAATATGGTAAGAGGGGACGAGGACAGTTTGAAGGTTACCAGCCCAAGAATTTTTATCATGGCAATTAAGAAGCAAGGTGTAGTCCAAGATTTCAGTTATTGGCAAGGCAACAAATGGGTATGAGAATTGGCTTTGCATAGACCTTGTTTTGATTGGGAAAAGGCTCATGGAACATTTCTTAAGAACAATACCATGAGGAGGAATATTCCGGACATTTTGGCGTGGTTATTTCATCCTGATGGCAGATTTTTGATGGGTTCTTTTCGTATTAGTCTTAAAGACAATTTTTCTGTGAGCTCTTTGGATTCTAAGTATATTTGGAAATGTTTATGCCCTCCCAAGGTTGAGATTTTTATTTGGCAAGCTTTAAGAGGTAAAGTCATGGTAGGGCAAGTGATGCAAGATTTTAGTTTAGGTCTTGCGCTCTCTATGGTTTGCCCGATGTGCAAAAAGGAGACAGAGACGATTGATCATCTATTCCTCCTTTGCCCTTGGTCTTAGAATCTCTGGACTGTTTGTATGGATTGGTGGGAAGTTATGTGCTACTCCTATAACACTTTGAAGGATTGGTTTCATAGCTAGCCTGGTTTATGCCCATTAACCATATATAGTCGTGCTTGGAATTCTCTATTTTTCACCATTTCCTGGACCAATTGGGATGCTAGAAGTCAGAGGATTTTCAAGGACATTTCGACATCGGTTATTTAGGTTTCTGATATGGTGAAATTCAGGGTAGCATGGTGGTTCAAGTGCCATGGGAAAGGCTCCAAGCTTTCCATCTCTACGATTCCACTAAACGTTAAAAATAGCTATCTAGATTCTAAACATATGAAGTTGGTAAATCTAGATGTTTGGACCCCTTCTTTCTGTTGATGGTCTGAAATTCAACGAGGACGGCTCGTCAAAAGGAAATCCTAGTAATGCCAAGATTGGTAGTGTTCTAAGAGATTGCTCAGGCAAGGTCTTGGGCCTATTCTCCAAGTTTGTGTGGGGTTTTAGAAACTAATTCTATAGAAATTATCGCAATTCATACGGTTGTTTCCCTTTGTGCTAACATCACTAACTTTGTGGGCAAGGAGATTAATTTTATTAGTGATTCGAAGGTGATTGTTTCATGGGTCAATTCGAAAGGTTTAGGTAGTTTGAACCATGTCAAGCTCATTTACGACTTCTGCAGCCTATTGATTGCTCTTGGTAATTCTCGGGTCATTTTCAATCCTAGAGCCAACAATTCGTTCACTGACATGTTAGCTAAGAAAGGTTCTGGTGTGGATGGGGATGTGTTGATTTGGGAGGTGCACTACTTTTTTTTTTCCTTGCTGTTGCTTTGCTCTGTTTTGTTTTATTTCGTTGTGGGTGCCATGTTCTCCTTGCTTTGTTTTCGTTTATATTTATTTGGCTTTGGTTGTTTGCTTGTTTCTTCCTTTGGCCTCTTTTGACTGTCTTAATAAAATTTTAGATGCTATTCAAAAATAAAAATAAATAAAATACAACAAACGAGCCCTTAGTGAAGATAATTATTAAAAGTATTTCCCAAGTCAATCTTTTCATCGAACACTTTTTTAGTTTCGTCAAACCGTTTTCACAGCTTTCTGTTTCATTTTACAATAAGAAAACCATCACATATATAGTAATGTTTAGTTAACTAATGCATTTTGTAAGGACACATATAATACCAACTTTATCTATATATATATATGTATGTATGTATATATTTACTCTTTAAAGGGTAAATAGTGCTCATTCATCAGACAATTTTGATTTTTCTAAAAATATATTAAAAGAGCTTATAGGATCTCATAAACAATATTGATGAACAGTGATAACCTTATCATCATATGCAACAACAACAACAACAACAACAACAAAAGGCGAAAACATTATTGATTTGGTAATATATATATATACAAATATTTTTAAGCAGCAAATGGATATTAAAGATAAGCGCTTTTTTTTTTTTTTTGAAAGGCAAATGATATTCAAGGGGCTCATCAAAAAGACAAGGCAAACACCTACAAACAAGAACACCTAAAGAGGAAGCGACAAAAGAAACAAGAAACAAACAGAGCATCACAACAAACACCCATAGGACGAAAACAATGCACTGCCCAGTAAACATAAAACAAAGGGACGCAAATAAGTAGAGGCAACCCAAACAATACACAAACAAAACCAATAGAAACAGAGACAAAAATAGGACAACAAAAATGAAATAGAGACAGAAAAACCCGAACACAAGTGCTCCAAGCCACCATGTTAGCACCTCTACCAGACCCATTTTTAGCCAGCGAATCGGCTACCATATTAGAGACTCTAGGATTGAACACAATGCGAGCGTGGCCCAACTTATTAAGGTTACTTCGAATATCGAAAATAGACTGCACTTGATCAGCACTGTCAATCCTACCACCATTGATCTAGGAAACGACCACCTTTTAATCCCTAGCAAAAGTAATAGGTTTATCACTCACATCCGAATTCAAGACACATAAATCGACCACTCTCACGATTGCCAAAACCTCAGTAGATATGGCATCTATACCATCCACATTGACAGCGAAGAGACAAAGAATTCTGCCATTATGGTTTCTAAGAACTCCTCTAATACCTGCTTGACTGGAAAACCCTCTTGACGACCCGTCTACGTTGAACAATAAAGAATCAAAGAATAGAGGGTTCCAAACCTTAAGCTTTGAGGCCTTTGTACCTCTGACCTCAACACAACAATCTTTAAGGTTCAACATGATATCAGTAATGGAATTCGAGGAACCCCCACCATAATTCGTAAACCACCACGCCACACTAAACTTCACCATATCCCCTACTTGGCTAATACTGGTAATACTGTAGTTGAAGACTTTACAATTCCTTGATTCCCAAATCATCCACACCACCGCGAAGAATAAGGAACACTAAGCTCTATCATATTTATACTTGTGGCACATCCTTCTCCACCCTCTTCACCAAACAAGAACCAAGATAGAGGGACAACAATTTACTTCCCACCAAGACATACAACTGAGCCAAAGCTTTTAAGACCAATTACAAAGGAGAAACAGGTGGTCAATGGATTCCACTTCCTCTAGTCAGAGAGGATACAGAAGGTTAAAACCTATTAACACTCCAAAATTGTTGAGAACATTTTTGACCATGATTATATCGTGGATCAATTGCCAAACAAAACTTTCTATTTTTGGAGGGTAGAAACCATGCCAAACATCCTTGAAGTCCATAAAAGCACCCAATTGAACTACCTCTAAACAATGCTAATAAGACTTGACTGTGAACACGCCTGATGAGTCATGAGACCAGCCAACTATATCCTCCACAGAATCCCACACTTTAATGTCCTCCAAACAGCGTCTAAAGTTATCCCATTGCTACACCTCACAATTGAAAATTGGTCTCCTCAACTGGACATTCCATTCCCAAACAATACTAGACCATCTCCCAAAATTGTACACACAGTTCGACTTATCTGAAGCCAAAGCGAAAATTTGTGGAAAAGCCTCATTTAGAGGTCAACCCTCTACCTTGATATCAGTCCAGAACCTAGCTTTATCCCCCTACCCACTTTCACAACAATGCCATCCTCCAGCAAATTCCCATGCGTAAAACCTTAATCAAACAGCCTGCCAATAGTTTTAATAAAAGTTGAGCCTTTGGCACCACAGCTCCAATCCCATCTCAGAGTCTCCTTCGGAATCTTGATGCAGTAAAATGTTTACTTTCAATTTAAATTAAGTTCGTTCACTGGGATCGGTGATTCAATTGGTTAAAACTACTTAGTCTAGGGAAAATCTACTCTAAGTACTTGAAAATTAAATTGCATAATTCTATGTTCTCACTTAGTCTCATTAAGCACTTCAATCCAATTTTAGGGCTTGTTTTAAAATAAATCCATTAAGTTCTAGGTCTTTCCCATTACTTACACATGACCATGTAATTAGCAATGGTTAATCCCTCTATTTACTCTTAAAACTCCAAGCCAAGTTGGTCTAGCATGGCCGTGCATAAACCAACCTTTCCAATTAATAAGTTTGTGAGAGAATTAGATGGGATGGCCACCCACACCTAGCGATTCATGCAATAATTGAAACTAAAATCGAATTGAATTAAGAGAAATAGACTAATTAATTACATAGAGTAGTCCAATACGGTTACATCAATCCCCTAGCTATAGAATTAGTTACACATCAATGGAAAAAGAGAAGAGAAAACAAAGGAGTAGAGAAAACCCATATGTGTCTTGAAAGCTTCTTCATGAGAATCCTCTTTCTCTTACTTGCAAAACTTCCAAGGATGGATGGAAATGGTTGTGTAGAAGGGAATATGTGAAAAGGATGATGAAAAATGGTGTAAAGGTTGTAGCTTTTGTGATTTTTGTATGTATGGTGATGATGTAGGAGGGTAAAGGCTGTTGGGTGTGTGGTTGCTCTGATAGAACAGAGAAAATGCATTTATATAGGTAGGGTATAAGGTGGGCGTGAAAAGACCGTTGTACCCCTGATTTGCTGTGAGGTGAGTGGTGTGGCAAGTGGCTCACTCACCATGAATGCTTGCTGTAATGCTGGAAATCTAGTTCGAAGATGAGGCAAGAGGTTGTGGAGAGAGGCTTACTCGCCATGCCTAGTTGCCATGCACGCTAGGATTTTTATGGCTAGAGAGTGAGGCGAGTGACCCACTCGCCATGACTGGTCACCTTAAAAAATTGCAATCTTGGCAACCCATGAGGTGACTGAGGCCACTTGCCTTGATTGGTCGCCACACCAGATGGAAAAGTTTTCCAAATCTCTACTTTTGCTCCATTTTCAGCCTCTAATCCACATCTTAAGCTTCATTAGGCTACAAAAACCTACATACTTGAAATTGCTACAAAAGAAACATTAAACACCAGATTTTACCCAGGAAACGATCAAAGGAAAAGGAATTGGAAGCTAAAATCCGATATTGAATTGGTTCGATCAAATCTCGTATTTGGCGAACACAACCCTTTTCCAAAACGAGCTCTCTTCCATACCAAACCTCCAAACCCATTTTGCCAAGAGACCTTTTGTAAGATCCTTTATTTGTGTTGGCTTGATTCCATTATAAAACTCTCTTTATTTGTATTAGTTGTTGTTTAGGTGGTTATTGGAAGAAAGAAGCCTCAAAGGTGAAGAAGCAACATCTCCTGCAAATTTTGTCTTCAAGGGGAACATCGCATACTTGGATGTTAAGGTATCAAGATTCTTCTTCCTCTTACAAGGAGTTGGCGCACACACACACAATTCATATATGTGTGTCCCTGCATCGTAGTTCAAACATTTGGTATAATATTTTCACACACATTTAGTATGCACATGCATTTATCTCATTGTTGACAATTTTGTAGAATTGCATGTTTTTTCACTATCGCTTAGATATTGCATGCTTGTGTTGCATAGTATTTATTTGTTTGTATTTCTTGTGTTTTGGACTTGAACATGATCTTATTTGATTCCTTATTGAGTTCCGGTCATTTCGGTTACTCATTCACTAAGTTTCAAGTCCATATGACGTAGTTATGCTACTTTGCATTCTCATTCGTTGAGTTATCTTCATCGTTGTTTTCCGAGATGAATTCTCAAATTTTTGTCAAAGTTTCATAGTCTTTGTTGTGCTTGAGGGAGTCATGGTTTGTAATCTAAAAACAGATTTGAATTCGGAGTTCAGAGGCCCGAATTTGGTCGAAGAACGTGGAAGGTGCGCAAGAGGGGTTTGCATGGCCAAAGGCCATGCCTTGGCCACCCCGTGGAGAGGCCGTGTGACCCACGGCCAGAGCAGCCCTCTGGTCCCGTGGGCCACATGCGCCCCACACGGGGTTAGGTGATGTGTTCACTTTCAATTGGTTCGATTCTTCCCTCCTTGAAAGCTTTTTAAGTATTCCTCCCTCCCTCCATATTTTTTTATGAACTTGAAGAATACAAAAACGAAATTCTGCAGATTTCTTCATGATTTTGATTTTCTTATTTCAATCATAACTTCTTCATACGAACTCGAAATTGAGTGATCCAAAAACCAAACTGTTGGTCTTGAAGAGAGCTATAAACACCAAGTATTTCCATAGCCATTTGAGTTCCTAATTTTTTACTGTGCATCAATCTCAGTTCGAGATTTGAGTTTGTAAGTATTCATCTTCTTCTTACTTTCATTGTTGATCATCTCTTTAATATTCTTATTTGATTGATAAAAGATAATATGAATGACTTTAATTCACATGCTAGGGTTATATGATGATTGATTTTTGAGTTTATCTTTTGTGAGTTCATATAAACATACTTTTGATAAACTTGAATGACATGAACTTGATTCTAGAAATGCTTTGTGATCTTATGCTTGATTGTTGATTTCTAGGTTTAGTTTCATGTTCTAAGAGCTAGAATACTTTGATTGTGATATTCTATCATCTAGTTTTTAATTGATTCACATGCTTTGATTTCTAGATAGATTTTGTGATTGTGTGTTGAAAGCATATTCTAGAATTTCTTTAAGCATGTTTATAGAGCTTGATTGATAGCTTTATTTGTTTGTGATTTGCATCATTTGCATCACCTAGATCATTGCCTTGTAATAGGTTGAAGTCTCTTGCAAAGTGAGTGAAGCTTTGACTTGAGCAAGAAGACTTGGCTAGGAAAGGTTTCCGGATAGCCAAGCAAGAAGCCTTAGTTAGGATCAAGTGGATCCGGATAACTAAGTGAAAGTCTTAGCAAGGAGTTGTGTACTCCGGATGGTTGAGCTAGGAGAGCTTAACTAGGATCCTAATGATCTAAATTGCTAAGCGAGGAAATCTTCCTAGAGGCTTGAGAGCCTTGGATAGGGAGTTGCTCTGTAAAGGTGTAGGACACATCTTGGATAGAGAGTAGGCTTTATGAATCACTAGCCTGAGGGTTGATTATGATTTGATAGCTTGAAATGGATATCATAGTGTTGATAACTTTAAGTGTGTAAGTCCTTTTCATATAGTGGATTTGCTTTGCCGGTGGTTGTGGATTCAACCCGTGGATGTTTCCTCTTTGAGGTTTTACCACGTTAAAATAAATTGTGTCTCATTTTCGCTTTATATTTCTTTATCTTCCATATGTTCACTTGTATTGATTCTTTTGTATATTGATGATTCACATGTATTGATTCTTTCTATACAATTGCTATATCATTGCAAGTATTCATTTCACTCTTATATTCCGCATTTTTGAATATTAGAAGAATTTGGGACTATACCTATTCACCACCCCCCCCCCCCCCCCCCCCCTCTCTAGGTATAAAACACTATTGTTTTAAAGGGAATTTCACCTTTATTCTTGTTTAAAACTGAACCGATTCCTAGCCTTCCATTTTCTTTGCTTTTGCACAACGTTTCCCACTTAACAGCATGTATCTTCTTTTTTTCCAAACCATCTCCCCAAAAGAAATTCCTCTGTAATCTCTCTAACTTATGTGTCACCCATATGGGCCTTTTGAAAACCAACATGTAATAGGTTGGGATACTCGACAACGCCACCTTTATGAGAACTAATCTACCACCCTTGTTAAGAAACTTTTTCTTCCAAGGAACAAGGTGATTCTCAACTCGTTGAATCAAATCCGACCAAAAACTTCTAGAACTCGGATGACCTCCCAACGGAAGGCCCAAATACACAATGGGCAACGAGGCACTCGGACATTTGAACACTTCCGCCTAGTTAATCGCCCCCTCCCTAGTTTTCCCCACCTCCACCACACAACTTTTTATGGAAATTGATCTTCAAACCCGACGCCAATTGAAAACATCTCAAGATACGATACCTTAAGTTGAAGGAAAAGGATAGTGTCATCAGTAAACTGTAAGTTGGACACATGAATACCTTCCAGTTCAAAAATCACCCTTTTCACTAAGTCCAAGTTTGTCGTTTTTCGTAACAATGCACTCAAACCGTCCACCGCCACATTAAAAGAAAAGGAGACAAAAAGTTGCCTTGACGGAGACCTCTCTCCATCCCGAACTCATGAGTCGGGCTACCATTAACCAAAACCGAAATATTCGGGGATGAAATACAACTTCTCATCCGTTACCTCCACTTCCACCCGAAACCCATTTCTTTCATCTTATCGTCTAAAAAGCTATGGTCCAGGCTATCGTAAGCCTTTTCAAAGTCGAGTTTCACCATAAGACCCCCACCCCCCGGTCCCCTTTTCCAATGATGGATAATCTCTTCTGCAATAACGAAACTGTCAAGGATCTGTCTATTACTAACAAAGGCCATTTAAGCCTCCCCAATCACTGAACTAATCATTTTTTTTTTCATGAGATTCGCCAAGACTTTTGCTAGAACTTTGTACATGGAACCAACTAGACTAATAGGTCTAAAATCCGACATGGTAATCGATTTGACTCGCTTCGGAATGAGGGCGATGAAAGTCTTGTTTAGCTCCTTGACAATTGAACCATCCAGGTGAAATTCCTTAAAGAAATTCATGAAGTCGTCCTGAATAACATCCCAATTGTCTTTAATGAATTTCATATTATAGCCGTCTGGACCTGGCGCTTTATTACCATCACAATTAGCCAAGGCAAGTCAAACTTCTTCCAAAGTGAAAGCCTCTTCCAATGAAGTACTTTCCACCTTCGACAATCTCTTAAGGGGCAAGTCCAAAATCTTGGGACATCGCCATCTCACTTCCTTTTAAAGATAAGTTTAATTACTAGTATTTGTAGATCGGATCATCTAACGACCACATATTCATTATTTGCTATTTGCTCAGCATCCCCAAACAAATTAATATATATATATATATATATGGAGAACTTTAAAACTAGCCAAAAAATTAATGGGTTTATTGTTTTTGTCCAAGGTTATCATTTTTATTGTTTTTGGACAAGATTGCCCTTCTTTATAAAAAAAAAAATTCTTTTTTTTTTCTTTTTCTTCTTCTTCTTCCCGAAAATAAAAGCAACTTTTTTTCTCTATTTTCTTTTTCTTCTTCCCAGACCTCCATCTTATTTTTCTTCTTCCCGGATGTGTTTAATTGTGTTTCTTGGTGTGTTTAATTTGGTCTTGCCCTAGCGTGTTTAATTGATTTTCCATGGTATGTTTAATTGAGTTGCCTTGGTGTGTTTAATTGGTCTACCCTGGTGTATTTAATTGGATTGTCGTGGTGTGTTTAATTACGTTGCCTTGGTGTGTTTAATTGAGTTGCCCTAGTGTGTTTAATTGGGTTGTCCCGGTGTGTTTAATTGGGTTGCCTTGATGTGTTTAATTGATTTACACCTGGTGTGTTTAATTGGGTTGCCCTGGTGTGTTTAATAGATTTACATATGATGTGTTTAATTGAGTTGCCCTAGTGTGTTTAATTGATTTACACCGAGTGTGTTTAATTGATTTACACTCCGGTGTGTTAATTGGGTTTCTGTGGTGTGTTTAATTGATGGTCTGATCTGTTTATTTGGTGGCCTGATGTGTTTAAACAAAATGAAATCTGGAATTTTGTTTGAAAAAAAATCAAATCTAAAATTTTTTGTTTTAAAAAAATTTTGATTTTTTTTTTTTTAACAAAACCCAAACCAAACAAACTCCCACAATTTATAAAAACAACCACCACCCTTAAAAAAATCTAAAACTTAAAAAAAAAAATTAAAAAAAAAAAAACTAAATTTCTTAAAAAAATCTGCAAACCAAATGTAAAATTTTTTTAAATAAAAATCCGATTTTTTTTTTTTAACCAAACCCAAACCTAAACACAACTCCCACCATTCATAAATACAACAACCACCCTCAAATCTAGAAATTTTCTTTGAAAAAAAAAATGAAATCTGAATTTTTTGTTTAAAAAAAATCAACAACCACTATTCATAAAACCACAACCACCTTCAAACCTAGATCGGATGACAGACGATTGGAAAACCCATCGGAAAACCCAAACTTAAACACAACGAAATCTGAAATTTTTTGTTTTAAAAAAATCTGATTTTTTTTTAAATCTAGAAAAAAAACGAGAAAGAGAAAGAGAAGAGAGGAGAGAAGACGTGAGAGAGAATAGAGGAGAGAAAGAGAGAAGACGGAAGAGAGAGGATGAGAGAAAGAAGAAGAAGAAGAAGAACGCCTAAGAGAGAAAAGGAGAGAGAGAAAGAAAAAAAAAGATTCTACAGAAAATGAGAGAGAAAATGTGAGAGAAGAGGTAAAGAAAAAAAAAATAGGGGCAATCATGTCTTCACAACCATATTGATGACAAAAACAATAAAAATGATAATGTTGAACAAAAACAATAACACCTCTTTATTTTTGACTAAAAGACTCTATTTCCTCATATATATATATATATATAATATATTATGGACGGAGCCCTTCAGGGGCTTGGGTGGGCTATAGCCCACCCCAAGTTTTTTGAAATTCATTTCTATATTTGAATTAATTTTTATTTTTTTTAAGAAAAAAATAGCTATAGTCCAAATGAAATAATTCCAAGCAGCCCATATAAAATTCAATTTTCATTTTCAAACTAAAGGCCCAATAACCTTAAACATAATAAAATTAACCCAACAACCCAACTAGTCCAAATAAATTGTTATAAAATACCTTTTTTTTTTTTTCACTTTCCCAGACCCCTACCTATCCCTCACCCTCTCTCCACTCTCCAGCATCAGCCATTCTTTGTTCACTTTCCCATTTTTCCTTTATTTTTTTCACTTTCCCAAATCTCATATTCCAAACCCTAACTTGTCTTTTTCCTCTTTAATCTCTCAAGTTACAAGTTAAGAAGATAATTTCCTTTACTTTAATATTTTCTTTTTATTTACTTATAATAAATTTAATTTTCGGTTTTATATTTTATGATTGATATTTAATAAAGTCTTGTATTTCATGATTAAGATTTTAGGTTTTATAATGTTTAGTGAACAGATTATTTTTTTGGAGATTTGCTTTCTAGACAACTTAGGGTGGTTTGCGGCAGGAGAAAGTTGTGAGTTTTTATTTTATATTGAATTTATTAATTAATAGTGATGATAATTATTTTGAATTTTAATTTTGTTATGGTATGTCAAAACTTAAGCTTAATGATTGTGAATTTGTGATGATATTTTTATTGGACTTGCAGTAAAAAATTAATAATAATTTTTGAAGATTATTCTTTGTTTTTAAATGTTTATTTATGTCATATTTTTTTTTATCATAGGTTATAATGTCAAATATTCATCATATTTCTAAATCAAGTAAATAATTTTTTTTTTGCAACAGCAATTTTATTAAAATCCAAAGGAAACGCAAAGCTTACAACAACCATACAAAGGATAGCATATATCAGAAATACCAATACTCATACTGATAACACATATACCCAAACCAAGCACAAAACGTTACTTCCCAGCTGAGGAAAATTAAGTAATGGCAAAGTAACTTCACAAACTCCATTCTAGCCTATCACCCTCCGAATTAGCAGCCACTTTGGCTAAACAGTCTGCCAAAGAATTAGCTTCTCTTGACGTAAATGAGACAGCAAGAGAATGACTGGAGAATAAAATTTGCCTGATATCATACAGCAAATTAACATGACTAAGCAGCCCGAATCCATCCCCATTTATCCAAGACACCGCAACTTTAGAATCGCTCATAATCGTAATATTCCGATCAACTAACAACTGACAAGAAGAGATCATAATGCATGCCTTGTGAATAGCAAGAATTTCCACCACAATTGGCTCATCTGTGTCTACCTTTAAAGAGAAAAGACATAAAATTTTTCCATTTGCATTCCTGAGAACACCCCTAATGCCCGCTGCTCCCGAACTCCCTCCCACAGAACCATCAACATTAAAAACCAAATCAAAACCAACGGGAGGAGACCAAGAACTACTAATCTTTTTCCTTGCAACTTTCCTGTCCACACACCTATTTTCTATATCAAGGAGAAGCAAAGTGGTATCAACATTGGATCCACTCCCATAATTTTTGAACCACCACACCACCCTGAATTTAACTGTATCCAAAGACATTATCATATCTGCACTCTTTCCACTAAACACCACATTGTTACGAACCTCCCAAATAGTCCATACCATAGCATAAAACAGAAGATACCAAGCCCTCAAACTCTCTTTTGAGGGACACAAACCAGACCATCCTTCCATCCAACCTTCAACAGTGAAATTGCTACAAAAACTGACACCCCACCAACCCATTGCATGTGACCACAGCAAAGATGACCACCCACAATGAAGAAAAATATGATCAATCGTCTCATAATCTTTACCACATAACGAACAGTCTAGGCTAACCATCTGAGACATTCCAAACCTTAATAACACACTTCTAACTAAAATTCTTCCTTTAAGAAGTTGCCATAAAAAGACTTCAACCTTAGGAGGACAAATCCCCTTCTAAAGAAAAGGGCAAACATTTTGATTATTCCCACCTCTGGTATTTTCCAAGCAACATCTAAAAGGTCTCACCAAAAACAAACCATTAGAATTAAAAGACCACGCCATAGCATCTTAAATATCCTCATGAATGATGAAACATTCCAGAGACATCAAAAAAATATTCCACTGCTCAATCTCCCAATTAAAAAGTTGTCTTCTCAAACCTATCTCCCATTTCCACTTAGATCCATCAAAACTCCCAAATTCCCTAACCATCCCAGCTTTATTATTTGCCAAGGCAAAAATCCTAGGAAAAGCCATATTCAAAGGAATGGAATCCCATTTTAAATCATACCAGAATCTGACATTTTCGCCAAACCCTACTACCACCTGAAAACCTTCTTTCATAATGTTGTATGTTCGCTAGTCTACGTCAAATAATCTATTTACTGACTTGACGAAGTTAGAACATACATTCGAATTTTGACAGCCCCATACCAACCCATTGTTTCTCTAAATCAAGTAAATAATAAACTATGGATATGACTACATTGTTGGGAAATTAAATCCCAATAACATTATTGGAATTTTATTACAAGATTCTTCCAATACTTTGTTGACATGTGGCAACCAAATAATTTTAAAAAGATGAGTAACTGGTTATTACCAGTTAACCAGTTACTTTCAAATTATTTTATTATAAAAATGTAATAATCTAATTTAATTTAATTTAAATAATTGTGTTAAATAATTTTAAATAATAATTAGATAAGGATTATACATATCCTCACAATGATCTTCTGTTATTTAAATAAATATATGATATTGTTTTTATTATTTGAATTTGTATTTAATTTAATTAAACATTTATAATATAACAGATTTAAAATAGTCAAAATTAATTTTTTAAAACTATTATTATTTTCAGAAAAAAAAAATATATATTGTTTAATTTTTAAAATATTTTTAATTTATTATATTTTGAAATTTATATTTATTTGATTTAATTATATAAAATATTTGTAACATAATAATTTTTGAATTAAAATTTCATTTAAAATATTTATAATTATTTTTTTTTATTTTTTATTTTTTATATGATAAATTATGTGTAACATAATTTCTGTACAATCTAACAAATTTTGGATAAAAAAGTGTAATTTAGATGAGTGTGGTAACAATTTTTTTTTTCTTTTTTTTAATAAAAAATTTCCAATTTTTTAACAAATTTTAAGTGATATGTAACAATAAATTCATAACACGTAACAATTTTACCATAGTATGTAACAACTCGGTTTATACGAGCAACAAAATATATTTTGTAACAAGTTTCACATAGAAAGTTGTAGTTAAAATGTTTGTGGTAACAATTTCACGCTTGTTTGATGTGTAACGAAAAAGTTGTAAGTTATAACAATATTGTCGTATCATGTAACAACTCATTTTATATGTGTAACAAAATATCTGTACTATGTAACAAGTTTTACATTAAAAAAAAATAATTAAGTAAGATGTATGTGGTAACGATTTAACGTTGTAACAAATTTGACATGATGTGTAACAATAAAGTTGTAAGTTGTAATAACTTTGATGTAGCATGTAACAACTCGATTTATATGGGTAACAAAATATATGTGTTTTGTAACAAGTTTGACATAGAAAGTTGTAGTTAAAATATTTGTGGTAACAATTTCACGTTAGTTTGATGTGTAACGAAAAAGTTGTAAGTTGTAACAACGTTGTCGTATCATGTAACAACTCATTTTATATTGGTAACGAAATATTTGTATTATGTAACAAGTTTTACATATATTTTTTTTTAATTAAGATATATGTGGTAATGATATAATGTTGTAACAAATCTAACATGATGTGTAACAATAAAGTTATAAGTTGTAACAACTTTGACGTAACATGTAACAACTTGATTTATATGGGTAACAAAATATGTGTTTTGTAACAAGTTTCACGTCGAAAGTTGTAGTTAAAACATTTATGGTAACAATTTCACGTACTTTTTTTTTGAAATAGAGATGTACAAAGTACCTTTTTTTTTTTTTTTTTTTTTTTTTTTTTTTTTTTTTTTTTTTTTTTTTTTTAAAGCCACACATAGTGAGAGAAAAATAATGAATATTTTCTAATAAAGCTATGAGCAAACATAACCTTCATAACTCTTTTCAGGATACTAAACAAGGGTGAAGATGCATATTTGGCTTAGGGTTCTTTTAAAATAATAATAATAAAAAAAAAGATGAAGATGAAAGAATCGTGAAGATAATCTGGTTTAGGGTTCCATTAATTTGACGGTTTTTTTTTTAATTATTTTTTTTCATAATGTTAAAATCGGATATATAATTTTATTTTTTTTAGAGATCCGTTTTTTTAATTAAATCCTTTTTCTTATCTTTTTTTAAGTAATTTAAATCCTTTTAAAAAAAATAAAAAAATTAATCCCTTACCATCTGATATGCCTTCTTATCTCCTACTATTATTAATTATTTGAAAAATAAAAGAAAAGAAACTGGTTGAAAAGGTTTCAAGTTTTTACTGTAATAAAAGATATTTTTTCAAATTTTAATAACGTCCATTAGATTTGCTTTTATCCAATCCAATGGTAGTTATTAAGTCCAATGACGTTATTGGACCAGTAAGGTAGTATGACCCATAAACTATACGGTCCTTTTTTAATAATACTGGGAACCAATCAATAAGTAATGCTCCTACTAGTAGTAGAGATTTTTATGAGTCACATTCTTTTAAATGTTAAAGGCTTGAATCTGAAAAAGTTGATGCTTCTTTTGAACGAGACCTAAGATTACGAAAAGCAATTTGGATGTATAATGTTAATCAATAAGATGAGGTTCGAAGAGCATACATAGACATGGGAGCATGCATCGATGTTTTTTTTATGAAATTTCTCACGTATCGTTTTGATTTGATTATTATAAAGAAGAATTTTTTTTTTAATAGTTAGTTCAAAATTTTAGGATTTTTAAAAAAGAAAATAAAATTTAGATTAGCCACCCTCATTTTTTTTCTAGCTACGCCCCTGATATATATATATATATATATCGTTATTTTAGTTTTCAATTTATTGTGGCCATCCCTGAAATTTATTTATGTGGTGAATTTTAACTTAAATAGTATTGAGTTAGAAAAATCCCATTACTTGTGCAATTTAATTTGTATAATCTGAACGAGAAATCCTTCCGTACAGTAACAGACACAACACAAAATTATTTGTATAATAATTATTATTTAAATTTTTTGTTGCTAAAACATTCAACACGGGGAATAGATGAATCTCATTATTTCACTCAAATGGGAAAACATTGTGATGACACATACACAGTGATTCATAATATTATTAGGATGATCAATTCTCAACACAATCGTACGGCATGGTCAATCCCTAACCAATTCTAGGAATTTCTATGATGATGCCATTTGCGTCAACCCAAACACGAACCCTAGTGCAATCGATATCCCTAGTTACCGGTGTTCCTTCCAGCAATATCATAACAGAGCAGAGACATTAGGGTTCTCTCTCTCAACCGTCGCTGCTACAGTAACATCCACCCCTTGAGCAGTTGAGCTCCTACCAACTCAGCCATGAAGCCTTACCTACAAAGTTACAAAAAGTTGAATTAGAGAGTATCGTTTATCATGACATAAGTTTAATAAATATGGTTTATATTTAAATTATATTATCTATGAATTAATATATATCAAATGGTAGGATCCTGCACATTTTTTCATACCAATTAATTTGTAAGGTTATAGAAATTTATACATATAGAAATGCCATTCATAATGTATATAAATGGTGTTTTAAATATTAAAACTAATTTATTACCTTCATAATCTCCGCAGACGTATGACTAGGGGTGGGCACAAAAACTGAAACCGAATTGAATCGAATCGAACCGAACCGAAAAAGGGTGTTTTGTTCGGTTCATAGCTTCTACTATATTCAAACCGATTTGAAATTTGAAAATCGAATTGAATTCGGTTCGGTTTCGGTTTTAGACATACAAAATCGAATCGAACCGAATAAACCGAATTGTCTTAATTAATTATTTTCTAAGGTTTAATTTTATTATGGACTGTTTGTTGATGATGTTTTATTTTGGACTATATTATGTACTACGTTTTTTGACTTCTATTTTATATAAGTTATGAGGATTTTATATTTTAATTGAGTATGTAGACCAAATAAGATTGAAATTTTATATTTGGATTGAAAATTGGGTTGTATTTTGTTTAATTTTTTTATTTTTTTTTTACATATTATGTTTTCTTGAAAAAGTTTAAGCCTAAATGTCAAAAATGCAACTTAAAGGCCCAAAATATATATATATATATATATATAAACCTTCAAATCCCAATAGGCCCAAAGCCGAATTGAAACGAATCGAACTGAACCGAGATAAAGGTGTTCGATTCAATTCAGTTTTCATATTCAAAACGGTTTAAACCGATTCACATTTTCAAAAACCGAATATATGTCGGTTCAATTTGGTTTTGGCCAAAACCGAACCGAATCGAACTGAACCATACCTACCCCTACGTATGACATACTCGTATTTTTTTTTTCCTTTTCTGTGCTTTTGAGTTACTAAGTTTGTTTGTTATTATTATTATTATTATTATTATTATTTTGAAGAGATTATTGATGTGTATTTATAGAGTAGCATCTAGGGATGGGCGTTTCCTCATGGGGTCCCATCCCCCACGGGCCCCCATAGAGTTTTGGGGGCAAATTTTGCCCCCAAATGGATTTTGGGGGTGGGGGTGTGGGCAAACTTTGCCTCCAAATAGATTTTGAGGGAGGTGGTGGGGGTACCCACCCCCAAACCCAAAACCCCATTTCCCCCAAAATAAAAAATATATATTATTTTTATTTATATTTTTATATAAAAAATTTATTTTGTATTGTATTTTGTATTACATTTTTATTACTTTTTAGATTGAATATTTTAACAGTGTCAAATTAAAGATTAGAATGTCTAGATTCGAAATTTCGAATTCTGACTTTCGGATTAGAAATTGAAAATTTAGAATTGAAATCGAAAAGAAACAAGGGAAATGGTTTTGGGTGTAGGGGAGGGAGGACCAGCCCCCAAAACGCCCCCACCCCCAGTCCCCCTAAATGGGTTTTGGGGGAGGTGGTGGTTGGAGGTTTGAGGAATAGAGGTGGGGGTACCCTCCCCAGCCCCATTGGGCCCCCACGCCCATCCCTAGTAGCATCCCTATTGCTGCGTGGCAGTTTGGAGTTGGTAATTTTTGACTTAAATAATAATAATAATAATAATAATAATTGAAGGTACTTTGTGACTTCTTAATTAGCAGTTGCATAAGCTTCAAAATTATTTTAACAAACACATGTTAGAACTCAAAAACATGCTAAGAAGCTCGCAAGTATTGAATGGTGGTTGAATATATATACTTTAAACACAATCCACACATTGATTAAGTATATAAGCTAATCTTTAATATCCATTTGCTGCTTAAGTATATTTTGTAAATGACTAAATCAATATTGTCTGCGTTTTTTTTTTTTTTTTTATTTATTATTATTTGCACATGCATAATCACAAGAGCAAACCTTATCATCACAATATGGTTTTATATTTCTAAATATATACTGGCTGATACAAAATTAATATTGTCTGCAATAAACTCTTAGGAACAAAATAAGCAAGTTGATAAACGTACAAGTTACTGAGCCTAGCACACAACTTTCATATGCGCATGCAAATGTCTAGTTGACTAGCTGTCATTGTTATTTATTCTTCATCATCATCTTCTAAAGTTTAGTTATTGTCTATGGTACATCAAGAGCAATAAATGAGTTTAAGTAAATATATGAGAAAGTGAGAAAAGGAAAAAAAAAAAAAAAGATTTTTTTTATAATATTCCTTTTTTAAAAAAAAAAATTTTAAAAAATTTAAAAATAAAAATAGGGAGTATTTTAGACTTTTAATTTGAACCTTAACTATTGACCGTTAGAACTACTTAGAAGTTAACGAGAGAAATGTAAGGGGAAAGGATGTCCATATTACATTTTAAACGTCAAATACTTGTGTCATATGTGTAATTATATTTAACCTCGAAGATGTATCTCAAAAAATAAGAGAAAATAAGTTTTTCAACCAAATAACATCAATAGCAGTCCAGGCAAGAAATCTATACCACCTACCCCCCCCACGCCCCCCCCCCCCCCCCCCTAATTTTTCTGTTGCTGCAGGCCTGTATACTTTTACCAGTGTCGTATGAGCTTTTCTGGGATCTGTACTGTGAGAATGTTATCAGACTGAGAGCTAGCCTCAGTTGCATTAGTTTTTTATTTAGTTTCTTCAACATGTAATATGTAAACTCTGATAGGAAGGAAGTTGGAGATATGTGTACAGTTTCAAGTGGGAGTGTAAATTACCATCCTCATATTACTAATGTTTAGTTAATTTGACATTGCTTTTCATGCAACTTTTTTCTTTCATTATACAAGTTCGTTTGTTATTCTAATATATCGGGTTTTTCCTTTTTAATTTCTAAAAATATATTAAAAGAGCTTATAGCATATCATAAACCATATCGGTGATAAGGTTTACTCTTGTGATCATCTGCAAAAATAAAAACGCAGACAATATTGATTTGGTCATAAATATACAAAATATTTAAGCAGCTAATGGATGTTAAAAAGATAAGCTTAATTTCTGGTTTTCTGTAGAGTAGATAACGACCATTAATTCATTATTTGAAAGTTGCTCTATCAGCAGCCCCAAAACTAAATAAAATATTGCAACTGTTCCGTGTGAATGAAATATATATCTAGACGTTACGTTTGAGTTGTAACACAGTTGTTAAAAACTTTTTGAAGCACATGCAACAGTTAAACATTATTTCTGGTTTGAGTACTTCTGGCTGAAATATATATGCAGCCGCCAAGAAGTCAAAAATCACCAGCTGCAACTACGAAAATGCTACTCGATCTATAAATACCCATCTCATCTCAATATTCTGATCAACTCATCACAAACAAAAACAGGAAGAAAAAAAATACAAATATGTCAGACGAATGCATAGGTAATGAAGTAGTTTTAAGGCTCAAATACAAGTTATATATCTTAAATGATTTAAATGTTTTTTTTTTTTTTTTTTTTTGGTTGAAAGATAATATATATACTTCAAATATAAACCAAATTTTTCTAAAACTTTATTTGATTTGGATTGGATCTCAAAATGTCTTCTATAACTATTAAAGACCTCCAATGCTAATTAAGAGCTGGCCATAGATTCCCACATGATAAATGGTGTTCTCTATTAACTTATAATTAATTAATTATATATATATACTTTTCAGGTAAGAATTCATGGCCGGAGCTGGTAGGAGTTCTAGGGGAGGAAGCAGCAGCAACAATCGAGCGGGAGAATCCAACCGTTTCTGCTTTGATTCTTCTGGAAGGATCAATAATCCTTCCAATGTTCTTATGCACTAGGGTTTATGTTTGGGTTAACACCAGTGGCATTTGTGTAGAGATTCCTATGATTGGTTAGGGCTTACCGTGATTTCTTGATTACTCTTGTATGTTTATTTTCCTAAATAATGTCGTGAATCAGTATATGATTCTATCATCACTAGGTGTTTTGATTATGATGAAATAATATATGATCAATATTAATTGTACGTACTATATATATATATATACATAAGGATTTCTCACCTTCTCTTTTCGATTTTCCGTTAAATTCAGATCATAGGAATAGCGATTAACTTTACATAGGAAAAAGAAAAGTCCCAATCATGTGTTAAAACTATCATGTATGAACTCAGAATTGAATGTGAATATATATTATATAAAAGATAACATATATAAAGCAGAATAACAAATGTCTTCAAAGTTTGAAGTCAATTATTTAATGTTCAAGGAATCTCTCTCGTATCTTTGAAAATGTAGATACAAATTAGATGAGAAAGAGCGTCATTCTATTTCACGAAAATGTAAGAACATTTGTGACATTAGCCCTACATATATATATATATATATATATTTAAATGATAATAACATAGATTCGTGTAATTTCAAAATTAATCAAATCTTATTATTATTACATGACAAAAATACATTGGAAATTTATCATGAATTTCATCAATCTTGTATCAAAATTTATCAAAAATGTAGTAGACAAGGCTTTTGACTAATTCAAAATTATGTATATGAGTATATCTCTACTTGTAGGATGACATACTACATCAATGCATGCATCTCACGAAATGGAAAGTAACTACTAGCTAGTTTGACTAAATGTATAGTCAAATAACACTTAATGACTTCCTGAGGAGTTTGGGTCAAGCTAGCGTGGTTTACTGCTCTAAGGCGTCGAATTCCTTTGCGGATATGTTTGTTTTGCTGCTTCTGTCGCTGCTCTGTTTTCTGTTTTGTTACTGTTGTGCTTCTTTGCTTTTTCGTTGCTGTTTCCTCTTGTTTTGTAGCCTTTTGGGGCCGTTGCTTTGTTTCTTCCTTCAATAAATTGCCTTTGAAAAAAAATATATATATATATAACACTTAATGACTTAAACAATTAACCGTACATGATTTTTGTGTTTAAAAACTAAAAAGCGCCTCTATTGTCTACTGATTTTCAACTGTTGAACAATTGAATTGTTATTATCTGCTTTAGTTAGAAGTAACCTTGATAGTTGAAGCGATTGCAATCTATATATATACAGCCTAAGTCACAGGTATTTACTCTATAAATATGGAGAGATAATTAAGTCAAGGAACGTTCTCTTAATTTTCTTTTTTGTAGTGTGGATTAAAATTGTTATGTTGAGAATATATCCTTTTACTTGTGCGGATTTTCCTTTAATTAGCTAGTTATATTGATTAATCTACAAATGTTAAGTTAAAACGCAATTTCTATGATTTGAACTTAACAGTAAATCGAAAATGGAAAGTTATAAATCCTTAAGATAAAACAAAATTATTTGTGCAATAATTGATACCATATGATTTTATTATAATTACTTCAAAAGAAAAAATTATAATTCTAAAGAATGAGAAAAAACATTACTTTATTATTATTTATTTTTTTGAAAAGGCAAGTTTATTGAAGAAAGGCCAAAGCCAAGAACAGAGTAACAAAGAAACACAACATTATTTTATTTCATTATATTCAAAACACACCAAGTGATGAATCATAGTCAGGGCCGGCCCATGAGGGCAGCAAGCCCAGCCAAATGCTGGGGCCCCCAAAAAGTCTAATCTACTTCTTCATGTTTTATAAACCTAGGGGCCTCAGATCCAATATATTTAAGTTTAAGAAAGCCCAATCTCAAACCTTTCTTTACTTTTTTTTAATAAGGCCCAATTACCTATATAAAGTTCAATTTAATAAAAATAAACATCAAAACCCAATTGAATTATAATATATTAAACATAGTTTGATATCATCTGAGTCAAAATTGTCTTGAGTCCAATTGAATTATTTTTTCTTTTAAAAGAGAGTCCAATTGCTAACCTAGTTTGACATCGTCCAAGTCAAAATCGCCGTTCTCTCTCTCCGTCGACTAGCCTCCTTTCCCATTTCGATTTGCTTCCAGAAAGGTGTTTGTCTCACCTCTCAATGTCTCCTTTTCTTTTATTTTTGAAAACAGTTTACCTTTCTTGTAATTTACAAAATCAGTTGCTTTTATTTTTGAACTTTTGAAGTACCTATTGAATTTAGTTTAAATTGGATTTGACGTTATTTTTTTTTTCTTTGTAATGTTGAATTTTTGTGTTAGTGATAATAATTTTATATAGAGCCCCGATTTTTGTTAATATCATAAAATTGTTCGAGCCTCAAAATGTCTGGAGACAGCCCTGATCATAGTGATCCATGACATTAATAATTTAAGAAAATCAACATTCAACGGTAATCAAGACGACACAGTCGAGCCCTAACCAATCCTAGGAACCCTTACACAAATGCCACTAGTGTTAACCCGAACACGAACCCTATTGCATAAGAACAACGCATTGACTATTGTTCCATCTAGAAGAATCACAGCAGAAACGGTGGGATTCTCTTGCTCAATTGTCGCTGCGGCCTCCTCCCCTCGAACTCCTACCAACTCCGGCCACAAATCCTTACCTAAAAAGTATAAGTAGAAGTTAACATAGAACACTTTATCAAGCGGGAATCTATATATATGGCCAATTTTGTGTGTTTAGTTTAAGAAAAAATTGGTTTATATTTTGAAATAAATCATCTTCTAACCAAAAAAAAAAAAAGCATATAAATATATATATATATATATGTATAACTTGTATTTGAGCCCTAAAAAAATTAATTACCTTGGCATGACATGCTTGTATTTTTTTTTTTTTTTTTTCCTTTTCTTATACACCCTTTTGAGTTACTAGCCAACTTTTGTTTGTGATGAGTTGAGATTATTGAGATGAGATGGGTATTTACAGAGCAGCATTTTCGTAGCTTGGAGTTGTTGTTTTTTGACTTCTTGGCGGTTGCATGTGGTTTAATATTTGTTTAACAAACATGTTGCTACAACTCAAACCAGAAATAAATAATGGTCAGACACAGGTATATAAAAAAGCTTGAGTAATATAACAATCATAGTTGCTTAATTTTGAAGTATTATATATATTTTTTTGAGAAGCGAAGTATATTAGGCAAAAGCCAGGGGCAAGAAACCCACAACAGAACCCAGGAAACAGGACGCCAAAAACACAAAAGAAAGAAAGAAACAGCAAGGGAAACCAAAAAAGCACCGGGGGAAACAAGCCCCAAAAAACATAAAGAAAAAGAAGAGGAAAAACACAAAAGCACACCACTGTCAAGTGATACTCCAAACAATAACATCGCCCTCACCGCTGGAACCTTTTTTTGCTAATGAATCAGCAAAAGAGTTTGTAGAGCGAGAACTGAATTCGACGCTAGCTTGCCCCAGCCTACCCAGATTGCTGCGAATTTCGTAAAGTAAATGAATGAACCTTATGTTCCCCAAATCATTGCTATTAATCCAAGAAACCACCGCCTTCGAGTCGCTACTGAACACAAAACTTCTGCCTAACAAATCAGGCCTTGAAAGACAGAGGTCGGTAGCTTTAGCAATTGCCATAACCTCAGCAGTGATGGCATCTTGCCAACCGATATTTAAAGAGAAATAACACAAAACTTTCCCTCTGCTGTCACGAAGGACCCCGCCAATACCTGCTTGGCCAGGGGAACCCCTCGCAGAGCCATCTACATTAAACTTTAGCACTTCAGAGGGCAGAGGGATCCAATTCTCCATCTTCGGAATCTTGACTTTACTCGGGTCTGTGCATTGTTCAGCAACATCAAGCAAAATATGGGTAATAGGATCATTGGAACCATTTCCATAATTCTTGAACCACCAGGCAATTCTAAATTTCACCATATCCATAGCTTTCGTTAAGGAGGCTTCTTCATTCTTGAAAACCTTACCATTCCTAACCTCCCAAATCGACCAAGTCACCGCAAAAAATAAGGAGACCCACACTCTCTCAGAATTCTTAGAAGGACAAAGACCAATCAAACATCTCCACCAATCCAACAGGGTATAGGAGGCACAAAAACTAATACCCCACCAGTTCATACAGTTTCTCCACAGATTCGAAGACCAAAAACAATGAAGAAAAAGATGGTCAGTGGATTCAACTACACCATTGCACAGCGGGCATTCCAAATTCGACCCAAAACTGACCCCAAACTTAAGCATAACCTCCTTTACCATAACATGATCTTGCAACAGATGCCATGCAAAGATTTCAATTTTTGGAGGAGCGAAACCATACCAAACACTGCTGCAGTCCGAGTGAGAGGCAGCAGACACGTCTGGAAAGCTTCCTTAAAAGGGACTCCCCCCACTTTACAATCAGACCACAACCTTGCTATGTCTCCTCTACCAACGACAACTCTTAAAGTATTATATATATTATAATAGAACTATCGGCATCGGTCAAGATCTGACAATATATGTATGATTCGGATAACTACTCCCACAAATTGGAAGAATATATACTCTCAATTTGTGGGATTCAAACCCTTTACCACCATTATGGAAGGGAGGTGCACTGCCCTTGCTTAATTACTAGTATAATAATAAAAAATCTAAACGAAAAGGTCTGAATTATGTACTAATTGAGTGCAAATTAATATTTCCAGTTTGCAAGTATGAACTCGGATGTAAATATTTTGTACGGATTTGAAGCACAGAAGTCATAAAAGATAAGGTGAAATAAAATAAGAAAAATATTTCAAAGTTTGAAGTCAATTATTTGTTGTTCATAAGTACTTTCAATCTCTCATAAGGGATTTTTTTATTTTAATTTCGGAAAGGACCTTGAGGAAATCATATCAATTTTTACAAATTTTAATCTGAATTTTTTGTGGATTTTTTTTTTTTTTTTTGAAACAGCAAATTTTAAGGGACTTTAATATATATAATGAGTCTCTCATAAGGGAATTTTTTTTTTTTGAAACTACAAACAATTCTAAACCAGAAAACAACAACAACATAAGCCCGCTAGAACACACCACACCTAGAAGACCTACCACATACAAAAGCCAGCATGAAACAGGGCACATTTCAACAATCACTACAAGAAAATATGGTTTTGTTGACAGTTTTGTGTTGACAGTTTTTAACTATCAATAATCCTTGACAGTTTTTAATTGTCAAGGATTGTTCATGGTTTTTAACTGTCAACAAATAACTAACATTTTTTTTTATATATTATTAATATATTAAATAATATATAATATATATTATTTAATATATTAATATATATAATAATATAATATATAAATATATTATATTATATATGTTTATATATCGTTTTATATATTATAATAATATAATATATAACAATATAATATATAATACATATATATAATATATCATTAATATATTATATAATAATAATATATTATTTTTGGAATGGTGTTGGGGCATATGAGGGTATTTATAGAATAAAAATTGTAGTTTTGAATTGAAGGACATTCCATTGGTTTTTGGATGGAATGCCCATTCAACCAAAATGGTCGAATCCCTATTCCATTGCATTTTAACAAACCAAACGAATTAAATGGCTTTCTTTCTATTCTATTCTATTCCATTCCATTCAATTCAACAAAACATGGCATATAGGAGACTTGTGACATCAATTGTAATAAGCATGATTTGGAATACAACTCTCACTACAGGGGAGATATTTCTCAATATGGATCTTGCAATTTAATGAACAAATGTAAGACTCAGATTACTAATTTATATGGGTAATTGCATTATTAACGTGTCTTTTAATATGAAAAAAGTGGGTGCAAAATAAAAAAAACAATTTTTTTAAAATTATTTTTTTTTTGCATTTTTTTAAAAGTAAATGATTTAAAAGTAAATTTATTAAATTTAAAATTTTACTTATCCAATATCAGTTTGTCCAAAAACTGATATCTTACTGTAAAATAAATCCATATCGGGATTTTGTTTGGTGTTGAAAATGGGAAATAAAAGTTTAAAAAAATTATTAAAGATAAAAAAATATATATATATTATGAATGTTTTAAAATATATAATATAATATAATATATATTACTTAATAAATATATAATATATATTATTTAATATAATAATATATAATATTTATATATAATATTATATATATTATATTATATATTATATAAATATTATAAATATATATTATTATTATATTATTAGATATGATTTCCTATAAATATATATATTATTATATATTATATAAATATTATAAATATATATTATTTAATAAATATATAATATATATCATTTAATATATATAATATAATATATGATTGATTTTGTTTTCTTTGTCTTTTTTGTTTCGTTTTTTAATTATTAATTTAAATAATAAAATAGGTAAATAAGGACACTTTAGTCATTGTGGTCAACGGTTAGAGTTAACGGAAGTCAACTATAGACACTTTAGTTATATTCCAGAAATACCCTTATATGCCCCAACTCCATCAAAAAACCAATGGAATACCCTTCCATTTCAAACTAAAATTTATATTCCAGAAATACCCTTATATGCCCCAACTCCATTCCAAAAATAATATATTATTATTATATATTATATAAATAATATATAAATATATATTTTATATATATGTACTATATTATATATATATTATATTATTATATATATAACGATAAATAAACATATATAATATAATATAATATATTTACATATATTATATTATTATATATAATATGTATTATATATTATATTATTATATATATTATATATATTATACTATTATATATATCATATTATTATATATATTATATATTATATTATATTATATTATATATATATTATTATATGTATTATATGGTATTATATAACATATATATGTTTATATTTATATTATATAAATATATTATTATATATATTATATTAATAATATATAATATATTATATATATTTATATATATATATTATTATATGTATTATATGTGTTATATAATATATATATGTATTATATTATATACTTTTATATTTTATTATTATTATCCAAAATATATCATGTTATTATGAATGTTTTATAATTAGGGGTATTTTGGTCAAAATACAATTAACTCTATTCTATTCCGTTGTTAACCAAACAAAATAATATTGATTTAGAATCTAATTATAAAGTTCCAACCAAACTAAAAACTTAGTTTTCCTTTCCTTTCTCATTCCGATTTTCATTATACCATGTAACCAAATGTGACCATAGAGTATTGATCAATAACTCGACTATATAAGTTTTAAAAAATATAATTTTATTAAAAGTTTCAATAAATATTTTTTAATATATATCTGTCGTTGAAATTAGAATTTTTATCAGTTGAATAAATTTAAATTTATCTAACAAGGTTCTTTTTTTATTATTATTACTAACAACTCATATGGGTTATATATAAATATTGTTCAATTGTTAACACATCAAATGTTGTAGTCAAGTGGTAAAGACTTGCAACTATTGATTTGAGATCTCAAGTTCAATCCTTAGTAATAACAATTAATTTTCATTATTAATTGGTGGTGGTCTGGCAGCCGGCAATGGTCCGGTGGTCAGTAGTGGCCGTCCGGCGGTCAGACGGTGGTACTAGGTGGAGGTGAATTATAAATATAAAAATTATTAGGGATCCTTTTCTTGACACAGACATGCGCCAAACTTCCAAAAACATTGGAATTAATCCACGTAACCGCAATAAGAGAATCATTAACAATATTGGAAAGAAGGATTCGAAGCACAGAGAGAACAGACACTACAACAGATTGGGTCTTTTACGGCTTGAGTTTTACGGTGCACATAAAAAGCGCGTCGTAAATGTTATCATTCACGATGTGCACACAAATGCACGTCGTAATTGTGATGCATAATTTCTCAAAGACGGCGCGCATTTGAAGAACGCCGTAAAAAATATATTATTTACGGCGCGCATATGAGGAACGCCGTACAAAAGAGATTATTTACGGCGTGCATTTAAGGAACGCTGTAAAATAAGATTATTTACGGCACTCATATGAGGAACGCCGTAAAAAAGAAATTATTTACGGCGTGCATATGAGGAATGCCGTAAAAAGCGAATGACTAATTACGGCATTAAGTGCAAGTCATAATTGTGATGCATAATTTCTCAAAGACGGCACACATTTGAAGAACGCCGTAAAAAAGAGATTATTTACAGCGCGCGTATGAGGAACGCCGTAAAAATGATATTATTTACGGCATGCATATGAGGAACGCCGTAAAAAAGAGATTATTTACGGCGCGTATTTGAGGAACGCCGTAAAATAGGATTATTTACGGCGCACATATGAGGAACGCCGTTAAAAAAAGATTATTTATGGCGTGCATTTGAAGAATGCCATAAAAAAGAGATTATTTATGACGTGCATTTAAAGAACACTGTAAAAAAGGATTATTTACGGCTTACATATTGCGTGTCTTTCCCAAAATGATGCAATATATAGATCATTTTGTTCGTCCAAAGTGGTCCTCTATCGTGATGAATTTTGGTTTTTTTCCCAATAAGTTCTTCATAAGAATCAATAACTATTAATCTTGAGAGGTTTTCTATTATTTTAAAAAAAGAACCAAACCGTCGGAACCGGAACCGGAACCGAAACCGTTGGTTCTGAATCGAAAACCGAAACCGTTGGTTCCAAATTGAAAATCGGAACCACCGGTTCCAAATCGAAAATCGGAACCATCGGTTCCGAATCGAGAATCGGAACCAGGGTCATGTCTACTTTCAAGTACGATTAACGATTGACCCTTTGATTTGACAATATATGATTTTAACAAAATAGTTTAATTAAATGTTATAATAAATGTTTTTTAGTATCAATTTGTTTATCATATAAAAATAAAATTTAAATTAGTGGAATCGATCTACAAATAAAACTTTAATTGAAAAATAATCAATAAAATTTTAATAACAAGTAGATGTTATATATAAAAAAGTATGCATTTGGTAGCACAATCAAAGTAGCAGCAAGGTGGATAAGGCTTGGCTTGGTTTACTCATTAGTGCCGAGTTCAACACTCCATGAGAACACCATTTAATTGTGTGTGGGTGCTGGTGGGTAGTGGGTCGTGCATGGCGGGTGGATGGCTCTAGAGTCATAAATAATTTTTTATTAATATATATTTACGGCGTGTTTAGTACGCCGTAAAAAAGAGATCATTCACGACATACAGCTGAATGCCGTAAAAGGGGTCATTTACGGCGTTCTTTGCGAGTCGTAAAAGGGGTCATTTACGACGTTCTTTGCACGTAAAATGGGTCATTTATGACGTTCTTTGCGCGTCGTAAAAGGGGTCATTTATGACGTTTTTCAAATGTTATTAACGGCGCGTTTTGTACACCGTAATTGAGGGATATCATTCACGACGTCATTTAATACGGCTTGCAGATGAACGCCGTAAATAGTCATTTATGGCGTTTTTTGCTCGCCGTAAAAGACTTAATCCGTTGTAGTGAGGCCCTCTGAATGGCCAACAGTTCTACAGTAATGGCTTCCTGGGATCCAACACACAGCGAGAAAAGACATAAAACCACACCACAATTGTTTCTCAAAACCCCACCAATACCAGCTATACCTGTCTGGTCACGAAAAGAGCCATTAACGTTAAATTTGAAGAAACCCAAACCTCGCGGAATCCAAGCTTTAGCCACATGCTTCTTTGGTTTCACTGGATCCCTACAAAACTCACACAGATTTTGAATAAGAATTGAAAGAGAATCCGATGAAACACCCATGATGCTTGAACCACCAAGCCACACAGAATTGTATCGAATCCAAAGCCAAAGACATGACAGGATCCCCATCTTCAAAGATCTTACGATTCCTAAATTCCCATATCGTCCAAACAGTAGCAAAAAATAAAGTAGTCCATGCACGTTTGCAATCACACGAAGAGCATAGAGACACCCAACCATGAGCCCATTCCTCAATTGTCTTTGGAACACACCCCTGAATCCCCCACCAACCCATACCTTTTGCCCATACATTCCACGACCACCTACAATGAATAAACAAGTGCTCCACCGATTCTTCCTTCTCATTGCATAAAGAACATAAGAAACCATTATTTGGACATAAACCAAACATATTAAGCACGTGTTTGACCATTACTCTACCTTTTATCAATTGCCAAACAAAAATCTCCACTTTCGGAGGACAAATACCCTGCCAACAAAACTTATTAAGACCATCCAAATCTTCCACCCTATTTTCCCAAACTCTACTAAATGACTTCACCGAAAACATCCCGTTAGAAGATGGAATCCATACTAATGAATCAGAAATAGATTACCACACTGTAATGGTTTGTAAGAAAGCCAACAAACAACTATATTGATTCTGTTCCCACCCCAAGACCGATCTTCTGAGAGTAACATTCCACACCCACAAAGAGCCCACCCATTCACCAAAGTCTCGAATAAACCCTTCCTTTAGAGCCGATAGTGCATAAATTCTTGGGAACGATTCCCTCAACATATTCGATTCACCATGCCTAATCTCCCAAAAACTTACACTATTCCCATTTCCAATAACCTGCCGCAAATTCTCCTTCATAATTTCCCCCGACCTGGAACCTATTTTAAAGACACTAGCCACAACTTTAGCATAATGTGATGCATTCCTAATTATCCGACCCTTTCCATATAATGTTGTTGTCACTCAGTCCATAACACGCAATGATCACCTTCCTCCACAACGACGACTTCTCCATGCCAAACCTCCAAGCCCACTTAGCCAACAATGTCTTATTTTTAACTGCCTCCCTCCCAATTCCCAATCCACCGTTCGCTTTACTAAGACACATTGACTCCCAATTGACCGCGTGCACGTTTTTCTTTTCCACACCATCACCCCAAAGGAAGCCTCTTTGTAATTGTTCAATATATCGAGAAATCCCAACCGGAATTTTGAAATTAGACATGAAGTATGAAGGCATGATACATGATAAATTCAATGAAATATACCTATAAAAAAAATTTATAATTTTTTTCAAGTACTAGAACTATTTTCCCGATTTTGTTAAATATGAAGGCATAGGAAAATAGATGAAATATAGGAAAATTCAAGAAAATAGTTCTAGTGGTTGAAAATTCTCAAACTTTATTCATATGTAGATTTCAATGAACTCATCATCCACAAAAAAATTCAGTCAAAATTCATTAAAATCAATGTATATATTTTCATCAAGGTCTTTACCGAAATTAAAATAAGGAATCATTCATGAGAGACTCACTAATATATAGTGAGTCTCTCACGAGGGATCCCTTATTTTAATTTCAATAAGGACCTTGATGAAAATAAATCGATTTTAATAAATTTTGATTTGAATTTTTTTTGTGGATGATGAGTTCATTGATATATACCTATGAACAATTTTCGAATACTAGAACTATTTTCTTGAATTTTCCAATATTTCGCCTATTTTCCTATGCCTTCCTATTTAACAAAATTTGGATAAATAGTTCTAGTACTTGAAAAAATTATAAATATTTTTTTTCTTTTTCTTTTATTTTTTTTAATATATATTGCGTCAGTTTGAGAGTGTGCGTGCACATGATAGGTAATCTGGTTGGGTGCCAACCTAGTTGAGATGCTTCAAGTTTTCTTTGATGCAACTGCTCTTTAGCTGACTTTAATATTTGTTTTTTTTAAAAGTAACTATAATTCAAATATTATTATTGTAAAATAAAAATTAAAAAAAAAAAGTCAACGAACGTCTCTCTTATAATTTTATTCTATAATTTTATTTTTGTAATGTGAAGTTAAATTTTGTTAAATGATATATATCAAGTCCAGAATTTTTGTACTTGTGCTGATTTTCCTTTAAATTATATTGATTAATCAACAAATATTGTAAAGTTAGTAGCAATTTCTATGATCTAAACTTAACGGAAAATCAAAGACAGAAGGTGGAAAATCCTTATATAGTACGATAATTGGTCTTATATTATTTCACATAATCAAAACACGTAGTGATGAATCATATATATATATAGGGGCGAAGCTGTTTGCAAATTAGCCTAGGCTGTAGCCCAGGCTGATTTTTTGGCAAAATGTGTAAGATTATTACAAAATTTATACTCTTTTATGAAAATAACCTTATTTTATAATTTTATTTACCTAACTATCCTAATTAAAACAAATTATGTTAAATTTATATCATTGGTTGTTAAAATAATAATAATAATAATAATAAGTAAATATGTATTTTTTATTTCTTAACAATCCAATTGCTATTGTAGGTTGCAATATACCCATAGTCAAGAAAAACAATAAATTAAGAAAATTTTCATCCATAGTTAATGTTAGCTTAATTTTATTTTTTTAGTCCACCCTATATAACATCCTAGCTTTGCCTATATATACAATCAATGGTAATCAAGATGGCACGGTTGAGCCCTAACCAATGGTAGGAACCTCTATACAAACACATTATTGTAATTGTTAGATGATATTCTTGATGAGTTTTTGTACTTTTGAAGAAATGTTCAAGAGTTTTTTTTGGAAAATATGGAAGAAAACACGATTTTAGCGTAATTTTATAGGAAGACACAATATTTCATGTTCAACATGGAATACCTCTAACATAAAAAAAAATAGATAGATGTTTTCTAGAGAGAGAGGCTCTGAGTTTCCTGGTGCAGGCAGAAGAAGCAATCGACAAGGATTTGGTCCAGGCTCTTTTCACTCGGGTGAAAGAAGAGATTTAAGGGGGAGTCTTTTCTCTGTTTTTGTGAACAACCTTAATTCGGTGGTGGATTCAGAAGGATTATGGGGTATTTTAAAGGTGTTTGGGAAAGTGAGAGATATATATCTATTGCCAAAATCTAATTCTCATAAAAGGTGTTTTGCTTTCATTAGATTTGGTTCTTTGATGGAGGCGTCGAAGGTGGCTGGTCTTACTAATGGTATCCATGTCTATGGGTGGCCTATCTCTTCCAAGGTGGCAGATTACGGGTGGAAAGATTGTAGAAATCCTAGTGAAGGTAAAAACTCTAGTGAAGACATAGGTTACGATGGTATCAATCAGAAGACATATAAGAGGGAGGTGGATAGTTGGGCTGCTTTCGACTCTGACGATCAAAGGAAATTCCATGGTCCCAGGTCGTTTGCTGATGTTATTAAAGGAGATAAGTGGGACCAGAATACTCATAAGAAAGTTTCTAACGTCCATCGGAAGAATAAGGAGAAGATGATATTTTGGGAGGACAATCAGAACGCAACAGAGTGGGTGAAGAAATGTGTGGTAGGAGTCCTTAAAAGGTTTGTTGATATTTCATCGGTTACAGACAGGATACATGGCCGAGGCCTCAATGCTGTCCCGATGTACCTAGGTGATAAGTCCATAGTCTGGGTTTTTGATTCTGAAGTAGAGGCTATAGACTTCAAGTCTAATAGGTTTCTGTGGGAAGATCATTTTTCAATGGTAGGGAAATGGTCGAAGGATTTAATGCCACAAGCTAGACTGGCATGGATAACTTGTAAGGGTATACCGCTGGAGTGCTAGTGTGAATCATTTTTTATGAAATTAGGATGGATGATTGGTGAACCATTGTTGGTAGAAAGGGATACGTGTTTAAGGAATAGGATCGATAGAGAGAGAATTCTAATTCTCCTACCAGAGGATTCCTGTTTCAAATCTAAGGTGGTGGTGGTGGTGGTGGTGGTGGTGGTGGAATATGGAAGCAATAGATTCTCAGTTTCGGTGACGGAGGACCCAATGCCGGTGGATTTCCTTTGGATTAAGATGATTCTGGGTTTAATGCCTAAGAAGTTAAAGGAGAGGCATGTTTCTTTCTCTGAGAGGAATGGACAGGCACTCTTTGGTGGTGTAGCAGAGAGAAACTTTCCACCTTCGTGCAACTTGATCTATGCGGGTGTCAGAGGTGAAACTGAGGATGTCAGAGGAGTAGGTTCGAGATTCAAAGTCTTGAGGAGAGCAGATGGTGATCGTGGTGTACAGCCTGGACTAGAACATGGGAACGAGTGTCCTAGCAGGGGAGTCAATCATATTGAGCCTCCCAGGATCAGAGGGGAGGTAGACAAGGGCAAAAAGGTGTTTCAGAGGAAGCAAAAGGTGAGGATGCCCTATGTTCCATACTTAAATTCAAAACTGGTTATAAGGAAGGCTAGGGTTGAAAAGGGAATAGGTGGAAACAGTGATGTGGACAGCTCCTCTTCAGGGAGTAGTTCGCTGGAAAGGGGTCTTATTAGCAATCCCTTTAAATTCAAGGGTGAATGTTCTAACTATTATGGAAAGGTGGGGCAGGAGTCACGAAACTTAAAGGGAGTGGGGTTTCTGGATGGGCTTGGGGAACTGTTGGGCCTTCGGTGTAATGAGACATCTAATCTTGGGGCTACTGAGGGAGTGGTTAAAGCCCAAGTTGTGGGTAACCTTCATCTGGATGAAAGCAATTTAAATTGGGCTGTTAATTGCACCTCATCCCTTGAAACCTCGGATTCAGTGTTGGTACCCAATTCTTGTATAGGAGAAGCCACGAAGATTAGTCTGGTGGTCGTTTTGCCGATAGAGGAAATGCAAGGTAATGTAGACCAGGTGGACAAGGAGAGAATTAAGGTGGAAGAGGAGACATACATTCTCAATGTTGAACCGATGGTTCATACTCCCAAGAAGAGAGGTCATCCTTGTAAGTAAGATTTCTCGATGAAAGGTAAAGGGAGATCTTCTAGAAATTCTGAGTAGAGGACCGAAGGTGCAGGAGGGTAATGATCAAGTGAGTAATGCAGAGAAGAGAAGGTGGAGCCTTGAAGTGGAGATTACGAAAGTTATAGAGGAGGGTTTAGCTAGAGGAGTGGATTTCAAGAATCTGGGTAATTTGGGTGTGAAAATTGGGTCTTGGAGTTTAGATGAAGAGATTACGAAAGTCCTAGAAATAGGGGCAGCCCTTGGCTTTAACTTTAATGACCCTGAATCGGAAGTGGCAACAAAAATTGCAAAGAAAGAAATCGAGGAGTTAGATCGGTTGAAGTAAGTGGATCTGGTTTGGTATGGTGGTTTCAGTTTTTCTATGTTAGCTTTATCCTAGAATATCAAAGGGTTGGGTCGGTGTGAAAAGTGCAAGATGGTTCAGAGTGTTGTTCGTGCTCATAAGCTTATGGTGCTGTTTTTGTAAGAATCAAAACTGAGTTCTTTTGATAGCAAAAATGGTGAGCTCTTTGGGGGGATCTCTGCTGAATCGTGGTATTGGGGTGGATGCCATTGGCTTAGCAGGGGGCCTGATCACCTTATGGAATGATGAGTTGTTTTTGGTTCAGGCTTGTATTCCTAGCCAACAGTGCATTATTGTGGCAGGTATCTTGGTTAAACAAAATAAGGATATGGTCTTTTGTAATGTGTATGCACCTAACTCGGAAAATGAAAGGAAATCTTTGTGGGATTTCTTAACCTCTTCGCAACTTTCGTTTCCCATCCCATGGTGTTTTGGTGGAGACTTTAATGCTGTGTTAGATCCTTCGGTAAGGTTTGGTGGTCTGTGTTTGCAGGTTTCCCTTAGGAATTTTAATTCCTTTGTGCTCAAGGCAAAGATGGTGGACCTTCCTCTTCAAGGGATCAAGTTCACTTGGAGTAACTGTACAGAGAGGGCGTCATGGGCAAGGTTAAATCGTTTTCTAATCTCTCCTATTATTCTATCTTGGTTCCCTAATCTTTTGCAATGGGGCCTTCCCAAAAGCCTGTCAGATCATAACGCAATCCTCTTGGGAGTCCCTAAGATGGACTGGGGCCCTTCTCCTTTCAAATTCTTTAATAGTTGATTGGAGAACAAGCCACTAATGGATAAAGCGTGGAAAGTGTGGTTAGGTTGTAATTCGGGAAAGTCAAAAGGTTTGTCTCTAAAGTTTAAACTTAAAACGGTGAAGTCTATTTTCAAAGCCTGGAACAGAGGGCAAGTGAGAAACGGGGTAGTTATTAAGTCCTTGGAGAAGAAGTTGGCAGAGGTGGAACTTCAAGCTCTATCAGGTGGGTGGTCTGATGTTCTTCGTAACCAGAGGACTGGTTTGGTTGCTGAGCTGTGGAATGCCATTAGGCTGGAAGAAAGGGAATGGAGGCAAAAGTCAAGAGTTAGATGGTTGTTAGATGGGGATAGTAATTCCAGATTTTTTCACAATGTCGTTAATGCCAGAAGAAGGTTGAATCATATTAGCTGTTTGCCTTTTAATGGGAGGGTAATCTCTGATCCATCTCTTCTTAAGGAAGCCATGGCTGATTTCTACAACATTCATTTTAAGAAAGATTGCTGGACAAGACCGAGAGGTAGCAATTTGGGTTTTAATCAGCTGACCATGCTTGAAGCTAAATTTGGGGAGGAAGAGGTGTGGGAAGCCTTGAAAAATTGTGAAGGGAATAAAGCCCCAGGTCCAGATGGTTTTAATCTAAATTTCATCAAACACAATTGGGTGGTAATAAAACCTGATTTTATGGCTTTTCTGGAGGAATTCTTTTTCAATGCTGATATTGTTAAGGATTTAAACAATTCTTTTATTGCGAAGGTGAGGAATCCGGAGTCAGTAGGGGACTATAGACCGACCAGTCTTGTTGGTTCTCTTTATAAGGTGTTGGCGAAAGTCCTTGCAAATCGCCTGAAGAGAGTTATGAGTGGGGTTATTGGGGCCTCTCAAATGGCGTTTGTGAGCGACCGTCAGATTATGGACAGTTTCGTTATAGCTAGTGAGATCATTAATATGTGGAAAAAAGATGTAAAGGGTGGTATTTTGATCAAATTAGACTTCGAAAAGGCTTACAATAGTGTAGACCACATTTTTCTGGATTATGTTCTTGGTGATATGGGTTTCGAGGATAGATGGAGGAGATGGATGAATTGTTGCATTTCCTCTCCCATGATGTCGGTGTTAGTGAATGGTAGCCCTTCAAGGCAATTTCCTATGGAGAAAGGGCTTCGCTAGGGAGATCTGTTGTCCCCTTTTCTGTTCAATTTAGTGGTGGAGGCGTTGAATCGGTTGCTCCTCAAGGCGTCGGATTTAGGGCTGATTAGGGGGGCGGCGATAGGTGATTCGCTTGTGTCTCATCTTCAATTTGCGGACGATACGATGTTATTTTTGGAGGCCATAATGGATGGTGTGAAGGCTGCTAAGAGAATCCTAAGATGCTTCGAGTTGGCTTCCAGATTGAAAATTAATTTTCAGAAGTCGTGCTTGGTGAAGGTCGACAAGTCGGAGAGGGCCCCGAAGGACTTTGCGTCAACTTTTCATTATAAGAAGGCTAATTTTCCTATTCAGTATTTGGGCATGCCATTGGGTGCCAATCCGATTATTTTGGGAACCAGTTATTCAGAAAATAGATAGGAGGCTTGCTCCTTGGAAGAGAAAATTCCTATTGAAAGGTGGTCATGTGGTCCTCATTAAATCAGTTCTCTCTAGCATTCCTAATTTTTATATGTCCATTTTTAAGATTCCAATGGGAGTTGCTAGAAGAATAGAAAAGATTCAGCGGGATTTTTTTTTAGGTGATGGGGTGGCGAAGAGGAAAATTCACACCATTAACTGGGATATGATATGTAAGAGTAAAAAAAAAATGGTGGTTTAGGGATTGGCCATATGCATCATATGAACATTGCTTTGCTTGCGAAATGGGTGTGGAGGTTTGGGAGAGAGGTCTCGTCACTGTGGAAAGTTGTTGTGTGTGAGAGATATGGGGTGTGGAAGAAAGCTTTGTCCTGAAATTGGTCTCTAAACTCTAGAGATTCTTATTTTATCAAAGCAATTAAGTCTCTTTTCGATCCAGGTTCTATAGCTAAGGAAAGTATTCAGGATGGTTTTATTCCAGTGTTAGGGTGTGGTGATAGATTGGATTTCTGATTTGACATCAAATGGGATGGCATTTCTTTAAGACAGGCTTTCCCGAGGATTTTCGCTCTTGCTAGTTTGAAGAGTGGCATCGTAGGGGAGTTTGGAAGTTGGATTGATAGAGATTGGAGGTGGATTATCTCTTTGCGCAAACCGTTATTTGATTGGGAAAGGGATCAATGGACAAGTTTGATGATGTCGTTACAGTGAGTTGTGCTAAGACAATCTATCCCTGACACAATCGGTTGGAAGTTTAGTTCGGATGGTCAGTTCTCTGTCAAATCTTTTCGTCATAATCTGGAATGTCAACCTGCTGAAGACTTTGGTTGCAATGACTTGCTCTGGAGTAGGGTGTGCCCACCGAAGATCCATCTCTTTGCGTGGCAACTAATTAAGGGAAAGGTTATGGTCAAAGATGTTCTCATTAGTCGGATGGGGACTGATGGTTTTACGGTTGATTGCCCTCTGTGTAACTCTGATTTTGAGACAGTTGATCACTTATTTTTATTTTGTAAATGGTCTTGGAGTTTGTGGCTGTCTGTCATATGTATTTGGGGGGTGAATTTTTATGGTGGTCGTAGTGTGAAAGATTAGGCGGATAGTTGGTCTGGTTTGTGCCCGAGTCCTAAGAGAAAGAGGGTCTGGAACAGCCTTTTCTTTGCGGTGGTTTGGTCCATTTGGGAAGCCATAAATAATCTGATTTTTAATGGGGTGGAAGCGTCGTTGTCGTAGACGGTGGAGGTGGTTCGGCTTAGGGTGGCTTGGTGGTTCAAGCACCTTGGGAACGGATCTTCTAATCCTGTAGCCTTGCTTGCTCTTAACCTGAAGGAAGGCTGTGTGGAAAAGATTAGGCAGAGGAAGCTGGTCTCGGTTGAGCGGCAGCCCCCTCCTTCTGGTGACCTGAAGTTTAATGTTGATGGGTCGTCGAGGGGGAATCCGGGTCAGGCTAGGATTGGCGGTGTGCTAAGGGACTATAGTGGGCGTGTTGTCACGTCCCGCGAAGTCCAAAGTCTGGATTCCAGCCAAGGAGCCAAACAAGTCCACAACAAGGCCAAAGTTGCTGGAAGAATCTAGAGATTTCCACACACTAATGGAAGTCTCTAGTTGGCGGAACATTCTAGAGATCTCCAAAGAGGCCTAGCAACGGATGCTTCCAGAAGTCTCTAGTAACACAACCATTCTAGGTTGTTCTTATCTTGATGTATATAGAATAATCTAGAATGATGTAGATATGTGTACATAAGTCTAGAGGCATGTAAATACATGTAGAGAACTCTAGATAGGTGTAGAACATTCTGGAGGCCAAACCTCCACCATTGGATCAAATTGATCCCAACCGTCCATTGAGGAGGTGGACAACTATAAATAGGTAACTCCTCTCATTTGTAAGGCATCCAATCCAAGCCTTCAAGCATTCAAGCATTGTAAAGCTTTCTTAGCAATACAACTTGCCTTATTTCCAACCAAGCTCTCCTTATTCCCTTTTCTCTAGTCTCTCTTGTGTGTGAGAGTGACAAGCAAGACTTACTTAGCAACATTGCCCTAAAGTTGTCTAAGTGTCGCACGGGATTTCCGCTGCGTAATTCTAAGCCCATGACAGTGTGCTCTACAGTTTTTCGCTTCAGATTGGTTGTCAAGATTCGAACACTGCAGAGATCATGGCGATTCTAAAAGCGTGTCAGCTTTGCTCCTCCTGCGAGCTGATTGGGGATCGCAAAGTGACGATTGTTAGTGACTCTAAATCGGCGGTTGCTTGGTCTAACAAAACAGATGGCTTTGGTTGTTTGAAGAATGTGGCCATTATTTATGAGATTAAAGAGCTCTTAAGCCAAAAACAGAATTTTGAGGTGTTGTTCAATCCTAGATCCTCCAATTCTTTTGCGGATAGTCTGGCCAAGATGGGGTCGAGTGGTGGGGAGAACAGAGTTGTGAGGAGCTGATGCTTTGGCTGTTTTGAGTGGGTGGTCGTTTTGGGTTGAGGTTTGTGGTGGGTTTGGGTGCCTGTTCGCTTCTGCTCGCTGTTTGGTGGCTTCTGTTTGTTGGTCCTTCTCGTTTCTCTTTTCTCTGTTTTGTTTGGCTTTCGTTGCTGTTTTTGTTGGCTCAAGTTTTTGTTGTGTTTTGTCTGGTGTGGGGTTTGTGGGCTGTGCCGTGCTTTTTGTCTGTGGGTGCCCTGCTTGTGTTCTGCCTTTTTGGCTACCTCAATAAAATTGCAGTTCAAAAAAAAAAAAAAAAAACATGGAATACCTCTTGTATTTCGTTTTGGGCGTGAAATACATGGTCCTTTATTTCATGCTCCAACGTGAAATACACTATAATTTGGTTCAACCCTATATTTTACACCCAACATAAAATACATGGGGTATTTCATGTGAAATACCCTTGAAAAATGTGATTTATTTATTATTATTATTATTATTTTATAAAAATTGGTATTTAGACATTGTACCTTCAATATGATTAAAAACAAGAAAAGCAATATGCATATAGATTAAAAACTAATTTCAATACTTTGTTGTGCTTAGTTTTGCAAATTCCCGGCCTTAATTATAAATAATCATTTTGAAAATGAGGCTGCTTCATGGGTAATCCTTTATGGGAAAAAATACAATTACAATTAGACAAGGTATGACCTTATCTAGATTTCGATCATATATATTTAATTTATATATTTTGTTTGGTTGTGATAAAAAAATATATAAAAAATAAAAATTTTAAAAACTTCGAAGGATAATCCTAACATTAACCTGCCAAACAAATGAATACACAGACAAGGATCCTCTGCTGAGTTTATTTACTATCGAACTATGCTGAGCTTTGAAAGATCAGTTCACAAGTGCCTTTCTTAAAATTGGATGGCAGATTTATTTTTATCTCTTTTTTTTCCTCTTTTAAATACCAACGACACTGTTTTATATCCCACGCATCATCTCAAAGGCTCAAACTTTACACATTTTCCAGCTATATCATCTGGGAAAGTCTGGTGAACAGAAAAAATAAATTCCAACAAAGCTTATGAAAATCCACAAAATCCTAGAAAAACATGCGAAGAATTTAAATTTAATGGATTCCGAACAAAATATTAATTATTACTAGATATAACTCTCTCTCATCAATTGAATAATTTGGATTTGAGAAAGATAATACTAGTTTCTTTATAAATAAATAAAACAGAGATGCAAAATGGTGTATTGAGATGAGAGAGACGAAGTGAGGGGGTTATGTAATTTGTGGTGGTAGAGGCGTTTGGATTTGTTGGTTGATTCGCGTTCCCTTTTTTCGATTTGAACTTCAATTCTGCTTGTTTTCTTTTTTCGTACATATTTTTCATGGTTGTCTACTATCTGGGTTTTGACTCCCAAACTTCCATGGCTCCTCTACTTAAATCTCTATAATTCATCAGCTTCGCTTGTTTCTTCTCAGCCAATAACTTCCACAAGCAAGAGAATTTTTTTTTTTTTAAAATTAAAAATAAAACAAGTCAAGGCTGAAATTCTCATATCATTGTTCAATTTTCACATATAAAATTTGAATCAACCATATATATGTTATGAAATCTCTGGGAGAGGAATAACTTACATATTCAATTTCAAACAAAATCAAACAACTAAAATCGAGATCCAGTAGAGAGTCAACTCCCCCATTACGAGAAGGATTAGGATCCTCTACCCATCTTATTTATGCTCATCTTTTACACATCCGATGACATGTGGCAACCAAACAAATTAATGGCCAGGATTAATTCCTCTTATTTTTTTCTCTCTCACTGCCTAACAAACGACGTCGTTTCTAAATCCCTCTCTTCAACGTTTATTTTCTTCTTCTTCTTCTTGTTTGTTTCAGAACCAAAAAAACAACACAACAACAAAACCCAGGCCAAGCACCAACTCAGGCAAACAGCTGCCAAAACTAAAAAGAACAAAAAGAAAAGCAGAGCAACAACAAAAAGCAAAGCAGAGCACAACAACAACAACAGCGGCTTAACTCGAGAAATCCCATACTATTTTCTCCCCAGCGCCACCAGAGCCCCTCTTTGCTAGGCTGTTGGCAAAGGAATTAGAAGACCTAGGATTACCCAGATTTCCAATTAAACAACCCAAATCTTCCATTTCTTCTTGTACACCTTCCGCATTCATGAAATCCATTTTCTTCCCCTTTTGAGCCTCCCAAAATCCAATACCACCACTTCTTCAACTCACTTTTTTGAAGAATTGAAGACCTAGGATTACCACTTTTTTTCCCCTTGGATTATCGGAATTGATTTGGGTTTGTGGAACTAATTTCTGATTTTTGTTTGTGGGATTTGATTGAAGAAAGTTCGATCGTAGTTTGGAGAGTGAGATTGATGTGGTTTTTAAATTGATATGGTTTGTGGGTTTGTGGTTTTTGTGAAACTGATGTGAAATTGATCGTGTTTGGAGAGTGAGATTGATGTGCTTTTTGTGAAAGGGGAGAATTTCTGGGTTTGTGGTTTTTGTGAAATTGATGTGGTTTTGAAGAAACTAATTTTGTGGCTTGATGATTATGTTTGATAAAGATGAAAATTTATGGGATTTTGGAGGATGAACGATGAAATGAGAGAAGATGATATTATTAAAATCTGGAAATTTTGAGTTAAAAAAAATCTGGAAATTTTATTTTATTTTCAAATAAAAAAAGAACAAATGAATGAAGGATTGATGGATGTGAGTCGTCATCATCTGAAACAAACAAGAAGAAGAAAAAAAAATTGAAAAGAGGGATTTAGAAACCTAACGACGTCGTTTGTTAGGCAATGAGAGAAAAAAAATTAGATGAATTAATCCTAACCATTCATTTGTTTAGCTACCACATGTCATTAGATGTGTAAAAGATGAGCATAAATAAGATGAGTAGGAGATCCTAATCCCCCTTGAAAGGGGGGTGAGCAAAAGTATACTCATAACATTATTAGGAAGATCAACACGTATTCAACATAATCAATACGACATGTCAAGCCCTAACCAATCATAGGAATCTCGACGATGATGCCGACTGTGTTAACCCAAACACGAACCCTCGGAGACTTGTATTCCTTCCAGTACAATCACAGCAGAGACGTTAGGATTCTCTCTCTCAATTGTCGATGTTACGTCCGCTCCTCAAGATCCTACCAGCTCCGGCCACGAAGCCTTGCGTCCTACAAAGTACCAAGAATTTGCATTAGAACATCTTTAATGACATAAGTCATGCGTCTGTAAGAATGTAACACGTGTAAATGATATTTTGAGCATTAAAACTAATTCATTACCTACGTTATCTCTGCAAGCCATACTTGTATGTTTTTTTTTTCTTTTTCCTGTTTTGTTGTTTTGAGTTACCAGCTAGCCTATGTTTGTGTGTAAATATATAGATCGAGTAGCATCTCCATGTATATCTTGCGCTCGGCTGGTGATTTTTTACTTGTTAGTAGTTGTATAAGCCATAAAGCTTCAAAACAAATTTAACAAACATGCATGTTAGAACTCAAACCTAGTGGCTGCATAAGAATAATTAAATATATTGGCACTGCTGAGAAGCTCGCAAATATTGAATGGTCTTCGAATATATACTTTACGTACACACATACCAAAAATTGATTCGAGTAAGCTCATATACTTCTATATATCCACTGGGTTATGACATGTTTTTTATATGACAAACCAATATTGTCTGCCTTATTTGTGCCAATCAACTAAGGAACAAAATATTCGGAAGTTGATCGACTAGATATGCAAGGCTGACACACAAACTTTGAAATCTCTACAATATCCCAATCTAATCATATGCAAGCTTGATGACTATTGACTAGTTGACTTGCTAGTTGTCATTATTGTTACAGGTACATACACGGTATGAAAGTTGATATATATAAATGTAACTAGAGAGCGATTATACATTTATCTACTCAGACCTCTGTTGCTCTTAAAAATAAGCTAATAAAAAGTTCAAATTACCCATAATTATTAAAATTTAAAAATGAAGATTATCTTTTTTTCTTTTTTTTTTGTTGGAAAACCAACACCATTATTGTGGGTCAAGGGTCCTGTGGGACTTGACGAGATTATGCTCTACAAGCACGGACTGAAATGCAACTCCCGCTAAAGGGGAGAGGTCTCCCACACTTTATAATTTAATGGACAAAATTAAATGTGGACATATATTTACCATACTAGGTTTGGTGGAGCTTCATTTTGAAGTCTCTAACTACCAATGACCAAAGGCAATGGAACCTTAGGTATGAAGATAATCTTTTAATAAAAAACAAATTATTATTTTTAGGAAACAAAACAAAACAAATAAAGTAAATAAATTGAAGATAATATTTTCAATGAAATATAAATTTTTTTAAAATGTTTTTAAAATTTTAAATTATCTTCATTTTGTTTACAACTTTTAAATTAAATAAAAATTAATTAATTTTTTAATTTATCTTCATTTTTTATTTCATTTTTAATTGTTTTTAAATCTAACATTTTAATAAAAAAAAATTTCTAAATTTTAAATTATTTGTTCTTACTTTTAGTGTGTTTTTATAATAAAAAAAAATTATCTTCATTTTTAAATTTTAAGAACTATGAGCAATTTGATCTTTTTATTAATTGAATTTGAAGAGTATGATAGGTCTAAGTAGATAAATGAATATAATTGCTTTCTAGTAGTAATTATAACAAACTATAGGGATCTCAATGTATTTACCCCCTTATTGTTATATTATTCAATCATCTCTTAATAAAGTTTAGTTATTTGTAGATTAAAAATTGTAACACCAAGATGATTTGACGAAATGAGATTGGTCCGGTGGTAAATCCCTCACACATACACCACAAGGTTGATGGTTCAAGTCCTCCCCTCTCCCCATAAAATCCTGAATTAATTTAATACTTCAAAAATAAAAAGATGGTTTATGATATTTTAAAATTGACAAGGGGAAAAGCTTTACAAGTATATTAACGGTCAAAGTTGGTACCCATATACATACGGTATTCTTACCTCTCTATATATATATATGTGTGTGTGTGTGTGTGTGTGTGTGTGTGTGTGTGTGTGTGTGTGTCATATGGTTGCTTTTGATCAAAATCATGAGAGAGAATGTTAGAGAGAAAGGATCTGGTCCTTCAAACTTGGAAAGGAGGAAGGACTTTAGGGACAATCTATACTCAATTTTTGTTGATAATCTACACCCAAAAGTGGATTTGGTGAGCTTGTGGGGAATATTCAGACCATTTGGGCATGTAAGGGATGTCTTTCTCCCCCACAAATGGGTAAAGGTCAAGGAGTTTTGCCTTTATTCGGTTTGACACATAGGAAGAGGCTATCAAGGTGGCTACAATGGTGAATTGATGGTATGCATGTGTATAACTGGCCTATTTCAGCAAAAATCACATCTTATGGGTGAAACAAGAGGAGATCGGTCCCAACTAGGCAAGTAGCTAGACGAAGACATGATGAGAGCTCAAGGAAGGATTACAGATACAAAACTAGAGGTGACAAACTTAACTGACCTGAAAACTATAATTCGAGAACTTTTACGGAGGTAGTTAGGGGTAAAGAGTAGAAGACCAAGGAGAAGGAAGCAAGGACAGAAGAATGCTTGACAATGGTGTGGGGGAGGCAGCTGTCAGTGGATGTATGGCTATCAAAATGTGTTGTAGGATTGCTCGAGGAGTTTGCTAAAGTCTCTAGTGTTAATAGAAGGCTTCGCAGCAGAGGATTTTCGTTTTCTTTGAAATTTTTAGGGGACAAAAGCACCTTGTGGTGTTTTGATTTAGAAATAGTGAGGGAAGGGTTTATAAGGAATAAATTTTTCTGGGAAGATACTTTATCCTCTATGTCTAGATGGTCTAACTCTTTCATTCCAAAATTTAGATTGGCTTGGTTAAAGGTGATGGGGATTCCGCTGGTTTGCTGGGACGAATCTTTTTTCAAGAAGGTACGAGGATCGATTGGAGAAACACTTTTGGTGGAGAATGAGACGTCCAACAGGCGTAGACTGGACAGAGGTAGAGTGTTGGCATTGGTGCCGCTAGAAAAGCTTGGACAGTGCAAACTTAATGTGCAAATAGAGACTGATTCGTTCTTGTTAAAGGTTGAGGAGAAGCCCAACCTGGTGTCCTATAGCTGGATATTTGATTTTCCCGGTTTAAAGGTTGAAGATGGTGTGAAAAATTTGAACGGTGGTTTGGAGAAACAGCTGGTTGTTTTTCAGGCCAAGGAAAAAGCAAAGTCAGGGGAACCAGAGGTTACCTGGCAAGGTGAAAAAGATAGGTCAGTTAACATGGGAAGGAGAAAGTAGGTTGGTAAGGACTGGGAGGAGATTAGAAATTGGGAGGGTAATTACCTTTCACAAGATTGGAAATAGAAAAGTTGACAGGAATAGTGAGGCAGCCAAACATTCCTTTCTCAAGCTAAATGGTGATATAACAGCCAGTAGTGGATGCACAAATAGCATAGTTGACAAAGGAAAAGGCTTCTGGATAAGCAAGTAAAAGATGAAATCTGTCTCCATCCCAAGTAAGCATGGAAAGCTGATCATTGATCAGAATAGGTGTGTCTATTCCACTGAGGAAGAGACCAGCTCCTATATATCGAATTTCGAGAATCTTACAATGTGGAAAGGAGAGAGCTCTTCAAAAAGGAAAAAGAAAGGAGGTAGATCGGTGAAGATAAGTGAGCCTGATGGGCCTGATGGATTTTATGTATCTTAGGAGGACTCTAGGGATGTTTCTTCATAAGAGCCTATTGGTGCTTTGGTGGACCATGTAAAAAAGGTGGATAATGAAGAGGGATCCAGGCCTGTTTTAAAAGCCCTGATTGAAAAGCCAAGAATTAATTTACAAGTAATTCTCCAGGATCTAGATACGTTGTGTGTGGAGAACAAAGGCATTTGCGTTGATGATACTCATTCTAATAGGAGAGATTGTGACCACGAAGAGTTAGGAAGGGAACATAATCAAACGAGAGACAAAAGTGTGGTAAATAAGAGCATGAAATGAGGCTCACCTTCTAAGAATCATGCCATGACAACAAGGAGTTCTAAGAAGTTTACTAAAGAAGTCCAACGACAACCTCGGAAAGATATTCGGAACCCTTGATAGGGGCATCTTTGGGATTCAACTTTAACGGTAAGAAAAGCAAGGTGACTGAAATTATTGCTTCAAGAGAGGTAGAAGACCAAGCTAGGATGGAGAAAACATAGTAGTAATTCTATTTAACAGAGATTGGGGTTCGAGGCCTTAGTCTTTTTAATAATTGCAATGTCTTGGAATGCACGTAACTTGGGTAAAATGGAAAAGAGAAGATTAGTCCGAAGTTTGGTTTCGAAGCACAAGTTGGTCTTGTTTTTCATTCAAGAAACTAAGCTTTTTTCTTTCGATAATGGAGTGATTAATTCTCTTGGAGGTTTGGTTTTGACTAGAGGGGTAGGGGTTGACACCATTGGTACAGTTGGTGGGTTGATATCATTGTGGAATGATGATTTTTTCACGGTCAAAGCTTGCATCCCAAATAAGAGATGCATAATATTGGCAGGCAAACTTGTGAAGCTAAAGAAGGATGTTGTCTTTTGTAATGTGTATGCGGCTAACGTAAAGAGCGAAAGAAAGGTTCTTTGGGAGTTTATCTCCACCTCCCAAGTTGCTTTTCCTATGCTGTGGTGTATTAGGGGTGATTTTAACTCAATTTTGGACCCTTCGGAAAGACGTGGGGTGGATTGTAACATGATTTCAACAAGAAATTTTAGCTCTTTTCTTACCAAAGTCGGAGTGGTTGACATCCCTTTACAGGGAATTTCCTTCACTTGGACCAACCATAGGGAAAGAGCTTCGTGGGCAAGACTTGATCGTTTTTTAATAGATTCTGTAAGGATTCCCATTTGTTGATTGACTTGTTTCATGGATAAACCACATGTTGGGGTTGATGTAAGGGTAGCCTAGGAATTGGTGATCATCTAATGGCCCTCTCAAGATCTCAATAGAAGAAGCACCAAAGGTAAATTCTAGTGCTTACTTGCTTTGAAGAGATCTAGTTGCACACACACACATCTCATGTATATCTTTAATACTTGTATGTTGTGTGTTTTCATATGTGTGCATTCATAATTGTTGAATATCTCTTCAAGCATGATTATTTAATTGCATCTATCTTATTGAAATGCCATAACATAATTAGGCATTAGGATGCAAAGTCATGAATTTTATTCATGCTTGATTGAATTGATTGCATCTTATTCTATGATAATGCCATGACATGATAGGCATTAGGTTGCATTCAATTCCCACAATTGCACTTCATGTTTGTTAGCTTTTGGTGTGGTGTAATTCGTTTCCGTTTGTGTGATCGGAAACGTCCGCGCTTGCACGATGGTGTGCATGTCTTAACGCGATGGTTAACCACTTGAGAAAGTCTCATTCTTCTCTTGGATAAGTGTTAGTTTTGGTTTGGTTTGGTTGTTTGGAGTAAAGTGTCTAGTTTCAAAATATTAGATTTCAATGTTTTAAATGTTTTTCAAAACTGACCTTTGTATGGTCTTGTAATCATAACTTTTTATAAAAAGATTTAAATTGAGTTTTGTAAAATTCAAGACAAACTAGACACTCATACCTTTCCAACAGCATATTATTCATAATATTTTATGACCATTTGGATTAGTTTTGAAATCTCCAAAGTGACCACCAAAACAGGGCAACTATGTTGTTGTCCGTTTCTGACCTTTAGTCACTTAATTAACCATAACATTTTTTACAAACATTGAAATATCATTTTGTAAAAACAAGTAGAAATTAGACATCCATACCTTTCCAACGATATATTATACGAAAGGTTTCGATGTCATTTGGTCATGTTTCGGAGCACTCAAATCCTGAGCTACTGCACTGACGCGTGTACCGCGGAAATGCCCATTGTTTTTCTATTTCTTCCAAAACGACATAGTTTCACTTGGGCACTATAAATACATATCTTTCTCATCATTTTGAGGTGTGAGCCACAAAATGAAACCCTAGAGAGAGAGGCTTCATATTCTTGAGAGAGAAAGCACCAAGATTGCTTCTTTAACTCTCTAAACCCAAAACCCATCTCCATCTTGCATCATTCAACATCATTTGAGCATGGGTCTTTTTCAACACACATGATATGATTTGTTGAACACTAATCTCATCTAATTTTAGTGTTTTACTTATCAATTTTATCTCTTATATTACTTGTATGTGTTTAGATTAATTTCTACATACATGATTGAGATTATGTGTTGATTGGGTTATTTTATGATAGCTAGGATTGTTCATGTTTATCTAACATCTAGCTAATTTATCTCATTAACATGGTTGAGATTATTTGTGATAGCTTTGTATCTAGGATTGGTTATCCTTTACTTAGCTAAAGTTGTATGCCATGTCATGTAGCTATTTTCATATCTATGATTGATTTTATTGTCATCATATAATCCTAGGTAAGCATCTAGAGTACCCTAACTCTATCTTGCATATTTGGATATCATTGCATATTCACTTAGGGTGTTGATCTCTTCGGAGAAGTAAGTCTTGTGTGATAGATCGGGATTAGGTGGTCACATGAGCAAATTGGACTAAATCTACTTTTATAGGCCTGCGGGTAGTGGTAACGGGATATTGGCCGGGATTAGGCCATCAAACCGGGATTAGGTTGTATACGCTATCACAATTAGTGGATTCGAGGTTCGAGTGTGGCACACTTACCAATCCGTGGTTTTTCCCATGAGGGTTTCCACATAAATATCAAGTGTTATTTAAATTCCGCACATATTACACTTGTTATATATATTGACTAGATTGGGGCATTTTCGTAATATTGACTTAACGTGAAAATTGGGTAAAATTGTTAAAATCTATTCACACCCCCCCCCCTCTCTAGATTATTATTAGAACACACCGAGTTATTTATTTCAGATTCAATGATTCTTTCTTGGCTGCCGAATTTGGTTTAAATAGGTCTTCCCGGGACCATTTCGGACCACAACGTTGTCATGATTGGGGAGAAAAAGGAAGATTAAGGTCCTACCCCATTTCGGTTTTATAATGGATGGTTGGAGGAAAAGGATTTGGTTTGTGCTGCAGTCAAAGAGTGGTCCGATTGTCATGTTGCTGGATCCAAAGGGCTAGTGTTATCTTCAAAGGTAAAGGCAGCCAATGTGTGTATCAAAAGGTGGCTGACCCAAAACAAAAAGCTTGCACCTCCTATTTAGCATGTTGAGGACAATTTGGCAGAAGTAGAGAGGAGAGCTAATGTGGATGGATGGATGGACGGAGATCCTAATAAGCAAGAGGGTAAAACTTCTATCGGAATGTTGGAGAGAGATTAGGAAAGATGAACAAATATGGAGACAAAATCTCGAGTGAAATGTTTGAAAGAGAGGGATTCAAATTCGAGGTATTTTCATTACACGGCTAATGGGAGATGAATGATTAATTATATTGTAGACATTTCCATTGATGGGGTGTGGTGCTCGGGTCCTCAAAGAATAAGATAAAAGGATGCTTGTTACTTTGAAAAGCACTATAAAAATGTGACTTGGTGTAGGCCAAAGATGAGAGGGTTAGAGTTTAAGGAATTAGGTAATTTCAAAAGAGAGATGTTGGAGGCCGGGTTTAGTAGGGAAGAAGTGTGGATGGCGGTTTGTAGTTGTGATAGCAACAAAGCCCCAGGTCCCGATGTATTGAATCTTAGCTTTATTCGGCACAATTGGAAGTCGATTGAAGAGGATTTTATGAAGTTCAGTGACGAGTTTCATTAAGATAGCTCTATAGTCAAAGAGGTGAACAACACTTTTGTAGCTCTTATTCCTAAATGTACTAAACTGTAATCAATGAGGGACTTTCGTCCTATAAGCTTAGTGGGGTCTATGTACAAGGTGCTTTCAAAGGTGTTAGCTAATAGGTTGAAAATGGTTATGAACTCGGTCATAGGGGAAAGCCAAATGACTTTCGTTCAAAATCATCAAATCATGGATAGTTTTGTAGTCGCGGAGGAAATTGTGCATACATGGAAAATGGACAAAGTGGGCAGCCTCCTTATTAAGTTGGATTTCAAAAAGACCTATGATAGTCTTGATCAAACCTTTTTGGATAATATGATGCATAGCATGGGGTTTGGGTGGAGATGGAGAAAATTGATGAGGTATTGCATCTTATCTCCAACTCTTTCGGTGTTGGTTAATGGTAGTCCAACGTCTCAATTCCATATTGAAAGAGGACTTCGGCAAGGGGACCCGCTCTCACCTTTTCTTTTCAATTTAGCTGTAGAAGGGTTAAATGTTTTGTTCTTAAGAGCTCATGAGCTAAACTTGATCAAAGGTGTAACTTTTGGAGAAAATGTGGTGCATCTCTCTCATCTTCAATTCGCGGATGACACTATCATTTTTTTGGAACATAATATGGAGTTTCTTATAAATGTGAAGAGAATTCTTAGATGTTTTGAGTTGGCTTTCGGGTTGAGAATCAATTTCCATAAATCATGCGTTGTTAGAGTGGGAAAAAATTGAGGAATGAGGAAGATTGGGCTAGGGGTTTTAAGTGTAAAAAAACTACTCTCCCAATTGCCTATCTTGGTTGGCCTTTAGGAGAAAGACCAAATAAGGTAGCCTTTTGGAGACCCTTGCTTAGTCGTATCAAAAGTTGGTTGGCTCCTTGGAAGAAAAAATTTCTTAACAGATAGGTTGGTTTTGATTAAGGCAGTTCTAGCAAGCATCCCTTTTTACTACATGTCGGTCCTTAAAATTCCGATTGGTATTGCTAATAAAATAGAGAAAATCCAAAGAAGTTTTTTTGGGGCAATGGGGTGGAAAAGAGGAAAATGCACTTGATCGGGTGGGATTCAATTTGTAAGAATAAGAAGAATGGGGGGCTTGGGGTTGCTAGGATCTTGGATATGAACAAGAGTCTCTTAGCAAAATGGGTTTGGAGATATGGCAAAAACGACAACTTGTTGTGGAGGAGGGTATTGGATACAAAATACGGTAATTCAGAAATGGCCTTAAGATGGGATTGGATGGGTGGCTCTTATCCATCTACCTTTGTAAAAGCTATCCGAAGCCTTTTCTAAGAAGGGTCAAAAACAGGAAAAATTATTCAAGATGGTTTTAAGGTTATTGTGGGAAAAGGTGATAAGGCTAGATTGTGGAGTGATGTTACTTGGGACTCCATCCCTTTACAAAAAGCTTTCCCTAGGATTTTTGTGCTAGCCAATAACAAAAATGGAGCAATACAGGAGTACGGAAATTGAATGGGATCCAAGTGGGTGTGGATGGTGGAGTTAAGAATGCACCTCTTTGATTGGGAGCTTGATCAATGGAGGTGCTTTATGTTGTTTTTGGAATGCATCAATATTCACGATACGATCTCTGATGCCATAGCTTGGGGGTACAATTCTAAAGGGTTATTTTCGGTGAGTTCATTTCGAAGATGTCTAAAGGATGAGGATTTCGTGTAATTAGAGGTTTTGAATCTGATTTGGCAAGGAATATGTCTGCCAAAAATTGAAGTTTTTGTTTGCCAACTTATCAAAGGAAGAGTGATGGTTTGGGAGTTGATGCATCGTTTCAATATTGGGAGTCCTGTGAGCATTGAGTGTCTGTTGTGTAATTCGATTGGAGAATCAGTCGATCATCTATTCTTACATTACAAATGGATGTGGCAGAAGGGTATGGACTGGTGGTTTGTCTCCTGTTGCCCCTCTAAAACAGTGAAAGAGTGGATGTAAGCTTGGTCGGGTTTGTGCCTAAAAAGTTGTTATTCTAGAGCATGGACCTCATTGGTTTTTGCTACTGTTTGGACAGCTTGAGAAGCTAGAAACGGGGTGATTTTTAGAGGAAAGGCAATGGATTTTCCCCTTGCCATTGATATGATAAAGTTCAAAGTTGCTTGGTGGTTTAAACACTATGGGAAGGGATCGAATGAAACAGTTGACACTATTCTTCTCAACATAAAAGATCGGTGTGTTGAGCCCATCAAGGTGAAACTTCATAGAGTGGAAACGTGGGTTCCTCCATCCCTCGATGTGTTGAAATTTAATGTGGATGGTCTGATTAAAGGATCACCGGGGTTGGCAGGAATGGGGGGTGTTTTGAGGAATTCGATTGGAAGAGTGCTTTGTATTTTTTCTAAACACCTAGGGCTTATGGAAGCAAATTCGGCGGAGATTAGCGCTATCTGTACATCATATGATATTTGTGGGTCAAATCCAAATTTTTTGGGCAGAGAAATTGTCATTGTTAGCGATTTAAAGACGGCGGTCTCTTGGGTTAACGATGGGGGATTCGGTAGCATCAAACATGTCAATTTGATTTATGACATTAGGAGCAACCTGGACAAGCATGGTAACATAGTGGTCATCTTTAATTCTAGAGCATCGAATTCATTTATGGACTTGGTCGCCAAGAATGGTTCGAACATGGGTGGGGATCTTTTTATCTTAGGGGATTGCTAAGTCATAGGTGGTTGGCGGTGCATTGGTCAAGCCCTCTGCTTTTGCTCTATTTTCGGGCTTTTGTTGGCTTGGCAGTTGTTTTTTTTTGCTTGTCTTTTGCTTGGTGGGAGGCCGTTTGTGGCTCTACCTAGACAGTGTTGGTGTATTGCCTGTTATCAGGTCCTTTTAATATAAGCTTCTTTGATATTCAAAAAAAAATGTGTCATGTATATTTTTTTTAAACAGCGTGTGTCATATTAAATTAGTTTTTTGGGTCGTAAACTATCCACCAATCCACCATCATATATGTTATTGCATGCTTTTACATACATAACATACATAAACTATGACAAGTATGAAAATTAAGGATGCTAATTCTGTTGAGGTTCTAGCCATTTGTAAGGCCTGCGAGTTGTGTGCGATAACACCCGAATTAAGAATGAAAGCAATCGCCATTGTCAGTGATTCGAATTTGGCGGTCTCTTGGGCGAATGGCAACAGTATTTCCAATGAGGATTGTGTTCAATCCATTACTGAGATTCATGGCTTTTTGGGTATGATGGGCAACACATCTATTATGTTTAATCCCAGGACAACCAATATTCTGGCGGATTCTTTGGCTAAGAGAGGGTCCGGTTCGAATGAGGATATTATGGTGTGGGAGTTTGGTTAGCTTGCTGTTTCGGTGGCCGCCTGTTGTTGTTGTCTCTTCGGCTCCTTTGGATTGTTCTTCTGTTGTTTCCTATCTCTGTTTTTCTCTGTTTTCTTCTCCAGGGCTAGTTCTCTTTGTTTTCTTGCTGGCTGGGTTTGGCTTTTTAGTGTGCTTTTGGTTTTTTTGTTTGTGTTTGGTGTTGCTAGGTGCCTGGGCTATGGGATCGCCCCTGTTTTGCTTTTTGTGTTTTTTTGTTGCCTCTTGGCTCAATAAGTGTAGTTCAAAAAAAAAAAAGTATGAAAATTAATCATTTCAAAATCATATGTCAAATCATATTTTATGATCATATGAACTTGACAAAAAAATCGAAAATTGGAGAGTGAATCCTTCTATATAATTTCATACGCAACAAACTATTTATAAAATAATTGATCTTATTATTTTGTTTTAAACATTAAACACGGGGAATAGAATTCCCTTATTTCATTCCGGAGAAAATTACAAACAGTGATGATACATACATATTGTAATCCATAACATTATTAGGAAGAGCAATGCTCAACAGTAATCAATATGGCATATTGGCATCGTAAAGCCCTAACCAATCTTAGGAATAATTACGACAATACCACTTGTGTTAACCCAAACACGAACCCTAGTGCATAAGAACTGCTGGTCGACTATTGTTCCTACCAACACAATCTCAGCAGAGACGAAAGGATTCTCCCTCTCAATCGTCGATGCTGCATCCACCCCTCGGGCTCCAACCAGCTCCGGCCATGATGCCTTACCTACAAAAAGACCAAAAAAAAAAAAAAAAAAAAAAAATTGTATTAGAGAACACCATCTTCATAGGTTAAAAAGATTTGGTTTATATTTGAATTGTATATATATAAAAGAAAACCGTTTATGATGTATAAATGATATTTTGAGCATTAAAAATAATTCATTACCTCTGCAATCGTCTGACATGCTTGTATTTATTTTCCTTTTTCCTTTTCCTCGCTTTGAGTTGCTAACTTTTGTTTGTGATGTGGTGAGATTATTGTGAGATGAGATATTGAGATGGGTATTTATAGAGTAGCATTTCCTTAGCTAGCTTGCATAAGCTTGAATTAAAGCTTTTTTAATAAATATGCTAACCCAAACCTAGCTGAATGCTTTGACACGCAATAGTACGTGGCGCTGCTGAGAAACTCGCAGTCTCGCAGATATTGAATGATCCATCGTTGAATATAAATACTTAATTTACACACAAACCATAAATTTAATTAACTACATTTATATTTCTTATATGTACTGCTCATTAAGACATAAGTTTTTTATATGGAAAAATCAATATTGTCAGCTGTACAGTGCGTTGTTTGCATGCAATAGTTCAACTGTGTCTAGCTAGTGTGAACTCGGTTGTGAATCTTATGCAACTATGCAAGGATTTGGAGCGCTAAAGTCAGAAAGAATAACAAATATATATATATATATATATATTCAAAGGTTGAAGTCAATTATTTATTGTTCAAGGGATTTCTCAAAACTCGGATAAGGTTTTCTCCCCAGAAATTTTTCTTATGATTTTGTCAAAGATCATGATCATGCATGGACATAGTTGGCACAATATTATCCTTGAAAGTTTGGTGAAGAGTAGATGAAGAGATTATCATTTCAGTTTCAATAATCGAATTTAAATAAACATCTAAAAATGAGAAAAGACTAGGTACAAAATTATTTAGATTTAAATTTAGATATTTTTTTCCTCCAATTCGACCCAGTAAAATGCCTAATACGTGAGTTGAGGCCCATAACTTGGATTTAAATTTAAATTTAAATTTAAATTTAGCTCTTCGTTGTCTTGCGGTGGAAATGGGTTTATATCGTGTTGTTATGGAATTAGATGCTCTTACTATTGTTAATTTGATTAATTCTAAGTCTCCTCCCGTCACTCATGAGATTGGTTTGGTGATTTTAGATATTATTCATCTACTACGTTCCTTTTGCTTTTGTAGAAGTTTGTCATGTTTCTAGAGTTGCCAATACCCATTCACCAATAAAAATGGTATTGTTTTTAAATTCTGATTCTATTTGGTTAGAAGAATCTCTTTCCTTTGTGGAGCAGTTGGTTTAATTGGATGATAAGCCACCCCTAATGAAGAATTTTTTATACATACCCTATTAAAAAAATTTAAATGTTATAAATTGTAAGCACACCCACATATTACCAAATATGTCCCTTCTCTTTATTTATTTATTTTTTATTTTTTTTTAATCTACCCTTTCTCTTAGTTCTTGAAAAAATATTATAAATTAACAAGTTATAAAATAGTTAAAATGAAAATTGGAATAATAATAATAATAATCATATGGAGTAGCTACACCTTCTCGGCTCCTACTACACATTAATGGCATTCATTGAATCTGCTTTCACCGGATCGGCGTAGACATGTTGCTCCACAGACTATTGTGTGCTTAAATTTTGTTGTGCGAGCTTTTTCTCTTGTTTTCTCGGTTTCAAAATTTTTTATATTAATTTATAATTAGTTTTTTTTATTAACTTCAATGATTTTACCTTCTTAATTTTATTTTTATGAAAGTTACTTAATATTTATAATTTTAAATAATCATTAATTAAATTTTAATTAATATATATAATAATTTAATCAAAAGAGGTGATTGTTTTATTAATATTTTGCACAAGTTATATTTATATTAATCATTTAATAATTGTATTTAAGTGTAATGTTGGAATTTAAAAAATATGTTAATTTGAAGGTGCACATACAAATTTGAAAGGTATAAATATCACCAAATTATTTGCTGTTCATAATTACACTCAATATTGTACTACTTTTTCCACTAATATATATATATATAAAATATACAGTGGGTTTCTCATAAGAGATTTCTTATTTTAATTTCGATAATAACCTTAAGGAAATCACACCAATTTTTATGAATTTTAATCTGAATTTTTTGTGGATGGTAAATTTAATGAAATATACCTATAAAAAAAAAAATGAAAAATTTTCAAGTACTATAACTATTTTTCCCGATTTTGTTAAATTTGAAAGCATCGAAAAAATGGACGAAATATAGAAAATTCAAGAAAAATAGTTCTAGTGTTTGAAAAATTCTCAAACATTATTCATAGGTATATTTCTATGAACTTATCATCCACAAAATAAATTCAAATCAAAATTTATAAAATCGATGTGATTTCATTAAGGTATTTACTGAAATTAAAATAAAGAATCTCTCATGAGAGACTCACATATATGTGTTTGTGGGTGTGGGTGGGGATGGGGGCACTAATCAAATATGGATCTCATATATTTTTTCGGGATTCCAAACCGACACCAATATTTATTGAAAAAAATATAATTGACACCGGCAGTCATTGGAATCTTGCACAAATTCAAAAACTTAAGGGATTCACACAATTGATAAATTTTATAGAGTAGTATTAGACATCTATTAATGATGATTCATTTCATTTACCATCTCCTCACCGATTGTCACAACATTATTTGACACGGAGGTGGAATGTTAGCATTGCTCGATTTTAGTTTTGACTCATCAAGAGTTTTTCGTTTTGAAAGATCTGAGAGTTTTTTTTTTTTTTTTTGAACATTAAAAGAGAATTATTTTATAACGCCCAGAAATTAGGCAAAAAACAGACAAAGGCCCAGGAGCACCCACACAAAACAACCCAAAGCAAAAAAAATACAAAACAGAGCACCACCTGAGGAAGAAAACACTCAAACAAAACGAAGGACCAGAGAAACAACAATACAACGAAATTAAGATCTGAGAGTTTCATGTACTAAAAGAGATAGTGACTTGGGTTTTGGGCTTCCTTAAAAAAAATAAAAAAATAAAAAAATAAATAATTATTTGATGAAATATTTTTAAAGGATAAAAAAGAATTGGATTGGGCTCAATGGATTATGCTCAAAAAACCGAAACATATTTTCCTTATTAAAAAGGAAAAAAAAAATCGAAAAATATTGTTCAGTGATATTTACACCTTGAAAAACAGTATGTGTACCCAATTTTGTATATAAATCCCTTTTTTTTAAAAAAAAAAAAATGTTATAGTTGCAAGTAAACCCCCATATTACAATGAATTTTCAAACAAGTAACTACAATAATTTGCTTAGAGTACATGAACTTACAAATGCAATAATTTGCTTCTCTGGAAGTGCTTATTAGAAATTTAGAACTGACACAGTTTCCCTGTCATTTTTTTTTTTTTTTTATCGATTGTGATTCGAATTCTATTACAATATAAGCCTATTCACAAGCATATGATATATTACATTAAATGAAAATATAAAATAATATGAAAACAATTCAAATTTAAATTCAAAAAAAAAAAAAAAAAAAAGTAACCATATAAAATCTTTATTTATGGTAGATAATAATTGGGAGAATCAATTATTCAATATTCCCTCTAAAACTGCCAACAAGGGCCCAGCTGATGTAGTAAAATTTACGTTCAATTTAAATTAAGTTCGTTCCCTGTGATCGGTGATTCAATCGGTTGAATACTACTTAGGGGTCGTTTGTTTTTTTGTCTGAAGACTGAATAGTCCTGAATTTTACTGAAAACTGAATAGTGACTAAAACCTGAATCTGAATGACATGTTTGTTTTTTTTTTTTTCCTCACATCTAAATGTACTGTCAACATGTTTGTTTTTTAAAAATAAAATTGTCTAAAAAGAAGTATTTTTACATCTATACCCGTGTTAAACAATTATATATATAATATAGAATAAAAACAATCCAAAAATAATAATTATATATGAACACATATGATCATGATCTTCTTCTTTGATTACAAACAAACTTTATTTTTACTAAGAAAAGAAAAAGTTTTTTTTTTTTTTTTTTTTTTTTTTTTTTTTTTTTTAAATGGGTAGCAGGAAAACTCACACAATACACTCTAAAAAAAATAATATATAAATACATCATTCTAATATCATAATAAAATATTGATATTAAATATCAATATAAGAAGTGATTAGGGTTCTTTTTTATTTTTAAAACTATTTAAAATAAGCAATATATTAAAATAAAGGTTTCTATACAATATATAATTATGATGAAATTGGATATATGTTATATATGGAGGATAGTATCGGAAGAAAAGATTTTAGATTGCATTTAATGCAATTAAGTGATTTACAATTAAGTGAAAAGTCAGGATTTTTTACTTTTTATTTTAAGTTGTTTTTTGGTATTTTTAAGTTGTTTGACCACTTAAAAAAAACAAACAAAACAACTTAATAATTATGATTCAGACCCATTAAGTTTTAAGTGGAAAAAACAAATGACCCCTTAGTTTAGGAAAAATCTACTTTAAGTGGGTGAAAATTAAATTGCATAATGCTTTGGGTTTGGAAAAACGATTTGGTTTCTTGAAAATGATTAAAGATGCAAACTTATAATATAAAAATGCAATCTTGTAACTAAAAACTAAACTAAACACAATAAATACACAAGTAGAGAATATATAGGAAAAAGCACTAGAGAATCGATGCAACCTTTCTTAGACCACTCAAGCACTCAATTAGTCTCATTAAGCACTTCAATCCAATTTTAGGGCTTGTTTTAAGATAAATCCATTAAGTTCTAGGTCTTTCCCATTACTTGCACAAGATCATGTAACGAGCAATGGTCAATCCCTCTATTTAATATAAAACTCTAAGCCAAGTTGACCTAGCATGGCCATGCATAAACCAACCTTCCTAATTGCTAAGCTTGTGGTGAGATTTAGATGGAATGGCCACATACATCTAAACTCAACCTCTTGCATAAACTAAACTCACAACCCATGTCTCTTGTGATCACAGCAAAACATGAATAGAGAGGTTAGAGCAATTAATTCAATAATTGAGACTAAAATCGAATTGAATTAGAGAATTGACTAATTAATTACATAGAGTAGTCCAATACGGTAACATATATCAATCCCCTAGATGAAGTTTAGTTACACATCAATGGAGAAAATAAAAGCATAGAAAAGTTGTAGAGAAAACCCATATTGGTCAACATAAGTCTCCTCTTTCTCCTTGTAGTTCTTGATATCTTCTTGCTTGAATAACCTTCCAAAAATGGTGATTGTAGAGAAAGAGGTGTGTGTGGAAGAGATGGTGAAATGAGAGGGTTTGGGTTGTGGTTTTTGGTTTCCTTATGTGTATTTGATGATGATTCTCCCAGCTAAAAATCTAAAGAGGGATATATATATATATATTATATGGGTTCAAAATAGGGCAAGATTTTCATCCAAAATGACGAGTTGACGGATTGTTACGGTTGGGGTTTGCCGCAATTTGCAAAGGCGGCAGATGAACCGCGGAAATCTTTGTTGCACGACTGCCGCGTTTGGTGAATATAGCACTTCAACCGCGGAAATCTCTGTCACCTAAGTGCCTTGCTTGCCGCGGTTTTGGTTTCAACCTTGGTTGGCCATGAACAATTGGAGGTTTGGGGTTTGTAGAAACGTGGCATGGAGGTTAGAAAATGGTGGCAAACAGACCAAGAGGAGGTGCGCCATTGATCTGGGCAAAAAACCATCGGAAACGAGGCCGAAAAATGGCTAGTCGACATCGGGTTGAAGTCGGGTAGAGACAGGTCCGATTCCAGGTCACGGATCTACAATCTAGGTTGCTGAGGGTAGAAGATGACGTGACGTCATCATGACGTCACAATGATGTTAGCCGCCCACGCCCAAAACACACCGTTTCATTTATGACGTGGCGTGTGTGCATGCGTTGGCTGGTGAATTACAATAAGAACCCCTCAACACTTCTCTAATCACAGAATCTTCAATATATTCTCCATATTTTCACTTTGACCTCTGATTCTCTAAAATTATGTCAATGCCCCTGAACTCCATAAATACCTGAAATATTTATTTTATCATATTAAATACCCGGTTTTACCCGAGGAACAAGCACAAGAAGTAGGAATTGGGGACCTAAAAAATAGGAACAAAAATAGTATAATCAGTAGCTCAGCTGGTAGATAGACGAGCTTGGGGTTTGGGCAAATGACTTTCAGGTCAGCGGCTCGGATAAAAAAAAAAACAAAAAAAAAAAAAAACAAAAAACAAAAACAAAAAAAAAAAAAAAAAAAACAAAAAAAAAACAAAAAATTCTCCCTAAAACTTAAGGTGGCAAATCAAAGTCAATTGAGTTTGTAAATGAAGCCTTATAGGCATGATGACAAGTTCATAGGTGATCCAAAACAATAATTAAATCCGGATCACCGGGATGTTGATTGAACCGGAGGTGATCAAGGATACTGATTGAACCAGAGGTGATCCGGGATGTTAAATGAGCCAGAGGTGATCCGGGATATTGATTGAACTGGAGGTGATCCGGGTTGAAAATGAGTCAGGAGGTGATCCGGGACATTGATTGACTCTGGAGGTTATCCAGGATGTTGATTGAGCCAGAGGTGATCTGAGTTGAAAATGAGTCCAAATATGATCTAGGACATTGATGGACTATGGAGGTGATCTGGAATAAATGTTTGAATCGGAAGAAGATTTGAAATGATGAAAGGTTAGCGGAAGCCAATGAAAAACAATCAATCGATGCCGCTGTCTGCAATAGCAGACTGCGACTTAAATGGTTTAACAAAAGAGAGTTTGTTTATGCGATCAAACAATGCTCGGATACCATGTAAAAATATATAAAAGAGAAGAATATTTTTTATATTTTTTATTTATCGTCGTAATTTTCATGATTGATTAGTTGAATTAATTTTTGCATTTAGCTAAGTAATTATGTTAGTTATCGAATTGACTTTTCATAGTATTCTGTCGAATTTATATTGATTTTATATGGCAATTTAGTTGTGTTATGGTTCGTACTAGCCTCAATTTCTCATCCAATTTATAATTATATACTGTTTTTGCTTTTCCAAATTCATCAAAACTTTTATTTGCATTTATGTTCCATGTATTAAATTCTTAATTCTTTCACTTTTTTTTAAAATCAGGCTGTTAAGAAATTCGGAAGTTAAAAAAATGCTACCTGGAGTCAAATTCATACCCCGTGATCAAGTTGATTCGGTAAAGTTTATCTTATAATTTGCCTTGGATTTGTGTTTCTATATTATTATTATTTTTAATACACCCACTTACAAGAAATTTATAATATCTTTATTCATTTTATTTACACTTTTGCTAATATGTCTACTGGTACTAGGCAGAAGATGAAAAGTTGGATGCAAAAAGAAAGAAATGTGGTAGTAGGAAGGAAAAGCACAGGAAAATGAAGAACAGTTCTGATTATAGTAGTTCGGATGATGGTATTGAGAGAATAAAGAAAGTAACAAGAAGTGAAACACTAGTAGATTTGAGTTATATCTTTCTCTTTCGAATCCTAAAATAATGTGTACATATGATCTGAACTTAACAAAAATGAAAAACGAAAACTGAGAAATCCTTCTATAGTATTTCAGATGCAACAAATAAGAATTCCCTTATTAAGTACATTACAGTGGATATAATTTTATTTATGAATTATGCATAGTGATCCATAACATTATTAAGAAAATCAGCATATAACAGTAATCAATGAAGCTTGGCCGAGCCCTAACCAATCCTAGGAGTCTGTATAACAATGCCGTCGGTATTAACCCAAACACGAACCCTATTGCATACAAAATCCATGGTGACCATTGATCCTTCCGGCACAAACACAACTGAGACTAAAGGATTCTCCCTCTCGATTGTCGCTGCTGCAACCACCCCTTGAGCTCCTAACAGCTCCGGCCATGAACCTTTACCTACAAATAACAAAAATGTGTATTAGAGAACACCATTTATGACATAGGCTGAAGGGATTTGTTTTATATTTGAACTGTATTATTTTTTTAATTAAAAGAATAAGAAGAAAAAAAAACACCATTTATGATTTATAAACGTTGTGTTGAGTATTATAATTAATTCATTACCTCCGCAGTTGTCCGACATTCTTGTATTATTATTTTTTTTCTTTTTCTGTGCTTTCGAGACTTGAGCAACCAGCCCTTTGTTTTTGTCTTTTTTTATTTTTATTTTTATTTTTTTAAATGAAGATGTGTTGAGATTATTGAAATGAGATGGGTACGTATTTATATTACATTTTCATAGCTGGGCAATTGGTGATTTTTGACTTCTAATTGGTTGAATAAGCTTCAATTTTTTATTTTTTCAACAAACATGTTCATATAGAACTCAAATCTTTGACACGCAACAGTGACAAACAGATGCATGTTTTTAAAGAGCGCTGATGATCAGAAAATAATGAATAGTGGGTGGATAATTCACACACAAACCATTAAATTAATTCAGCCTTATATTTAAAATGTCCATTGGCCGATGACAATTTTTTATTTTTTTATATGACAAAATCAATATTGTTCTGCGTTATTTGTGGCAATTTGATCAAAAAAAAAAGCAAGTTGATCATTTCAAAATAATAATAATAATAATAATAGTAATAATAATAATAATAATAGTAATAATAAGCAATTTGATCGACTAGATGCACTAGGGGATGGGTATTGGGGAAATATGGATGAACATAGGTTCCATATTCCCATTCTCGGGAAAATGGAAATGGGAGAGTTTAGGTGGAGGAATCCCCCATTTCCCGTTTTTCCCGTTTTCCCTGTTTCCTTATCTTTTCCCCATTTTTCTATTTCCCTCGTTTCCCTGTTTCCCCATTTGACCATGTTTGACTAAAACTTACATATTTAAATAAACAAAAACAAAAAAAAAAAAAGAAAAAAAAAAGTCATGGTTTATATCCACCCACAAAATATCTTTGTACACACATTTTTGTTTCTGCACCCATACTAATAAATTAAAATTATTAATTTTACTTCTTACACCCTTTAAAATACCAAATTATCCTTTAATTAAGTATTTTGTTTTTAAATTTTAAACATATATTTTTTTTCCTTAAACAAATTTTTAAATTTTTCTCACTATACTCATAGTTTCAAAATTTGTAAGAACAAGTTTCAGATTTTGCATGATGATCTTACTATTATTTTGGTTCAACATTATTTTAAGCATGTGATTCAGCATTAAAAAAAATCATATAATCAAACGATGAAAAAAAAATATTCTTTTAATTTTTAAAAAAATTGGAGAGGTCTTGTAAGTTGTTAATTGCAGAAGCACGTTCATTACAACAAAACCTTCTTGGCTTCTTGGTCCACTTACACAAACTCTTCCAAATACATCCACAATTGAAGTTAATTAGTTATGCACTATTTCTCTTCACTTGCTTCCACCACTATAAAAAAAAAAAAAAATTTAAAAAAATTAAAATAATTCTTGTACCACAAACAAACAAACAAACAAACCAACAAACAAACAAACAAACAAAACAAAACAAAACAAAACTATTTTTTCAATCACCAAACAAACCAATTTTTTTCATTTAAAAATTTGGTTTTTTTTTTAAACTCTATTGACCAAGATTTTCGGTTTAAAAAACAATTAAATTAATAAGAATTTGTAGTTGAATTATAGTGAGCGAGTGAGTCGTGTTTGAGATCTGTGTAGACTTGATCGAGTTCTACAACTTCTTAAAAAAAAAAAAAAGTAATAAAAAAATAAAAATAAATAAAAAAAAAGTTCCACAAGACTACAATTGTAAAAACTTTTTAGTCAATCACAAAATAATAATAATAATTAAAGTAAACATATATGAATGCATTCATAATCCATGAAATAAATTCTTTGTTCATCCCATTCATTGACTATATGTGAAAAATAATTATATTTCCTGATTGATGTTGGGTTTGATTAAGTATATATTATTAGAATTTATGATAGATTTAGTGTTCAACTTATGGGTGTAGAAAATAAATTTAATTTTCAATTATAAAGCAATTTATTTTAAGTAATTAAATGTAAGAGTATTTTAGAAATAAAAAGTTTCATTAAAACATGGGTGTAGGAAGAGATTTCTATTTCCTTTGTTACTAGGAAAGCCAATGAGGCTACCCATGCCTTGGCTAAGATGGCTTTTCTTTCTAATGATGATTGCTGGTGGCAGGAATCTTGCCCTCCTTGCCTAGAGTTGATTATCAGGAATGATTGTAATGCCTAGTTTCTCTTTTAATGAATTTTCCCTTCAAAAAAAAAAAAAATCATTACAAACTCAAATAAAAACTAACCATAATTCATAAGTTCATAATAGTAATTTGAATGTGAAGTTAATAAAGTATTTATAGTTAAGGTTTAAAGTGGGAAAATAAGAAAAATATTAAATGTGTGTGTGTATATATAGAGTGAGTTTCTCATAAGGGATCCCTTATTTTAATTTCGGTAAGGACCACCATGAAATCATATTGATTTGAGTAAATTTTGATCTAATTTTTCGTTGTAAATGATAAGTTTATTAAAATCTACCTATGAATAAAATTTGAGAATTTTTCAAGCACTAAAACTATTTTTATTTTATTTTTTTGAATTTTCTAAATATGAAGGCATCGGAAAAATAGTCGAAATATAGGAAATTCAAGAAAAATAGTTTTAGTGCTTGAAAAATTCTTAAATTTTATTCATAGGTAGATTTCAATGAACTTATCATCTGCAAAAAAATTCATATCAAAATTCATTCAAATCGATGTGATTTCATGGTGGTCCTTACAGAAATTAAAATAAGAGATCCCTTATGAAAGACTCACTCATATATATATATATATATTTCGAAGAAAATGGGGATGGGAGACCTCCCCCATCCTCATCTCCATTTAAGTTTGTAGATGATTTTCATCCTCATCCCTCCCCATTTCCCCATTTGGAAATGAATTTTTCCCCCAAATGGGAATAGAGATGTGGGGATTTGGAGTAAAATGCCCATCTCTATATGGCACTTAACTTTCAAATCTCTAGTATATTCCAATCTATCCCATATTGTTTTATTTGTTAGGTTTTGACTCATATTCTCGAATAAACCCCAATTGAACCAAACGAAGTTAGATGGGTGCTGTTTGAGGGAGGTTTGAAGACCATGAAGAATTGAAAAAAGAGATAATCACTGTGGATAGCGTTGTGGGTTTGACAGCGGTTTTGGGTTCATTTCAGCGTATGGACCGCGATTTTGAGCGATGTAATTTCCAACGACTATAACAGTGTAAGGTGCGGCTGGTCAACATATGACCCGAACCTTAGTCAATCATAAGCATGCGTGGAACGGGAAATCTTCAACAAAAAGGAAAGTGTTCTTTTGGAAAATTCTTGTGCTTAATGAAAAAGGAATACTCTTTACAAGAAGACTTGTAATAAAAGGAAATAGTATTTATATGAAACAAGTAAGTCTTGTATGTTTAGGAGTATGATTTTCTTTTATCTTAAACTCCCTATAACTAGTATAAATAGAATCTTGTAATTAGGTTATTTGTGTGGAGCAAAAAGAACACCATATAACATCCGGGGGAGACCCTAGGGAATATCTAGGGAGTGATCCAAGGGAATATCAGTAAATCAAGTTAGAGATCTGATTTTTTGTGGGCAATAAATTCAATGAAATATACTTGCAAACAAAATTTAAAATTTTTGCAAGAACTACAACTATTATTTTCATTTTTCCTATTTTTTGCCTTATTTTTTGATGTTTAATATTTAACAAAATCAGGAAAAATTAATTATAGTATTACTTAAAAAAATTTCAAATTTTGTTTAAGGCTTTAAGTGAGAACCTCTCTCTCTCTCTATATATGTGTCATATTTTTTTTTTAAACAGCGTGTGTGTGTGTGTCATATTAAATTAGTTTTTTGGGTTGTAAACTATCCACCAATCCACCATTATATATGTCATTGCATGCTCTTACATACAAAAACTATGACAAGTATGAAAATTAATCATTTCAAAATCATATGTCAAATTGTATTTTATGATCATATGAACTTGACAATAATTCGAAATAATTTCATACGCAACAAAACTATTATAAAATAATTGATCTTGTTATTTTGTTTAAAACATTAAACAGGGGGAATAGAATTCCCTTATTACATTCTGGAGAAAATTACAAACAGTGATGATACATACATATAGTAATCCACCACATTATTAGGAAGAGCAAGCTCAACAGTAATCAATATGGCATATTGACATGGTAAAGCCCTAACCAATCTTAGGAATATCTACGACGATACCGCTTGTGTTAACCCAAACACGAACCCTAGTGCATAAGAACTGCCTGTCAACTGGTGTTCCTTCCAACACAATCTCAGCAGTGACGAAAGGATTCTCCCTCTCAATCGTCGATGCTGCATCCACCCCCCGGGCTCCAACCAGCTCCGGCCATGATGCCTTACCTACAAAAAGACCAACAAAAAAAATTTGTATTAGAGAACACCATCTTCGTAGGTTAAAAAGATTTGGTTTATATTTGAATTGTATATATATATATATATAAAAGAACACCGTTTATGATGTGTAAATGATATTTTGAGCATTAAAACTAATTCATTACCTCTGCAATCGTCTGACATGCTTGTGTTTATTTTCCTTTTTCCTTTTTCTCGCTTTGAGTTGCTAACTTTTGTTTGTGATGTGGTGAGATTATTGTGAGATGAGATATTGAGATGGGTATTTATAGAGTAGCATTTCCTTAGCTAGCTTGCATAAGCTTTAATTAAAGCTTTTTTAATAAATATGCTAACCCAAACCTAGCTGAATGCTTTGACACGCAATAGTACGTGGCGCTGCTGATAAACTCGCAGATATTGAATGATCCATCGTTGAATATAAATACTTAATTTACACACAAACCATAAATTTAATTAACTACATTTATATTTCTTATATGTACTGCTCATTAAGACATATGTTTTTTATATGGAAAAATCAATATTGTCTGTTGTACAGTGCGTTGTTTGCATGCAATAGTTCAATTGTGTCTAGCTAGTGTGAACTCGGTTGTGAATCTTATGCAACTATGCAAGGATTTGAAGCGCTAAAGTCAGAAAGAATAACAAATATATATATATTCAAAGGTTGAAGTCAATTATTTATTGTTCAAGGGATTTCTCAAAACTCGGATAAGGTTTTCTCCCATGAAATTTTTCTTATGATTTTTTCAAAGATCATGATCATGCATGGACATAGTTGGCACAATATTATCCTTGAAAGTTAGGTGAAGGGTAGATGAAGAGATTATCATTTCAGTTTCAATAATATTCGAATTTAAATAAACATCTAAAAATGAGAAAAGACTAGGTACAAAATTATTTAGATTTAAATTTAGATATTTTTTTCCTCCAATTCGACCCAGTAAAATGCCCAATACGTGAGAAGACGCCCATAACTTAGATTTAAATTTAAATTTAGTTCTTCGTCGTCTTGCGGTGGAAGTGGGTTTATATCGTGCTGTTGTGGAATCAGATGCTCACTATTGTTAATTTGATTTGCATCTGACTATGGTTAATTTGATTAATTCTAAGTCTCCTCCCGTCACTCATGAGATTGGTTTAGTGATTTTAGATATTATTCATCTACTACATTCCTTTGCTTTTGTAGAAGTTTGTCATGCTTCTAGAGTTGCCAACACAATGGTCCATTCGCTAGCAAAAATGACATTGTTTTTAAATTCTGATTCTATTTGGTTAAAAGAATCTCCTCCCTTTATGGAACATTTGGTTTTGGCTGATAAACCGCCCCTAATGAAGACTGTTTTATACATACCCTATTAAAATTTTTAAAATGTTACAAATTGTAAGCACACCCCACATATTACCAAATATGTCCTTTCTCTTGATTTTTTTTTTTTTTTTAATCTACCCTTTCTCTTAATTCTTGAAAAAATATTAAAAATTAACAAGTTATAAAATAGTTAAAATGAAAATTGAAAAATAATAATAATAATATGGAGGAGCCACACCTTCTCGGCTCCTACTAGAATCCAAAACCTCGAGATGGAGGTTTTCGGAGGATTAGCCCATTAATGGCATTCATCGAATCCACTCTCACCAGATCGGTTTAGACACGTTGCTCCACAGACTATTGTGTGCTTAAATTTTGTTGCGCGAGCTTTTTCTCTTGTTTTCTAGGTTTCAATTATTATTTTTTTTATTAATTTAGTTTTTTTTTTTTAACTTCAATGATTTTATCTTCATAATTTTATTTTTATAAAAGTTACTTAATAATTATAATTTTAAATAATCACGAATTAAATTTTAATTAATATAAATAATAATTTAATCAAAAGAGGTGATTGTTTTATTTATGTAATTAATTATAATACTTTAAAATATTCAAAATATTAACTTTCTGTTAATATTTTGTACAAGTTATATTTATTTTAATCATTTAAATAATTTTATTTAAGGGTAATTTTAGAATTTTAAAATTATGTTAATTCGAAGGTGCACATACAAATTTCAAAAGTATAAATATCACCATTATATTTACTTTTCCTGAAAATAAAATATAAAAAATATATAAAAATAAAAACTCAATACATGAATTGAGGCCCATAACTTATTAAACGAAACCAGATGGAATTCGGCATATAGCTGACTATGACCAAGCACATCACCAAGTTGTATCTAATTCATTAAGTATTGGGCATGAATCGCATGCTTCTTACTTTAATTTTTTTTTTTTTAAAATATTAAAATAATTCGAGACATGGCTAGCCCCACAAAACATGGCTAGCCTGTGGGGGTAACAAACCCAGCATTTTGCTAGGGTCCAACTGGTCCAATCTATTTCTTTTTTTTTTTTTAGTTGGTTTTGTAAAATCAGGGTTCAATCTTTCTAAATTCAAAAGGGCCCAATCTTTCTCTTTACTTTGTGATATGATTAATTTTGTAGAGAGAAGAGAGTGATAGAAAGAAGAGAACAAGGGAGAGGTTTCTGCTGAATATATTTGACAATTTATTCAATTCAAATTAAGCCTTATATAGGCTTTACAATTAACACATTTCCTTAAAGCATTTGAAAAAACAGGGAACCATTATCCCATTAACAGTAGGCTTATCACCCACTAAGATAATGCCCAAAAGAAAAGGATCCACTAACAACTAGGTGGGAAACTAACAACTGAATGGGAAACTAACTTATTTTGGTGACCTAACTTGGTCTTCCTAGAAGCTAACTTATGCTACCTACACAGGTAACCACGTATGGCAATTCTGGACCATATAATTCCACACCCCTTAAATTCTCCTTGATTGCAAGGAGGAAGTCTGGATACATATTAGAAAATTGTCTCCAATTCTCCCATGTCGCGTCTTCTCGGGGTGCGCCTGCCCATTTGACAAGGATCTCCTCTTTGGGATGATACCTATCCTTCTGAATAACACGTGAATCCAAAATGGTCTCTGGTTGAGGAAGAATTACTGAATCGGCATTTGTAGGTGGAAAAGATGGTGACACTAGAACATCAGGACCCACATATTTTTTTAAGAGACTTATATGAAAAACATCATGAATGAGAGGCCCAACAGGTAACTAAAGCTTGTAAGCAACAGGACCGATTCGTGCTAGAACCTTGTTTGACCTAAAAAATCATGGAGCCAATTTAAGAGACCTTCGAAAGACCACAGATTGTTGACCATACGGACGTAACCTCAGGTACACATAATCACCCACCTCCAGAATCGTCTCCTTGCGATTTTGGTCTGCCTAGAACTTCATTCGATCTCGAGCTGCAATCAAATTGTGACATAATTCCCTTAAAATCTCCTCACGAGACCGCAGAAATTCATCCACAGCTTGGACGTTTGTGGTACCAGGTATGTAAGGCAGCAACGTAGGCGGAGGAGTACCATAGACCACTTTAAAGGGGGACATTCCAGTTGAAGAGTGTACTGCAGTGTTGTAGCTATACTCTGCCCAAGCGATCCAATCAATCCATTTTTTTTTGGCTGATCGCAGGTGAAACATCGCAAATGTTGTTCTACCGTTCGATTAATGACCTCGGTCTGCACATCCGATTATGGATGGTAACTTGAGCTCATGCAAAGCTTGGTTCCCTGCAACTGAAATAAGATTTTCCAAAAAGCACTGATAAAAATACGGTCACGGTCACTTACAATCAAAATTGGAACACCATGTAAACGAACCACAACCTGTATAAAGGCCTTTGACACTGATAAGACAATATATGGATGTTTAAGCGGCACAAAATGTGTGTATTTAGACAAGCGATCCACGACTACCATCAGAACTTTGTACCCTTGAGATGGTGGTAGACCGTTAATAAAATCCATTGACACCTCGGTCCATATTTTCTCAGGTATAGGCAGTGATTGTAACAAACCTACTAGCCTAAAAGTCTCTGTCTTGCAACATTGGCAAGTTACATAACAGGGGATGAACTCCTTGATAGCAGCTCGTATCCCAGTCCATGTAAAACAAGTTTTGAGTCGGCTGAGTGTTTTAAGATACCCGAAGTGTCCACCTGTCGGTGAGGCATGCCCTTTTGAGATAATAATCGATAATAAAAGAGAGTTAGGACTCAACAAAAGCTTCCCATCTTTTAGCCAAATTCCATCTCGTTTGGAAATTCATAGGGAGGTAGAATTCTGAAACTGATCATAGAAGGAGTCGTTAGCAATTTCTTTCCGTAAATTCGACCACCAATCTGCCACAAGTAACGAGATGGTGAGAAGCTAGAATTTGGCGACGCGCGACAAGGCATCCGCACCGTGATTTTCTTTTCCCTTCCGGTATTGGATCGTGTAATCGTACCCCAGTATTTTAGGTAGCCATCATGTCTGCGCTGAAGTTGTGATCCGCTGCTCAAGCTAGAATTTCAAGCTTTTCTGATTAGTCTGAATGACAAAAGGTCTCCCCAAAAGATACGGTCGCCATTTTCAGACTGCTTTGACAATCGCCAACATCACTTTTTTGTAAGTTGAAAGAGCAAGAGATGAACCTTTTAATGCCTCACTGTAGAAAGCAATTGGTCGACTGTGTTGTGACATAATTACACCAAGACCGATGCCAGAGGCATCGCATTCCACCATAAATGTTTGGGAGAAATCCAAAAGTTGAAGGACTGGTGGAACTGTGAAGGCTGTCTTCATTCGGTTGAAGGCTGCTGCTGCTTCCGTTGTCCATCAAAACTCATCTTTTGTCAATAACTGTGTTAATGGTGCAGCAAACCTGTGAATAAACTTCCTATAATAACCGGCTAAACCGAGAAACCCACGAACTCCTTTAGCTGATGTTGGTATCAGCCAATCCAACACAACTCGAATCTTGGAAGGGTCGACTACAACCCCTGCTAGAGAGATCAAATGTCCCAGATACCCTACTTGTAATACCCCAAAGATGCACTTTGATTGTTTCGCAAACAACTTGTTAGCTGATAAAATTTGTAGGACTGTTCGAAGATGCCATAAGTGATCGCTCCATGCTCGACTGTATACCAGGATGTCATCAAAAAAAACCAACACAAATTGCCTGAGATGTGGCCGAAATAGATCATTCATGAGGCTTTGAAAAGTTGATGGCGCATTCGTCAATCCGAAAGGCATCACCACAAACTCATAGTGACCTTTGTGTGTGCGGAAGGCTATTTTGTGTACGTCCTCGAGCCGTACATGGATTTGGTGATAGCCTGCTCGCAAGTCCAATTTAGTATGTATTTTGCACCGTGTAACTCGTCAAGCAATTCGTCGATGATAGGAATCATATATTTGTCTTTAATGGTGATATGATTCAGAGCACGATAGTCAATACAAAATCACCATGATCCGTCTGATTTTTTAACCAACAGTACCAGCGAGGAAAAAGGGCTATGGTTGTGGCGTATGAGACCGGAGTAAAGGAATTCACGAACCATCTTCTCAATTTCTGTTTTCTAATAGTACGGATACCGAAAAGGTCGCACGCTGATAGGTCGTTGATCAGGCTGTAGAGGAATGTGGTGATCATGTGGACGCTCTGGAGGTAATTGTGTTAGCGTCTGGAAAATGTGTGCATACTCGGACAATAATTGGTTGAGGTCGGCTGGAAAGGGCTGTTGTACCTCTGACTGAGTACCTAAAACCATGTGAAAAAAAAAATCTCACACATGCTATATGCATTAGTTTTTTATCTGTGAGGGGTGTCAAAGTCGGTTGCTTCAACCCATGGAAAGTATGGGACTGTCCGGCCTGTTTGAAAATCATCGTAAGCTCACAATAATCAGTTTCGATTGGTCCCAAGGTTTCTAACCATTGTACGCCCAATACGGCCTGACACGCAGCAACGGGCAACACATAAAAATCAGCTTGAATGGGATGATTCTGAGTGATCAGAGTGAGTGCCAAACAATGCCCGGAGCAGTCGATCTTCTCTCGATTTCCCACCATTACTTGGAGAGTTTTGTCTCTCACAACATGCAATCCGAACTTAGAAACCACTGTCTGATCAAGGAAGTTATGTGTACTTCCACCGTCTATGAGGATGGTGATGTCTCTATTTTTTTAATTTGCCGACGACGCGCATAGTTTACGGATGAGCTGTGCCGGCCATAGCATGAAAAGAAATTTCGGGCATGCATTCTATAATTTCAGTGTCATCGACCGGATCATTGTTCTCCATGATGTCCGCTTGTGTCACATCTTCAAGTATGAAAAGTTATGGGCGTTCGCAACGATGGCCTGGAACAAACTTTTCATCACAATAATAACAGAGACCCTTCTCCCTCCGTGCCCGCACTTTCTGCCCTGTAATATGTCGAATTGGAACCGAAGATGCACTAATTTGTGGGGTTGATCTTTGATTCGGAGGTGGCCCAAAAAGGCTGGCTGATTGTTGTGGATTGGACGTGAATCGGGACAGAGGTGTGGTTAGTTGAGGTCGAAAAAGGGAACCAAATTTTCGAGGTAGTTGGTTGCGTTCTTCGATCAGCCGTGCCACACTGATGGCGTCTAAAAGAGATCGAGGCTGCTTGACGCGTACATCTAGTCGAATCTCATCTTTAAGACCTGCAATGAAATTACCCACAATAAATTTTTCTGGCAGTTGATTAACACGATGTGACAATTATTCGAAAGTTTCCTGGTACGCAGCAACAGTGGTGGTCTATTTGAGGCGTGAGAGTGCTTCAGACGGGTCATCGTAATCCGTTGGTCCAAAGTGGTGGAGAATTGCCTGAGTAAACTCATCCCACGTTGGAGGACCCTTGAACTTGGTATACCAACGGAACCATTGGAGGGCGATTTCCTCTAGATGGAAAGACACCAATTGAACTTGTTGAAGAGGAGCAATTTGTTTGAATTCAAAGTATTGCTCAGCTTTGAATATCCATCCTATCGGATCTTTGCCTTCGAATTTGGGAAAGGATAATTTAAGGAGGGTGTTGTTTAGGTCGAATGTGGTAGGGTTGGCTAGAAACATTGGCTGTGAATTTAAGGAATTTTGGGACTTTTCAGGTTACGCCCAGGGGTGATATTCGTTGTCAGAGGTGTTGATTGTTTGGGTGACACGCAAGGCTTGAGGTCGGTCATCATGGTTTGGATTGCTGTGTTAATCTGAGTGAAGTTACGGTTCATGTGATCAAGGCTGGTTTTGTGACGTGTGATCGTGCCAAAATTGTGTTACATTTTGGCCCTTAATATCATTTCCTTTAGCTTGTTTTCGAATGCATTAGGTGGTTTAATGTGTTTTGTTGAGCATGTGTAGGTCCATTCCATTTAAGTGATGTTAAATCTTATTTTGGACGAAAAGAAGTCAAAAGATGGAGAAAATGATCAAATTGGAAGAACCATGGAAAGTTGATTTTCAGCCAGTGCAGAACAGCCAAGTTTCGGGTCCTATATCTCTCATCTCTGATTGAATTATGTGTCCTACTACCTATGGATTGAAAGCCCCGGAAGTCTAGTTTCCGGCACACTTTTCGGATCGCAATTCCGATGTTTCTAGAAGGAGTTATGCCCATTTCCGTAACGGTGCGCGAGGCTGAGAAATTCCAGATGTGTTCGCTGTCAAACAGGTGGCCGCCACCCACGGCCACTTTGCCAGCCACTTTTCTCATGTCAACAGGGCAGAGATGTTGGCTGTCATGTTGGTTGCCGCCACCCGCAGCCACCTCCACGGCGACCTTTCGTGCCAACTCAGCAAGTGACGGGTTTCAGACCCAAATTTTGGCACCTAGTATAAATATTCCCTTTTCTTTGTGATTTCACACACACTCTTTCATCTTTACATCAGTTTCTAACCTAGATCCAAGAATCATCTCTCCAAAATCCCTTCACCTTCCATCATTTTCTCTCACCCAAAAATCAACCAAGATTCCACCTTTTTACATTTTCCCACCATTTTCTTCACATATTACCTTCACATAACCATTTCTCATCCATCCTTGGAGGTTTTGCAAGTAAGAAGAAGAGGAGTCTCAAGAGGGAGCTTTCAACACAATGGGTTTTCTCTACTCTCTTGTTTTCTTCTTTCTTTTTCCTTTGATGTGTAACTAATTTCTTAGCTAGGGAATTGATGTAACCACATTGGACTACTCTATGTAATTAATTAGTCTATTTCTCTAATTCAATTCGATTTTAGTCTCAATTATTGAATCAATTGCTCTAATTTCTCTTCTCATATTTTGTTGTGACCACAAGGGATGTGGGTTTGAGAATTTGGTTTATTTAAGGTGTTGAGAGTAGGTGTGGGTGACCATCCCATCTAATTCTCTCACAAGCTTAGTAATTGGGAGAGTTTGGTTTATGCATGACCATGCTAGACCAACTTGGCTAGAGTTTTAAGGATAAATGAAGGGATTGACCATTGCCTATTACATGACCATGTGTAGGTAATGGAAAAACCTAGAGCTTAATGGATTTATCTTAAAACAACCCTAAAATTGGATTGAAGTGCTTAATGAGACTAAGTGAGGACATTGAGTGTTCTAAGAAGGTTACATTGATTCCCTAGTGCTTTCTCCCATATATCCATACGTTGTGTGTTCATTGTTGTGTTTAGCTTAGTTTTTAGTTACAAGATTACATTTTTATTTCTCAAGTTTGCATCTTTAGTGTCAAGTTTGCATTTTTATTCATCAAGGTTGCATTTTTACTTTAAAAGTTTGCATCTTTAAGCATTTGCAAGAATCAAAACCATTTTCCAAACCCCAAAGCATTATGCAATTTAATTTCCATGCACTTAGAGTAGATTTTTCCTAGGCTAATTAGTATTCAACCTATTGAATCACCGATCCCAGTGAACGAACTTTGATTTAAATTGAAAGTAAAATCTTACTGCATCAACGTGACAGAGTTTCATTAACCCCAACAAGGGCTTCGCTGACTTCAGTACGAAATTCAGCATTGCTTTTGCTTCGTGTATCCATGGATCATATGGCTCTGATACCAAATTGATATGATTAATTTTGTAGAGAGAAGAGAGTGATAGAAAGAAGAGAACAAGGGAGAGGTTTCTACCGAATATATTTGACAATTTATTCAATTCAAACTAAGCCTTATATAGGCTTTACAATTAACACAATTCCTTAAAGCAATCAAAAAAACATGGAATCATTATCCCATTAACAGTAGGCTTATCACCCACTAAGATAATGCCCAAAAGAAAGGGATCCACTAACAACTAGGTAGGAAACTAACAACTGAATGGGAAACTAACTTATTTTGGTGACCTGACTTGGTCTTCCTAGAAGTTGACTCATGCTACCTACACAGGTAACCACGTATGGGAATTCTGGACCATATCACTTTGCTTTTTTATTTATTTTCTTTTTCAAAGTAAAGTTCAATTGAACAATTCAATTTAACAAAAATAAACTACCCATTCAATTCAAAGTCATGGCCCAATTGAGTTGTAAAAGTGTGAAACTACTCTATCTGATACAACAAAAACAAACAATAGAAAAATAAAAAACAACAACAAATCAATAACTCACAACGCCTCTCTCTCTCTCTCTCAGCATTTTTATGGGGTCTCGATTTTTGTTAATATCATTAAATAGATCGGGCCAGAGTCCCAAAATGTCTGAAGACGGCCCTAATTCAGGATTTGGGAGAGAGGATAGACTCGAACCCACGACCTCATGGTATAGATGTAAGGGGCAAACACTAGGACAACATCATTTTTTTGCATCCTCAGAATTCACTGTCTGGATGGTTGAATATGTACGCTCACCAAATTAAACTTTTTGTCCAAATATATATATATATATATATTCAATAATGTTACTTTGTCCAAATTTAATATCCAAATGATGTGAATCCTTGATTTTTCTATATTACAATTAGATTATTAAAATCATTGGATTTTAGTAATGTCATACCATTTGGGCTGCAAATTTGGTGGGCAAAGTAACATGCTCATATATATTTTGAAACTGAACAATTGAATAATTATTATCGGCTTTAGACTTTAGTTACCTTCGAGATTATAATCTATGTACAGCCTAAAAGTCACATGTTTTTACTTCATAATATAGAGAAATTAAGTAAAGGAACGTTCTCTTAGTATTTTTCTTTTTGGCAGTGTAGATTTTTCTTTAAATTATGCTAATTAATAATATATATATATATATAGTTGAACACAATTTCAATGATTTTAACTTAACTGAAAATCGTAAACTGAATGTGAGAAATACTTGTATAGTACAAAAATTGATCTTGTATTATTTCATAATTTTATTATAAAAAAAAAAACACCCAGTGATGAATCATATACAGTGATTCATGACATTATTTAAGAACATCAACATTCAACGGTAATAAAGACGCGCACATTCGAGGCCTAACCAATCATAGGAACCTTTACACAAATGCCACTAGTGTTAACCCAAACATAAACCCTAGTGCATAAGAACAACCCAAGGACTATTGTTCCATCTAGAATAACCTCAGCGGAAACGGTTGGATTCTCTCGCTCGATTGTCGCTGCTGCTTCCTCCCCTCGAACTCCTACCAGCTCCGGCCACAAATCTTTACCTGAAAAGTATAAACTAGAAGTTAATAGAGAACACCATTATTTATCATGTGAGAAGAATCTATATATATGGCCAACTTTTAGCATTTAGATATCTTAAAATTATAAGAGAGATTTTGAGATCGAATCCTACCAATCAAGGTTTAGAAAGAAAAAAAAAATTGGTTTATATTTGAAGTATTATCTTCTGACCAAAAAAAAAAAAAAAAACCTTTAAAACAAAAAAAAATCATTTAAAGATATATATAAAATTCAAACAAAAATCATTTAATGATATATATAAAATCATTTAATGATATATATATATATATAAATCATTTAATGATATATATAAAATCATTTAAATGATATATATAAAAATCATTTAAAGATATCTAGCCTTTTCAAAAAAAAAAAAAAAAAACTTGTGTACTTGTGACCTGAAACTAATTAAAACTCATTACCTTGGCAAGACATGCTTGTACTTTTGTTTGTGATGAGTTGAGATTATTGAGATGAGATGAGTACGTATTTATAGAGTAGCATTTACTCATACTCAGAAATATTAATTAATGGTTAAACACTAGGATATATATACTTAAATATTTAAGCTTTATATGACTAGCCAAATCAATATTGTCTGCGTTTTCTTGCACATGCGCCATCACAAGAGCAAACCTAATTATCACCAACATGGTTTATGATATGAGATTCTATAATATCTTTGAATACATTTTTAGAAATTAATAAGGAAAAAACCTTACTAGAATAACAATAAAAAATCTAATTAAACGTAAAAGTCTGAATGATGTATTGAGTGCAAATTAATATTTCGAGCATGTAAAGTGTAAGTATGAACTCAGATAGTGGTCACATGCATAACCTGGTGTTTACTACAGTTCTAAATAAATGTTGATAGCCCAAGTTCAAATCATTCTCCCTCGATTCACAAATATGAACTCGGATGTAAATATTTTGTATAAATTTGAAGAACATATGTAAGTCATGAAAGATTATCTGAAATAAAATATGAAAAAATCCTCAAAGTTTGAAGTCAATTATTTGCTGTTCAATGCACTACTTTTTCCACAAATACATTATTTTTATAATATATATTGGCTCAATGTCAATGCTTACAAGAAACAATTTCGATTTTCAGCATTCGTCAAGTTGTATAGTCAGATGACATAATTGATTCATCATTCCTCTGTAGGATTATCAATGAGGAAGAGGTCTGAAACTAAGAATTCAACATAAATATTTTTAAATGAAAGTCAACTAAATTAAATGGAACCTTTAGTTTGACTCAGATCTGAGAGTTGTTTCATTTATTTTAAGAGAGAGACTTGGGTTTTGGGGTTCCATAAAAAAGAAGAAAATTGGGCTATTTGTGAATATTAATATACTACGTGTGCCAGGCGGCTCAGCATCTAGTTGATCAACTTGTGCTTATTTTTGTTCCTTTTTAGTTGATTGGCACAAATTAAGGCAGACATGCAATATTGATTTTGTCATATAAAAAACATGTGATCATCATCCAGTGGATATATATTTAGAAGTATAAGCTTTACTTAAATCAATTTTTAGGTTTGTGTGTAAAGTATATATTCAAAGACCATTCAATATTTGCTAGCTTCTCAACATATATATAAATATAGAGTAATGATAGACGTCCTAAATTTTTTTCCCAAATTTTGTCCCAAATGATATGGCACATGAGGTATAATTAAGCATCTTATAAATCTTGAGATTTTATGGTGCCTGATGTGATGCTGACAACTCACGTGCTACATTATTTACGAAAGAAATTTGGGATGTATAGCATTACTCATAAATATAATATACATATCCAGGTTTGAGTTCTAACATGTTTTTTAAAAATAAAATAAAAAACTTGAAGCTTATGCAACTGCTAAAAAGTCAGAAATCACTGGCCGCAAGCTATGGAAATGCTACTCTATAAATACCTATCTCATATCAATAATCTATACTCACAAACAAAACTTGTAACACAATAGCACAAAACAAGAAACGGAGAAAAAAAATTTTAAAAAAATATGTTAGACATCTGTGGAGATTATCAAGGCACGTAATGAATTTTTTTTTGAACAACCAAAGTTTTATTGAAGGCAAAAATAGCCACAAAACAGAGAACAGAACACTAGACCATTGGGTCAATAACAAAACAACAACCCCACCCACAAGACAAACAAAAAAACAGTCAACAAACTAACACAAGACTACGCATACCCCCACACAAACACATCCCCCCATACTCGAGCCCCTTTTCGCGAGCGTATCCGCAAAGGAGTTCGAAGCTCTAGAATTAAAGATGACCTCCATTTTACCGAGCTTTAAGAGATTGCATCGGATTTGATAAATAAGCTAAACATGCTTGAGATTTTCGTATTTCTTATCATTAACCCAAGACACCGCACTCTTGGAATCGCTAACGATGAGATTGGCTCTTCCCACCAAATTCTGATTTGAAGCACAAATTTCCACAGCCCTACGAATAGCCCAAATCTCCGCCGAATTAGAATCCAGGATCCCCAAATGATTAGCAAAAAGACAAATCACCCTCCCAACCGAATTCCTCAACAACCCCCTCCCAATACCAACCTGTCCCGGAGACCCTCTCGTCAAGCCATTAACATTAAATTTCAAAGCATCTAACGATGGAGGGATCCACTTCTCCAAACCACAATTCTTCGCCGGGATGCTTTTAGAACAGCGGTCTTTAATATTGAGGAGAATTGAATTTATAGACTCATCCGATCCTTTGCCATAGTGTTTAAACCATCACCCAACACGAAATTTCACCGTATCCACCACAAGCGAGAAGTCAGGCTCCTTTTCTCAGAAAACCACCCCATTTCTAGCCTCCCAAATTGTCCAAATTGTAGCGAAGAATAACGAGCGCCAAGCTCTGCCATAGGAAGCCTTAGGACATAATGCCCCCCACCCCTCTAACCACGCAGCTACTGTCTTGGAAGGACAGCTAACCACTTGCCACCAACTCATTCCATTTAGCCAAACCTTCCAAGTCTAATTACAATGTAAAAAAAGTGGTCCACTGTCTCATCTTCCTTCTTACATAGCGGACAGAGGATGCTCTCCACACTCCCCACATTAAAATTTTGTAACTTATCTTTTACCAACACTTGGCCCTTACTGAGTTGCCACACAAAAACTTCGTTTTTCGGCGGACAAAAACCTTTCCAAATATGTTTAGAGACAGCCCAAGCATCTGAGTCCTCTCCTTCGAAACACTTCCTGAAAGAACTGACAGAAAATAACCCATTTGGATAATGATCCCATGCTATAGAATCTGAAATTGAAGCGTGAATGGTAATGCACTCAAGGGATGCCTGAAAACAGCCACACTGTTCCAGTTCCCAGTCAAAGAGCCTTCTTTGCAAATCCACCCTCCAAACCCATTTGACCCCCTCCCACCGACCAAAATCCTTTATGGTACCTTCTTTGTTCACCGCAAGCACAAAAATTCTCGAGAAGGCTCTACATAAAGGAATGGAGTCCCAACTAATATCGATCCAAAATCTAGCTCTATCACTTTTGCCTATCACCACTTTCAACCCCTCATTGAGAATATTTTCATATTTGGACCCCTCCTTGAACAAACTGTGCACCGCCTTAACAAAACAAGAAGGGGAAGAACCACCACTCTGTTGTAAGAAAAATTAGCACATACAAATCTAAACACACAGATAATATGAAAGCAATAAGAAGAAAAGAAGACACCAAAGATTTTTTACGTGGTTCAGCAATTTGCCTACGTCCACGGAGCGCGCCGCACTTAATCCACTACTTTCAGAGTTGATTACAATCTCTCAGTCTCTCTACAATTTGCTCTTTATCTCTCTAGCAATTTTTCTCACGCACGTTAAGGTTTACATAATGGTGGTATTTATATGGAAGCACTAGGGTTTGCCAAATCCTAATTGGGATCTATTTCCTTTTTGCTCTTTCTTTATTGTGCAAGTCTTATTTCACGCAGATTTGTGTAGGACTGCTGTCAGTGTCACAGCGCTCTCGCAGCGCTTTGCACAGCGTGCTCCTCTGTGATAAATACCGCTCTCAAACCGCTGCCGAAAAATCACAGCGCTCTTCCCTAACGCCTGACCGCTGCCTTGCCGCTATCAAATGCGCAGCGCTCTTCACAAATTTAGAAATGCTGCACATACGCTGCCATTGCAACAACGTTCTTCACTTCTTCAATTTAATTGATTTGTTGACTTTGCAAATTCTTCATTCACCAAACCAATACATAAGAGACAAAAACAACCTTTTTGCTTTAATTAAATTTGGCCACTTGACTTTGTTTAATTAATTGTTGAAGTCTTCATAAATAAATCCAACAATCTCCCACTTGAAGACTGAAACTCAAGAGACTTTCTCCATCATTCCTCGATGACTTAGTGGATAAATAACGGTGCGCTCATCCCCCACGTCTTCACTCTTGAAGACCCACTGAAGCTGCGCACAGCTCCAGTTTCTCAGTAGTGACTGGCTTTGTTAACATGTCGGCCGGATTCTTGCTACCTGTTATCTTCACAAGCTTTAACACACCTTCTTCGATTAACGATCGAATGAAATGGTAGCAAAGATCTATATGTTTGGTCCTAGAATGGAACGCCGAATTCTTGGCCAAGTGTATTGCACTCTGACTGTCACTGTGCAACACATTCATCACTTGATCGAATCCCAACTCAGCTAAAAAACTTTGTAACCATATCAGCTCCTTACTTGATTCTGTTACAGCCACATACTCTGCTTCAGTTGTAAAGATTGTCACTATCTTCTACAACTGGGACATCCAACTAATTGCGGTACCAGTCATTGTAAACACATATCCGGTGGTACTCCTTCTATGATCCACCTCCCCAGTAAAATCTGAATCCACATAACCTTCCAGCTTGAGTTCGTCTCTTCTGAAGGTTAGACACCTCTCTGTCATACCCCGCAGGTATCTTAGGATCCACTTCACAGCCTCCCAGTGAGGCTTACCTGGATTGGACATGTAACGGCTCACAACTCCCACTGCTTGGGAAATATCTGGTCTTGTGCAAGTCATGGCATACATTAGGCTTCCAATGGTTGAAGCATAAGGAACTTTAGCCATGAAGTCCTTCTCTTCTTCTGTCTTTGGACTCTGATCCTTGGACAACCTGAAATGACTAGCCAAAGGTGTTCTTACCGATTTTGCATCACCCATGCTGAATCTCTGCAACACCTTCCGAACGTATTCTGCTTGTGAAAGCTTCAATGTACCTTCATGTTCGTTTCTGCTAATTCTCATTCCAAGAATCTGTTTTGCTGCACCTAAATCCTTCATCTCGAACTCACTCGAGAGTTGCTTCTTCAAATTGTTAATCTCTTATAAATCTGCACCAGCTACTAACATGTCATTAACATAAAGTAGCAGAATAATAAAACTTGACTTAACCTTTTTGAAGTAACAGTAGTGGTCAGCATTGCATCTCAAATATCCATTGCCTTGCATAAACCCATCAAACTTTTTATACCACTGTCGGGGAGCTTGTTTTAAACCATACAAGCTCTTTGTCAACCTACACACCAACTCTTCCTTGCCATCTTCTGCGAACCCTTCTGGCTGCTGCATGTATATCTCTTCCTCCAAATCTCCATGAAGAAAGGCAATCTTCACATATAACTGCTCAAGATATAACCCCTTTGCTGTGATAATACTTAACACTAACCGGATCGTAGTTAGTTTAACAACTGGAGAAAAAATTTCAGAGTAGTCAATACCTTCTATTTGTTGGAAGCCTTTGACCACTAGTCGTGCCTTGTATCTCTTGGAACCGTCATGTTCCTCTTTGATCCGAAGTACCCACTTATTCTGTAGGGCTTTCTTTCCTTCAGGCAACTTGGCTAACTCCCAAGTTTGATTTGAAATCAACGACTTCATCTCATCATTCATTGCAAGCTCCCACTTGCTCACATCTTCTCCTTGATATGCTTCATCATAGCACTCAGGTTCCCCTGCATCTGTCAACAGCATGTATTGCAAGTACTTCCTATTTGGTATAGGAGTTCGAGTTGATCTTCTCACTGTACTCTGAGCTTATGTCGCTGGAACGTCTCTATGTGGGATAGGATTTGTAACCTGGAGCGGCACACCTTGTTCTTCATCTTTCTGAATAACTGGTTCCACGACCCTGTTCTCTGACACATCATTCGGCCCAAAATACTCTGGCTCTCCTAGCTCAAACACCTGTGTGTTTCTGTCTTTGTACATAACATTTTCATTGAAGACAACATCTCTACTTCTGATCATCTTGTGGTTTTGGTCATCCCACAGCTTGTAACCAAATTCATTTTCTCTATAGCCCACCAAAGTACACTTTACTGACTTTGCGTCTAGCTTATTCCTCGCATGATCACCTATATGTACATAAGAAACACACCCAAACACTTTAAGATAAGAAAGTTTTACCTCTTTCCCAGTCCAGATCTCTTCTGGTATAGCAAGGTCCAAAGGCTTTGATAGTCCTCTGTTGATCAAATATGCTATTGTATTGACTGCCTCTGCCCAGAACTGTTTTGGTAACCCTGAATGTAACCTCATGCTTCTGGCTCTCTCAGTCAATGTTCTGTTCATCCGTTCTGCTATTCCATTCTGCTGTGGGGTTCCAGGAACCATTCTACTGAGCTTAATCCCACTCACATAGCAAAACCTTTTGAACTCACTATCTTTATATTCTCCACCATTGTCTGAATGCAGATTTTTGATCTTTAACCCTGTCTCATTCTCAACTCTAGCTTTCCACCTCTTGAAAGCATCAAACACCTCAGACTTGTGTTTCAGAAAATAAACCCATACCTTCCTAGAGTGATCATCAATAAACATGACAAAATACTGTTTACCTCCGGTTGATGAGACTGAAGCTGGACCCCAAACATCGGTGTGCACTAGTTCCAGCTTCTCCTTTGCCGGTACCCTTCCGGTCTTCTTAAAGCTCACTCGCTTCTGTTTTCCCAATATGCAGCTCTCACAGAAATCAACCTCAACACTTTTCAAATCTGGCAACTTACCTTTCGAATGTAGACACTTCAGCCCTCAACTACTCATGTGCCCAAACCTCTGGTGCCACAAGTTTGGATAATCTTTTCCTTCCGTCATAGTGATTGAACCACAACCATCCGTTATAATGTAAAGCGACCCATTCTTATTTCCTCGGGCGATTGTCATAATACCCTTCGAAATCTTCCACTTATCATCTGTGAAAGTTGTCATGTAACCCTCTGACGCCAGTTGCCCAATGGATATCAAGTTCTTCCTCAAATCCGGTATGTGCCTCACGTTATTGAGTTTCCAAACTGACCCTTTTAGCTGAATCTTCACATCTCCATTCCCGGTAATGTTGCATGCTTGATCGTCACCAAGATACACCTTACCTAAATTTTCGGAGACGTAGTTCTCAAATAACTCCCTATGAGGTGTGGCATGGAAAAATGCTCCTGAATCTAGAACCCAAGACTCCGTTTTACTTTCCAACGAGTAGATGAGGCAGTCATCTGACTCCTCTGACACACAGTTCGCACTACTCTTGCCCTTATCTTTCTTTTCAGATCTACACTCATACGAGAAGTGGCCTTTCTTACCACAGTTCCAGCACTCTACATCTTTCTTGCTTCGTTGCTGATTTCCCGAATAATTGACCTGATACCTGGATTTAGACTTACCTCTTGACTTTGATCTTCCTCGTTGATGTGTGTTCCGATTTCTGTTTCTGCTTTCTCTACCTTCCATATTCAATGCAGAAGATGTAGACGCTCAAAATCCCTATTCACGCATCCTAATCTCTTCGGTCATGATCATGTTCACATCCTGTGAGAAATCCAATTTCTCTTTTCCGAACGAGTTGGCAATTGACTGACATGTCATCTTCCAACTTTCTGGCAATTGGGTGAGCATAAACACCGCCAAGAATTCTTCATCAAAACCCATAGACATAGAAGTTAACTCATCATTCACTTCATTGAACTGGTTTAGATACTCTCTAAAACCCTGACCTTCCGTCATCTTTAAATTTGATAGCTTCTTGACAAGATAGACCTTCCTTACCGCAAAAGGCTGTTCATACAAGTTTGATAAAGTCTTCATCAGATCTTTGGCAGTGAGCTGATCCTTTACGTTAAAAGCGACCTACTTCGTCAAACTAAGACGAATTGCTCCCAATGCTTTCCTGTCCAGCAGTTCAAACTCCTCTTCATCCATGTTCTTTGGCATCCATTTCTTTGACCAATCTGCATCGGTCATGGTTGCTGGCTTCTCTTTTATCGGCCAATGCAGGTCCTTCTGGTACAGATAATCCTCCATCTGCATCTTTCAAAAACTGAAATTCATCCCATCGAATTTCTCAATCTTATGAGAATCTTTCTCAGATCCCATCCCTACAATAAAATCGTTGACCTCGAGATAACCTAGATTTGTGTGAAAATAACCTGCCCCAACCTAGGGCTCTGATACCAATTGTTGTAAGAAAAATTCGCACACACAAATCTAAACACACAGATAATATGAAAGCAATAAGAAGAAAAGAAGACACCAAAGATTTTTTATGTGGTTCAGCAATTTGCCTACGTCCACGGAGCGCACCGCACTCAATCCACTACTTTTAGAGTTGATTACAATCTCTTTGTCTCTCTCTCAGTCTCTCTACAATTTGCTCTCTATCTCTCTAGCAATTTTTCTCACACACGTTAAGGTTTACATAATGGTGGTATTTATATGGAAGCACTAGGGTTTGCCAAATCCTAATTGGGATATATTTCCTTTTTGCTCTTTCTTTATTGTGCAAGTCTTATTTCACGCAGATTTGTGTAGGACCGCTATCAGTGTCACAGCGCTCTCGCAGCGCTCTTCCCTGACGCCTGACCGCTGCCTTGCCGCTGTCAAATGCGCAGCGCTCTTCACAAATTTGGAAACGCTGCACATACCCTGCCATTGCAACAGCGTTCTTCACTTCTTCAATTTAATTGATTTGTTGACTTTGCAAATTCTTCATTCACCAAACCAATACATAAGAGACAAAAACAACCTTTTTGCTTTAATTAAATTTGGCCACTTGGCTTTGTTTAATTAATTGTTGAAGTCTTCATAAATAAATCCAACACACTCCAATTCCAAATTAAATCCGTGTCCGAAATACCAAACTCTGCGATCATAACTCGCCTCCAAAGAGAATTATCATCATTGCCAAACCTCCACACCCATTTAGCTAAAAGGCTTATTCATGTCTAGGATCCTTCCAACCCCAAGCCCTCCATTTTTTTTACTCTTACACACAACATCCCATCCCACCAAATGGATTTTCCTTTTCTCCACCCCATCCCCCCACAAAAAGTTACGTTGTAATTTTTCCATTTTTTTTGCCACTCCCACCGGGATTTTTAGGACCGACATATAGTATATTATTATTATTTTTTGCCACTCCCACCGGGATGTTCTTATGCACTAGGGTTTATGTTTGGGTTAACACCAATGGCATTTGTGTAGAGGTACCTATGATTGGTTAAAACTTGACCGTGCCGCCTTGATTACTATTGAATGTTGATTATCCTAATTAATAATGTCATGAATCGGTATATATATATATATGAATATGATTCATCACCGGGTGTTTTGATTATGTTGAAATAATATAAGATCAATTGTATATTGTACTAAATAACGATTTCTCGCCTTCAGATCATAGAAAAAAATGCAATTAACTTTACGTAGGAAAAGAGAAAAGTCTCAATCACGTGTTACAATTGTCATCCAATATTGATCAAATTCATGAACTCAGAATATGAATATATATATATATGTATGTATATATAGTAACTTTCTGGTGCGGAATTTTCCATACACAATTACAAATAGCTCTGGTACTATTTATTGGATTAATACCAGTAGATATTGGAGATTTTGTATGGAAAATCCTGCATCTACAAACTTTTTATATATATTATATCATATAAGGATTTGAAGCGCCAAAGTCATATATAAAAGATAACATAAAGTAGATGATCGGACCATATTTACACCTATTTGAGGTCCCCATTTCCTATCGTTTGTACTCGTTTTCGAGCGTATTTTTGTATATAATGTGTTTTGTGAGCTTTTTGTAGGTTATTCACCATAAATAAGGTTTCTGAGCTAAATTGATGAGTTTTGGAAGTTAAAAGGGCTGAAACGGAAATGGCCCGTGCAGAACACCAAACTTTCGGGGGCCATATCTCTCTCCTCAAATTGAATTAGGTTTCGTGCCACCTATTTTCGGAAAGCCCCGGCTGTCTTCTTTCCAATGGTTTTTACAGAACATGATTCCGATGTCTCTAGAGGAAGTTATACCCATTTCCGTGACAGTGCGCGATGCTGAAAACCACTGAAGAACAAGAAGCGCCCTACGGGCGCCCTACGTAGAGCGCCCACGTAGGGCGCCCACAAGATCAGAGAAATGGCGCCCTACAGGCGCCCTACAGAAGCGCCCTACGTAGGGCGACCACAGTGCCACTCTTTTTACTCGATTTTTGTGCCCTAATTCCACACACTATATATACTTCCCTTCAGCTCATTTCTAAACACCTCCACCACGACCCTTGAAGTTCCAAACACCCAATTTTCACTCCAAACCTCCCAAGAACACATTTGTAACCCAATTCCTTCACCAAATCACTCAACTCTTCCATCAATCCACCATCTAAACACAAATCCCTCTTCACCACTTCATTCCTTCACATCCATCTACCATAAAAATCCCATCTTGGAGCTAAAGGAGTCAAGGAGAGAAGAAGCCAAGCACATCCAAGCAAGAGAGGAGGAGATCTTCATCATAGTTTCTTCTAATCCTTTCTCTCTTTGTTTTTACTTGTTCTTAATCATGACTTGTACTCATTTCATATATTTTGTAGTCTTTACTTGTAATATGAACTAAATCCATCTTGGCTAAGACCAAGATGAGACCTTTTCCATGAATTGATAGCAAAGGCCACCTTTTTATCTTCATTGCTTGTGTTATGTATGTGCATTTCAATTGCTTAATGCTTCTAGGTGTCTAGCTAACACTTGGTTGATATTTGGTTGTTGTGTGAAGTACCGAGAGGAGAAGCACACAACGTGCTCGACGAAATGCTCGATACAAGTCTAGTAAGATAGAAATATGCGATGCTAGCTTGTAGGATTCCATTTGTGTGCCATTATGCTTAATGAATTTGTGTGTAGTTCGGATAACCATTGAGAAATAGGTTATTGGTGCATATGAATGTTGTCTTTATCACTTGAGAGAGGTTAGAGACTAATTAAGGGCATACGAATCTACATACACACTTGCATATTTTATTTCAATGATGTGCCTAAAATTGTTAAGGATTGGATAGGTTGAATCATGGTCTTAGCCTAATTTCTCATACATATTACAATCACTTGCTTGTGTTTGGTTTAGCCTTATTTACTTACATTGTCTTGTTTTATTACTTGCATTAGTGGTAGTTTAATCTAGTAATTTTGAGTAGTGTAATTTCATTATCAAAAATTGGCTTGTCTAAATAGTAACCAAATCAATCAATTGTGGTAATCGATTTCATCAATCCTCGTGGGACGAATCTTATTCACCATTGTACTACTCTTTCGGCTCCGTACTATTGCGGACGCTCGTTTAAAGAGTGGTCAGTAGAATAACAAATATCTTCAAGTATGAAGTCAACTATTTATTGTTCAAGGGATCTCGAAACTTAGATAAGGATCTATTTTTCATTTAAGTTTCACCTCAACTTTTTCAAAGTTCATGTTTGGCACAATATCTAATTAGATGAGGGAGAGCATCATTAATTCTCCTTCACGAGAATGTGAGGAACATTTGTGACAATTGCTCTACATTTTTTTTTAAATGACAATAATGTACATATGGATTCGTGCAATTTCAAAATTAGTCAAATCTTTTTAGTAAGTGACAAAATTACATTGGAAATTTCTCATGAATTTCATCAATCTTGTATCAAAATTTATCAAAATTGTAGTAGAGAAGGCTTTTGACTATTTCAAAATCACTTTTTTATAAACGCATTAAATAAATATTACAATCATTCGGGTTTTTTGATGCATGTACACAAGGGCAAAGTTATGATGAAAGAGAATTTTAGAGAGAGATATTCTCTGTCCAAGGCACAAGGAAGGTTTCCTTTTCAGGGGGCCAAAATTCATGAAGGAGGGAAGGATTATAGAGATAAGTTGGTTTCGGTTTTCATTGGAAATCTCAATCCCGTAGTTGATTCAGTGGGATTTTGGGGTATCTTTAAGGTATTTGGGAAGGTGAGGGATGTTTTTCTGTCTGCTAAGAAGGATCCTAACAGAGGGTGTTTTGCGTTTATTCGATTTGAAACTCTGGAAGAGGTTAGGAAGGTTGTTCAGAAGGTGAACGGGATGCACGTGTATGGGTGGCCAATGGAGGCTAAGGTTGCATCTTTCGGCTGAAATAAGCGTAGATCTTTTCCAAGTTCTCAAGAAGGATTTGGTTATGGTCATAATAAGGGTCAGGAAAGGCCTTTCAACAGGGATTTTGCAGTGAGGGAGAGGATGAGTAACGCTCAAACAGGGAGATCCTTTGCATAAGTTGTTAAGGAGGCTTATTCTCTTAAGGAGGAGGTAACAAAAGGTTTGGCAATGTCTTGGGTTGGATCTGCAGGGGAAAAAGAGTGGCTTGCAAGGAGTGCAGTGGGTATCCTTAAGCACTTTGGAAACTTAGAAACGGTGAACTAGAAATTGGAGGATAGGGGTTACAGATTTTCTTCGTCGCACATGGGAGGGAAATATGTTATTTGGTCGTTTGAGTCTACATGCGACAGGGATGGCTTTGTGTCGAACAGCTTTTTTTGGAAGGATTGCTTTACTTCTATGGAAGTCTGGAGTGAGCAATTGAGGTGTCCATCCTTGGACAAGCTGGTCTGGGTTGATATTTTTGGAGTCCCATTAAGTTGTTGGTGCAATGCTTTCTTTAAAAAACTAGGAGGTAAAGTGGGAGAAGTTCTCTTGATTTATGAAAATACAGAGTTCAAGAATAGACTAGATTTTGGTAGTATTTTGATCGCTGCTCAAGCCGGAGTTAATTCTTGTGAGATATCAGTGTATGTGGGGAACCGCACTTTTCTGGTAAAGATGGTGGAGCAACCCGTTACGGTATCTGAGTTGTGGGTTAACAAGAGGTTGGGTTTGAAACCTGGTATTTCAAATTTGAACCAGAAGACAGGGGAGAGGATTTCAGCAATTTCGAACAGATGTTTGGGGAGTAGGTGTTCCGTGAAGATGGATGGTGAGTGTGTCAGGGGTAGAGAAGGCAAGAAGGGCAACAACAGAGGTCTGAAGGAGTGTAGAAAAGGTGTTAGGGAGGGGTGTTCTAACAGTTCATCGCCTGTCTGGAAGCATAGATGTGGGGACAAGATGGAGGTAGGCAAGGGGAAAGAAAGGTGGGTCCAAGTCAGGAAGCCTACTCCTAGGTTCCAGTTTCGAAAAGGTGATTTGAAGATTGATCAAGTCAGGAGTTCGACAGTTGCTACTAGTTCTGAAGAGTCAGAGTCAGAGTCAGAGGTGGCTGGAGTCAACTGGATGGGTGGGCCTTGGATCAATAAGGAATTCCTTCAGGGAGAGTGCTCTAAAGGGAATTATGGTCTGAGACAGCAAGGTGTTGGGCCAAAGGTTGGGCTTGGTAGTCAGGACAGGAGTGTTATACCCAACAAGAGGGTGATAGAAAGGCCCAATGGGTTGTTAAATGATTTTAATGGGTCTAGTGATGAAGTCAGATATTTGGGGCCTGTTAGAGTGGATTTGCAAAGGAAGGTCTCAAGAAAGTCGGGCAATGGTGGGGAACTAAGGGCTGGAGATGACCATAATATCCTTTCAGGTGGTAGGAATTTATCTTCAGTTCAGACGGTGCCTGAAACTCAGACATCTAATAGGCAGGGGATAGAAATTGTGGTTGATTTGAGAAATCGGGGCAGCGAAATGGAGCGACATGAGGAAAGGAACTTTCCCTTGATGTCGGAGGTGAGCGTGGAGATAGAGGAGCCCTCCATAAGACAGCCTCAAGCGCAGAATGGGCAAGCAGAAAAAGGGAGCAGCGAAGAAAGAGCCTTGAGACAGCGGTTGAAGTGTAGAGGTAAGCATTTCATCCCACTCTCTAAATTTCCTTCTAGGAATTCTATAGGGGTGAGACGCATTTCTGAGCAGGGTAGGATGGCTAGGTCCAAGTTTAAGAAAGTCATATGGAATCTTGAAGAAGAAATTTCCAAAGTTATAGAGAAGAAAGTGGCTTTAAGTATTCAGAAGAAGTTAAAGGAGAATAGAATGGAGGATAGGGATAACAGATGGGTTATGAATGGTATAGAGGAAGAGGTTTCGCTAAGAAATCGTGGAACACTGAGGAAGAGGTGGCAAAAGTTATTGAAACGGGGGCTGTTCTTGGTTTTGATTTCAATGGTAGTGAAGAAGAAATTGTGGAATTTGTGACCATGAGAGAGAGAGAGGGAGGATGAGGAGAGAGTGGAGGAGTAAGGTGTCCCTTTTTTTTCTGGGTGTGGACTTTTATTTTTTCCAATGTTTGCTCTTTCTTGGAATGTGAGAGGCTTGGGGAAGCCTGTTAAGAGAAGCAGAGTTAGAAAGTTTGTTTTGAGGCATAAACCGGATGTCTTTTTTATTCAAGAGTCGAAGCTTAGTTCTGTTGACAGTAGGATCATCAAAGGTCTGGGGGGATCTGTTCTTACTAGAGGTATTAGTGTGGACACTGAAGGATCAGCTGGTGGGTTAGTTACTATGTGGAATGAGGAGCTGGTTACCATAAGAGATTGTATGTCTAGTAAGTGCTGTATCATTCTGGTAGGGGTTTTGAATAAATTTAATAAAGAGGTGGTGTTGTGTAATGTTTATGCGTCGAATTCGGAGAAGGAGAGAAGAGATTTGTGGGGTTATATTCTCAGTGTGCAGCAATCTTTCCCCCATCCTTGGTGTATGGGAGGGGATTTTAATACTGTTCTCTTGGAGTTTGAGAGGAATGGTGGTGCTTTCAATAAGTGGTCAGCGAATGATTGTACTATTTTTATACCTATGTTTAGGTCCCCAATTCCTACTTCTTGTGCTTGTTCCTCGGGTAAAATCGGGTTTTTAACATGTTAAAATAAGTGTTTCAGGTATTTTTGGAGTTCAGGGGCAATGGTGTAATTTTGGAGAAATGGGGGTCAAAGTGCAAAATAGAGAGAATATACTGAAGATTCTGTGATTAAGGAAAAGATGAGGGGTCCTTATTGTAATTTACCAGCAAGCGCGCAGCATGCCACGTCATAAGTGAAACGGCGCGTTTTGGGCATGGGCGCTGACGTCACATCGTCTTCAACCAGCAGCGACCCGTTTTGTAGACCCTTGGGCCGACTCGACCTGCCTCGACCCGCCTTCTACCCGGTGCCATTCCAGCCATTTTTTGACATATTTTTCGACCGTTTTCTGCCCAGATCGACGGCGTGCCTCCCCCCGGTCCATTTTCCACCATTTCCAAGTCACCATGCTGAGTTATCTTCGTTGTCTTAGAGTCTTCGTGGCTGGAAGCAAACATGGCTACCAACCATGGCAAGCAAGAGCACTCGCCTCATTCTCTCGCTACAAAATGGACAACTGTTGTGGCGAGAATTCATGGCAAGTTGGTCACTTGCCACACTCACTTGCCTCACAACAATTCAAGGGTATAACAGTCTTTTCATAGCCACCTTGTGCCCTACCTATATAAATGCATGTTTTTGCTGATTCCAGATCAGAAATCAGACCCAGCAGCTCCTCCTCACACTTCCATCATCTCCTTTCATCCAAAAATCACCCAAGCTCCCACCTTTTACATCCTTCCATCATTCTCTTCACATATTTCCTTTCACACACCCATTTCCATCCATTTTTTGAAGCTTATTCAAGGAAGGAGAGGAAGGAACTCAAAGAACAAAAGAGAAGCTCACATGGACTTTATGGGTTTTCTCTACACTTTTCCCTTCTTTGTTTATTTTTCATTAATGTGTAACTAATTTTAGCTAGGGGATTAATGTAACCACATTGGACTACTCTATGTAATCAATTAGTCTATTCTCTAATTTAATTCGATTTTAGTCTCAATTATTGAATTAATTGCTCTAATTTCTCTCCTCATGTTTTATTGTGACCACAAAGGATATGAGTTTGAGAATTGGTTTATTTAAGGTGTTGAGAGTAGATGTGGGTGACCATCCCATCTAATTCTCTCATAAGCTTAGTAATTGGGAGAGTTGGTTTATGCATGACCATGCTAGACTAACTTGGCCTAGAGTTTTGAGGATAAATAGAGGGATTGACCTTTGCCTATTACATGACCATGTGTGGGTAATGGAAAATCCTAGAGCTTAATGGATTTATCTTAAAACCAACCCTAAAATTGGATTGAAGTGCTTAATGAGACTAAGTGAGGACATTGAGTGGTCTAAGGATGGTTACATTGATTCCCTAGTGCTTTCTCCCATATATCCATATGTTGTGTGTTAATTTGTTGCATTTAGCTTAGTGTTAGTCTCAAGTTCACATTTTTAGTTTAAAGATTACATTTTTATTTTACAAGTTTACATTTTTAAGCATTTTCAAGCAACCAAATCATTTTCCAAACCCCAATGCATTATGCAATTTAATTTTCATGCACTTAGAGTAGATTTTTACTATGCTAATTAGTGTTCAACCTATTGAATCACCGATCCCAGTGAACGAACTTTGATTAAATTGAAAGTGAACAATCTTTACTACATCAACGAAGGCTTTTAATAATTTTGTGCTTCAAGCAAAGGTTGTTGATTTTCCGCTTCGGGGAGGGTCTTTTACCTGGTCTAATAACAGGAGTGGGAAGGAAGGTATGTGGGCGAGGTTAGATAGATTTTTGGTGTCGCCAATCATCTTATCTTGGTTCAAAAATCTGGAACAATTTAAATTTCATCGTTCTATATCAGACCATTGTTCTATTTCTTTGGTGAATCGAATGAGAATTGGGGTCCTAGGCTTTTTAGATTCAACAATTCTTTGTTGGAAGATAAAGATCTTATGGGGGAGATTAAGAGGGATTGGAAAAGGAGAATTAATAAGGGGACCAGCGGCTGTGTATTACACTCGAAACTTAGGAGGGCTAGGGGTAGAATTAAGATTTGGGCTGCTGCCCGCCTAAACGAAAGAGATTCCAGTGTTGAGTTGGAGAAAAGGTTGGGTAAAATCGATGGTAGTGCAGCTGTCTTGGGTTGGTCGGTTGCTTTGAGAAAGGAGAGATTGGAGGTGATTTCAGCATTATGGAAGGTGTGGAAACACGAGGAACAATAGTGGAGACAGTCCTCGAGAGTGAAATGGCTCCTTGAAGGGGATAGGAACACTCGCTTCTTCCATTGTGTGGCTAGTGGGCGTCGTAGGAATAATAAGATCGATAACATTTCTTTTGATGGGGTGATTTTAGTTAGGCCCGACGATGTCATGAATGGGGCTGCAGATTTTTTTGAAAATCAGTTTTAAAACGTTAGTTGGCGTCGTCCTAGAATTAATGGGCTTCCGTTAAAGAGGTTACCGGTGGCGAATAGGGATTCTTTAGAAGAGAGTTTTAGTGAAGGTGAAGTGTTGGAAGCGCTTAATAGTTGTGACGGAAATAAAGCTCTAGGGCCGGATGGCTTTAATCTTAGTTTTATTAAAGAGAATTGGACGGTTATCAAGGACGATTTTATGAATTTCATGGTGGAATTTCATCGTCATGGGGATGTTGTTAAAGATCTCAACAGGTCTTTTATAGATCTCATTCCTAAGAATGGTAAACCTAAGACTATGAAAGAGTTTAGGCCGATTAGTTTGGTTGGGTCCTTGTATAAAATTTTAGCTAAGGTTCTAGCTAATAGGATGAGAAAGATTATGGAGATTGTGGTGGGAGACACTCAGATGGCGTTTGTGCGGAACCGTCACATTCTGGATGGTTTTGTGGTAGCTGAAGAAATCATAAACCATTGGAAAAATAGTAACCTTGGAGTCTTGCTAGTGAAGTTGGATTTTGAGAAGGCGTACGATAGCCTTGATCATTCCTTCTTGGACAATATTTTATGCGATATGGGATTTGGTAGGAAGTGGAGGAAATGGGTTAGTTGTTGTATTTCTTCGCCTTCGATTTCGGTTTTGGTTAATGGAAGCCCTTCGAGACAGTTTGGGGTGGAGAGGGATTTAAGGCAAGGGGACCCCTTATCCCCATTCTTGTTTAATGTGGTGGTGGAGGGCTTGAGCGCTCTCTTCAAGAAAGCGGAGGCTTTGGATTTGATGCAAGGGGTGATGTTTGGTTCTGGGGATGCTAAGGTGTCGCATTTGCAATTTGCAGACGACACAATCCTTTTCCTCCAACCTAGAGTGGAGTACTTGGTGAATGTCAAAAGATTAATAAGATGCTTCGAGATTGCTTCGGGGTTGAGAATTAATTCGAGTAAGTCTTGTGTGGTTCAAGTTTGTGATTGCAGTGGTAAGGAGGAGAATTGGGCTAGGATTTTCAAATGTTCCATGGGAGTGCTTCCCATTTCGTATTTAAGGATTCCGCTTTGGGGTAGGCCTATTGCAAAGATTTTTTGGAATAGTTTAGTTCAACGTATTGAAAATAGGTTGGCGCCGTGGAAGAATATGTTTCTTAATAAGGGAGGTAGATTGGTGTTGATTAAAGCGGTGATGTCTTCCATTCCGATTTATTTTATGTCGGTTTTTAAGATTCCGATAAGTGTGGCTAAGAGGATTGAAAAATTTCAACGGGATTTTTTTGGGGGTGACGGTATAGCTAGGCGTAAGTTGCACTCTATCAATTGGGATACGTTATGCAAGAGCAAGGAAAATGGGGGCCTTGGGATAGGGTCTATTTTGGATAAAAATAAAGGTTTATTGGCGAAATGGGTGTGGAGATTTGGGAAGGAAGGGTCGTCCTTGTGGAGAAGGGTTTTATGTGCTAAATATGGTATCCCCTTAGACTCTTTGAGTTGGGACTGGAGAGGGGGTGCAACTGGTTCGTTTTTTGTTAAGGCTGTGAGGGGTTGCTTGGTGGAGGGTTCGCCTATTGCTAAGGTCTCGGAGGAAGGTGTTAAGGTTGTGGTGGGGAAAGGTGATAGAGTTAGGTTTTTGGGATGAGATTAGATGCGAGGGAACGAAGTTAAAGGAGGCTTTTCCTAGGATTTTTGTTTTAGCTTCTAAGAAGGAGGGTTGCATCAAGGAGTTTGGTAAGTGGAGTGGCAATAGATGGATATGGAACATTATGTTGAGAAGGAATTGTTTTGATTGGGAATTGGAGCAATGGGAGGCGTTTGTGAATTTTGTTGATAGTATCAAGATTATGGAGCATATTTCGGATACTATTGGTTGGTCTTTGAGTACTAATGGCCAGTTTTCAGTTAAGTCAATGTGGAAAAATCTTGAGGTTAGATTTTCCAGGGACTCGACGTTGTTTAAGAGCATTTGGAAAAGTTTTGTCCCTCCGAAGGTTGAGATTTTTGTGTGGTAACTTTTGCATGGGAAAGTGTTGGTGAGGGAAGTGTTGTTCCGGCGTGGCCTCAATGTGGTGGATAATTTGGAGTGTCCGTTGTGTGGTGATTGTGGTGAATCCATTGATCACCTCTTTTTGCATTGTAAGTGGTCTTGGAATCTTTGGACTAGTGGGATGAGCTGGTGGGATGTGCACAGCTGCCCATCGAGAACTTTGGTTGGCTGGTGGCAGGGATGGTTGGCTCTTTGTCCTAGCAGTGGCACGGTCAGAGCCTGGTGCTCTCTGTTCTTCGCGATGGTCTGGACCATTTGGGAATTCAGGAATGAGAAGGTGTTTAGGGATAGAAAGGTTGATTGTGTGCAAGCTTTAGATATGGTTAAGTTTAGGGTGGCTTGGTGGTTCAAAAACATTGGGAAAGGGACTAAGGACCCAATTACCATCATTTTGCTTAATGTGGCTGACAGGTGTATATTTAGTAAGAAGGTTAGGCTTCCTTGTGTTATAAATTGGGTTCCGCTAGCCTTGAATTTTCTGAAATTTAACGTTGATGGCTCAGTTCGGGGGAGTTTCGGTCAAGCTGGTATAGGAGGGGTGCTGTGTGATTGTGATGGCAGAGTCTTGTGCATTTTTTCTGAAAATGTGGGGAATCATGACATTATATCAGCTGAGCTTTTGGCAATTGGAAGGGCCTGTCAGCTGTGTGTGTCGAACCCGTTTTTTAAGGATAAATGTATTGCGGTGGTTAGCGATTCTATAACGGCAATGTCATGGATCAATGGTAGCGGAGTGGGCAGCTGGCTTCATCTTCATCTCATCTTGGAAATTCGTAATTTACTGGTTGTTTTGGCCAATTCTCATGTGGAGTTTTGCTATAGAGATTGTAACACTTTTGCGGATTCTTTGGCGAAAAAAGGTGCTGCCAGTGTCGAAGATGTGCTTGAGTGGAGCCTTTGCTGATGTGGGTCGAGTCTGGGGTGTTTTTCCTTTTCTTCTTGCTACGGGTGCTTTTGTTTTGTCTGCTGTGCTGGGTTGTGGTGGTTTCGTGTATTCTACTATTTTCCTGCCTAGTGTGTTGGGCAGCTGTTGTGGTGTGTGGGGGACTCTGTTTTGTGGGAGGGTCTCTGTTTTGTTGGGTGTGTTGGGGGTCTGTTCTGCTGTTTGGGGGTTGGTTTTTCTTTGTTTGTCTGTTCTTGTGGTTTCTTGTGCTGGCCTTTTGACTGGCTGGTGTTGTTTTTGTTGCTTGGTGTTTTCGCCTTTTGGCTCTTAATAAAGCTTGATTTTCAAAAAAAAAAAAAAAAAAAAAAAAAAACATTCGGGTTTTTGGGAAGAGGAGAGACTCGAACCCACAACCTCTTAATGTAGGTTTAATGGATATACTATCGAACCAACCTCGTCTCGTTGCCTATATTATATTAAGAAAATTATAAGGGATAACGTGAAATAAAATAAGAAAAATCTTGGAAGTTTGAAGTCAATTATTTGTTGTTCATTCAATATTGTACTACTTTTTCAACAAATACAATTTTTTTTTTTTTTAGCTCAATGTCAATGCTACCCAAAAACAATTTCGATTCTCAGCATTTGTCCAGTTGTATTGACAGACTGACATAGTTGATTTATCATTTGCCCTTAATAAATAATAGCCGTGGCCTATTAGGATTATCAGTCAACATAAATATTTGTATCCGTTTGACCCGGATCTGGGAGTTTCATGTACTCTAGAGAGAGAGAGAGACTTGTGTATTGGGCTTCCTTACACAAGAATAAAATTGGGCTTATTGTTTGATGAAAAATGTTTTTAAATGATAAAATAAGAATTGGGTTGGGCTCAATGAATTGTGAAATATTTTGATTTTTGGGCCTACTTCACATGCATAAACATGTAATAATTTTTTTTTGTTTACACCATCCGGTTTCTGGGTTGGGCAGATCGACCATATGGTGCAATCTGCCCAAATCACACCCCGACTAATCCGGACTCGCACCGGGTCGGCCCACTAAGGGGTGAAGTGCTCCAAATATGTGCAGCTCCATTCATAAGGGGGGTTGAACCCACGACCTTGCTGAAGGGATGAGAGTGCCGAACCACTCACACCAACACATGATTGGTAACATGTAATAATTTTCTTTGGCCGGGAACATTACAAAATTTGTAATTTTTTTTTCTCTCTCTTTCTCTTTCTCTTTTTCTAATCTATTACAACATTTACAATTAATTCAGAGTTGTCTGGAAAGATTGGAATCCTCTACTGATCTGAATTGATTTATTTTTTACCTATTTATTACGACAGGTGGCAAGTAATTTTCAGAAAATATTGGGATCCTTTATTTACCTGAACTTTTTCTTGGCCTATAATAGGATCGTGACATGTGGCAAGTAAGAAATTAATGGCTGAGATTTTTCCAACTTTTCTTCCCCTCTCTATGGCCAAACGATGTCATTATTCTCTAACAAAATACACCGCTTCAGATATCAGAAACTCCAAATACATACTCAACAGTAGGGATGGCAACGGGTCAACGGGGTCGGGTTCAAGCGAGTTTTGTAAAAATTAAACCTGTACTCACGAAAATTTTCCTCATCCACGCCCCCAAAGAACCCATGAAAATAAAAGGGTTCAGATTTAGGTTTCATCCATAGGTATTGGGGACATTGCACCTGCCCATGAACTTGTGAAACTAAGCAGGTCTACGGGTCACACCCGCAAACCCGCTAATTTTTTTTTTTAATAATATTTCTATATTATAATTTTAAAGATTAAAAACAGAGTGAAAACTTTTAACTCATTTCAACTTTCAAGTGTGTTTCACGAATTAAATATTTTTACGGGGAATTTTCACGTTTAATCATTGAAAGAATCAACTATTATTTTTAACCATTATTCTTTCAAATTATTGTTTTTAGTATTGTTAGGGATACAATCTCCAAAGGTTCAATCATGCCGAATCAATTAAGGATTAGCTATGGATCAAAATAAAATTTAGTGTTTGAAAAAAAAAAAAATCTCATCACAGCATCTCTCAGCTTCTCATATCTGTTCTCATCGTCTCTGTGTGCTTCCAGTCGCTGCCGTCGACACAATCCGCCTCTCGTCACCACCGGACTCCTACGTCGCTGTGTTCTCTCACTTCCCATCTTCCTCTCTCAAGGTACTTTTTTTTCCATGAATTCTATAAATATGCGTGTTTGTTTTACAATATCGTATTCTCAAATAGTGCTGTTTCTCGGTGTCTCTATATCTATTTAAGGGTGGAGATCAGTCACAATAGAATAGGAATTATAGTTTGCAGACGAGTTTTTCTCTGTCTTTCTTTTTAGCTAGATTCATGAAATTTTATAATGTAGAATCCCCGTCTTCTTTCACAAGCCGTTTTGTTATTTCATGAGGATCAAGGATGATCCGATTATTGAAAAACTGTGCGACCGTCTAATTGGTAATGAAAGACAATGAATTTTTCAAACAAATAACTACAGAACCAAATTGCATTTTAACCAAAGATAAACACTATTAATCGTAAAATCTGTTTCATGTCAACTTAGAGTACATGAATTTATATATGCAATAATTTGCTTCTCTGGAAGTGCTTATTAGAACCGACACAGGTTCCCTGTCATACACTTAATTTTCATGATTGATTAGTTGAATTAATTTCTGCTTTTAGCTAAGAAATTATGTTAGTTATCGAATTGGCTTTTCATAGTATTCTGTCGAATTTATATTGATTTTATATGGCAATTTAGTTGTGTTATGGTTCGTACTAGACTCAATTTCTCATCCAATTTATAATTATATACTGTTTTAGCTTTTCCAAATTCATCAAAACTTTTATTTGCATTTATGTTCCATGTATTAAATTCTTAATTCTTTCACTTTTTTTAAAATCAGGCTGTTAAGAAATTCGGAAGTTAAAAAAATTCTATCTGGAGTCGAATTCATACCCCGTGATCAAGTTGATTTGGTAAAGTTTATCTTATAATTTGCCTTGGATTTGTGTTTCTATATTATTATTATTTTTAACATACCCATCACTTACAAGAAATTTATAATTTCTTTATTCATTTTATTTACACTTTTGCTAATATCTCTACTGGTACTAGGCAGAAGATGAAAAGTTGGATGCAAAAAGAAAGAAATCTGGTAGTAGGAAGGAAAAGCAAAGGAAAAAGAAGAACAGTTCTGATTATAGTAGTTCGGATGATTGTATTGAGAGAATAAAGAAAGTAACAAGAAGTGAAACACTAGTAGATTTGAGTTATATCTTTCTCTTTCGAACCCTAAAATAATGTGTACATATGATCTGAAGTCTGAACTTAACAAAAATGAAAAACGAAAACTGAGAAATCCTTCTATATAGGGATGGCAAAAACCCGGGTCCGGGCCGGGAATAGAAGTTCTATAGTATTTCAGACGCAACAAATATTCATGTAATAATAATTATGATTACTTTTTTATTGAGAGAAGAATTCCCTTATTGCATACATTACGGTGGATACAATTTTATTTATGAATTATACATAGTGATCCATAACATTATTAAGAAAATCATCATATAACAGTAATCAATGCGGCGTGGCCGAGCCCTAACCAATCATAGGAGTCTGTATAACAATGCCGTCGGTATTAACCCAAACACGAACCCTATTGCATACATAATCCGCGGTGACCACTGATCCTTCCGGCACAAACACAACTGAGACTAAAGGATTCTCCCTCTCGATTGTCGCTGCTGCAACCACCCCTTGAGCTCCTAACAGCTCCGGCCATGAACCTTTACCTACAAATAACAAAAATGTGTATTAGAGAACACCATTTATGACATAGGCTGAAGGGATTTGTTTTATATTTGAACTGTATTATTTTTTTAATTAAAAGAATAAGAAGAAAAAAAAACACCATTTATGATTTATAAAAGTTGTTTTGAGTATTATAACTAATTCATTACCTCCGCAGTTGTCCGACATTCTTGTATTTTTTTTTTTTTTTTTCTTTTTCTGTGCTTTCGAGACTTGAGCTACCAGCCCTTTGTTTTTGTCTTCTTTTTTTTTTTTAAAATGAAGATGTGTTGAGATTATTGAAATGAGATGGATACGTATTTATATTACATTTTCATAGCTAGGCAATTGGTGATTTTTGACTTCTAATTGGTTGAATAAGCTTCAATTTTTTATTTTTTCAACAAACATGTTAATATAGAACTCAAATCTTTGACACGCAAGTCGCAACAGTGACAAACAGATGCATGTTTTTAAAGAGCGCTGATGGTCAGAAAATAATGAATAGTGGGTGGATAATTCACACACAAACCATTAAATTAATTCGGCCTTATATTTAAAATGTCCATTGGCCGATGACAATTTTTTATATGACAAAATCAATATTGTACTGCGTTATTTGTGGCAATCAACCAAGGAAAAAAAAAAAGCAAGTTGATCATTTCAAAATAATAATAATAATAATAATAATAATAATAAGCAATTTGATCATCTAGATGCACTAGGGGATAGGTATTGGGGAAATAGGGATGAATATAGGTCCCATATTCCCATTATCGGGAAAATGGAAATGGGAGAGTTTAGGTGGAGGAATCCCCTGTTTCCTGTTTTTCCCGTTTTCCCTGTTTTCCCTGTTTCCTTATCTTTTCCCCATTTTTCTATTTCTCTCGTTTCCCTGTTTCCCCATTTGACCATGTTTGACTAAAATTTACATATTTAAATAAACAAAAACAAAAAAACAAAAAAAAAAAAAAAAAAAAAAGTCTTGGTTTATATCCACCCACAAAATATCTTTGTACACACATTTTTGTTTCTGCACCCATACTAATAAATTAAAATTATTCATTTTACTTCATACGCCCTTTAAAATACCAAATTATCCTTTAATTAAGTATTTTGTTTTTAAATTTTAAACATATATTTTTTTCTCCTTACACAAATTTTTCTCACTATACTCATAGTTTCAAAATTTGTAAGAAAAAGTTTCAGATTTTGCATGATGATCTTACTATTATTTTGGTTCAACATTATTTTAAGCATGTGATTCAACATTAAAAAAAAAAAAAAAAAATCATATAATCAAACGATGAAAAAAAAAATCTTCTTTTAATTTTTAAGAAAATTGGAGAGGTCTTGTAAGTTGTTAATTGCAGAAGCACGTTCATTACAACAAAACCTTCTTGGCTTCTTGGTCCTCTTACACAAACTCTTCCAAATACATCCACAATTGAAGTTAATTAGTTATGCACTATTTCTCTTTATTTGCTTCCACCACCATAAAAAAAAATTTAAAAAAAATTAAAATAATTCTTGTACCACAAAAAACAAAAAAAAAAACAAAACTATTTTTTCAATCACCAAACAAACCAATTTCTTTTCATTTAAAAATTTGATTTTTTTTTAAAACTCTATTGACCAAGATTTTCGGTTTAAAAAACAATTAAATTAATAAGAATTTGTTGTTGAATTATAGTGAGTGAGTGAGTCGTATTTGAGATCTGTGTAGACTTGATCAAGTTCTACAACTTCTTAAAAAAAAAAGTTCTACAAGACTACAATTGTAAAAACTTTTTATTCAATCACAAAATAATAATAATAATAATTAAAGTAAACATTTATGAATGCATTCATAATCCATGAAATAAATTCTTTGTTCATCCCATTCATTGACTATATGTGAAAAATAATTATATTTCCGATGTTGGGTTTGATTAAGTATATATTATTAGAATTTATGATAGATTTAGTGTTCAACTTATGGGTGTAGAAAATAAATTTAATTTTCAATTATAAAGCAATTTATTTTAAGTAATTAAATGTAAGAGTATTTTAGAAATAAAAAGTTTCATTAAAACATGGGTGTAGGAAGAGATTTCTATTTCCTTTGTTACTAGGAAAGCCAATGAGGCTGCCCATGCCTTGGCTAAGATGGCTTTTCTTTCTAATGATGATTGCTGGTGGCAGGAATCTTGCCCTCCTTGAGTTGAGTTGATTATCAGGAATGATTGTAATGCCTAGTTTCTCTTTTAATGAATTTTCCCTTCAAAAAAAAATTAAAAAAAAAAATAATAATTACAAACTCAAATAAAAACTAACCATAATTCATAAGTTCATAATAGTAATTTGAATGTGAAGTTAATAAAGTATTTATAGTTAAGGTTTAAAGTGGGAAAATAAGAAAAATATTAAATGTGTGTATATATAGAGTGAGTCTCTCATAAGGGATCCATTATTTTAATTTTGGTAAGGACCACCTGAAATCATATCGATTTGAGTAAATTTTGATCTAAATTTTTTTGTAAATGATAAGTTTATTAAAATCTACCTGTGAATAAAATTTGAGAATTTTTCAAGCACTAAAACTATTTTTATTTTATTTTTTTGAATTTTCTAAATATGAAGGCATCGGAAAAATAGTCGAAATATAGGAAATTCAAGAAAAATAGTTTTAGTGCTTGAAAAACTCTCAAATTTTATTCATAGATAGATTTCAATGAACTTATTATCTACAAAAAAATTTATATCAAAATTCATTCAAATCGATGTGATTTCATGGTGATCCTTACAGAAATTAAAATAAGGAATCCCTTATGAAAGACTCACTCATATATATATATATATATATATTTCGAAGAAAATGGGGATGGGAGACCTCCCCTATCCTCATCCCCATTTAAGTTTGTAGATGATTTTCATCCCCATCCCTCCTCATTTCCCCATTTGGAAATGAATTTTTCCCTCAAATGGGAATAGAGATGTGGGGATTTGGAGTAAAATGCCCATCTCTATCTGGCACTCAACTTTCAAATCTCTAGTATATTCCAATTTGTCCCATGTTGTTATATTTGTTAGGTTTCGACTCATATTCTCGAATAAACCCAATTGAACCAAACGAAGTTGGAAGGGTGTTGTTTGAGGGAGGTTTGAAGACCATGAAGAATTGAAAAAAGAGATAATCACTGTGGATAGCGTTGTGGGTTTGACAGCGGTTTCGGGTTCATTTCAGCATATGGATCGCGATTTTGAGCAATGTAATTTCCAGCGACTATAACAGTGTAAGGTGCGGCTGGTCAGTGTATGACCCGAACCTTAGTCAATCATAAGCATGAGTGGAACGAGAAATCTTCAACAGAAAGGAAAGAGTTCTTTTGAAAAATTCTTGTGCTTAATGAAAAAAGGAATACTCTTTACTAGAAGACTTGTCATAAAAGGAAATAGTATTTATGTGAAACAAGTAAGTCTTGTATGTTTAGGAGTAGGATTTCCTTTTATCTTAAACTCCCTATAACTAGTATAAATAGAACCTTGTAATTAGGTTATTTGTGTGGAGCAAAAAGAACACCATATAACATCCGGGGGACACCATAGGGAATATCTAGGGAGTGATTCAAGGGAATATCAGTAGATCAAGTTAGAGATCAGATTTGTTGTGGGCAATAAATTCAATGAAATATACTTGCAAACAAAATTTAAAATTTTTGCAAGAACTACAACTATTATTTTCATTTTTCCTATTTTTTGCCTTATTTTTTGATGTTTAATATTTAACAAAATCAGGAAAAAAATAATTATAGTATTGCTTAAAAAAATTTCAAATTTTGTTTACGGCTTTAAATGAGAACCTCTCTCTCTCTCTATATATATATGTGTCATATATTTTTTTTTTAAACAGCGTGTGTGTGTGTCATATTAAATTAGTTTTTTGGGTTGTAAACTATCCACCAATCCACCATCATATATGTCATTGCATGCTCTTACATACAAAAACTATGACAAGTATGAAAATTAATCATTTCAAAATCATATGTCTAATTGTATTTTATGATCATATGAACTTGACAAAAAAATCGAAAATTGGAGAGTGAATCCTTCTATATAATTTCATACGCAACAAACTATTTATAAAATAATTGATCTTATTATTTTGTTTAAAACATTAAACACGGGGAATAGAATTACAAACAGTGATGATACATACATATAGTAATCCATAACATTATTAGGAAGAGCAATGCTCAACAGTAATCAATATGGCATATTGGCATGGTCAAGTCCTAACCAATTTTAGGAATATCTACGACAATACCGCTTGTGTTAACCCAAACACGAACCCTAGTGCATAAGAACTGCTGGTCGACTATTGTTCCTTTCAACACAATCTCAGCAGAGACGAAAGGATTCTCCCTTTCAATCGTCGATGCTGCATCCACCCCTCGGGCTCCAACCAGCTCCGGCCATGATGCCTTACCTACAAAAAGACAAAAAAATAATAATAATGTATTAGAGAACACCATCTTCGTAGGTTAAAAAGATTTGGTTTATATTTGAATTGTATATATATAAAAGAACACCATTTATGATGTATAAATGATATTTTGAGCATTAAAAATAATTCATTACCTCTGCAATCGTCTGACATGCTTGTGTTTATTTTCCTTTTTCCTTTTCCTCGCTTTGAGTTGCTAACTTTTGTTTGTGATGTGGTGAGATTATTGTGAGATGAGATATTGAGATGGGTATTTATAGAGTAGCATTTCCTTAGCTAGCTTGCAGAAGCTTTAATTAAAGCTTTTTTAATAAATATGCTAACCCAAACCTAGCTGAATGCTTTGACACGCAATAGTACGTGGTGCTGCTGATAAACTCGCAGATATTGAATGATCCATCGTTGAATATAAATACTTAATTTACACACAAACCATAAATTTAATTAACTACATTTATATTTCTTATATGTACTGCTCATTAAGACATATGTTTTTTATATGGAAAAATCAATATTGTCTGCTGTACAGTGCGTTGTTTGCATGCAATAGTTCAACTGTGTCTAGCTAGTGTGAACTCGGTTGTGAATCTTATGCAACTATGCAAGGATTTGAGGCGCTAAAGTCAGAAAGAATAGCAAATATATATATATATATATATTCAAAGGTTGAAGTCAATTATTTATTGTTCAAGGGATTTCTCAAAACTCGGATAAGGTTTTCTCCCCAGAAAATTTTCTTATGATTTTTTCAAAGATCATGATCATGCATGGACATAGTTGGCACAATATTATCCTTGAAAGTTAGGTGAAGAGTAGATGAAGAGATTATCATTTCAGTTTCAATAATATTCGAATTTAAATAAACATCTAAAAATGAGAAAAGACTAGGTACAAAATTATTTAGATTTAAATTTAGATATTTTTTTCCTCCAATTCGACCCAGTAAAATGCCCAATACGTGAGATGACGCCCATAACTTAGATTTAAATTTAAATTTAGTTCTTCGTCGTCTTGCGGTGGAAGTGGGTTTATATCGTGCTGTTGTGGAATCAGATGCTCACTATTGTTAATTTGATTTGCATCTGACTATTGTTAATTTGATTAATTCTAAGTCTCCTCCCGTCACTCATGAGATTGGTTTAGTGATTTTAGATATTATTCATCTACTACATTCCTTTGCTTTTGTAGAAGTTTGTCATGCTTCTAGAGTTGCCAACACAATGGTCCATTCGCTAGAAAAAATATAATGACATTGTTTTTAAATTCTGATTCTATTTGGTTAAAAGAATCTCCTCCCTTTATGGAACATTTGGTTTTGGCTGATAAACCGCCCCTAATGAAGACTGTTTTATACATACCCTATTAAAATTTTTAAAATGTTACAAATTGTAAGCACACCCCACATATTACCAAATATGTCCTTTCTCTTGATTCTTTTTTTTTTTTTTTTTTTTTTTGAATCTACCCTTTCTCTTAATTCTTGAAAAAATATTAAAAATTAATAAGTTATAAAATAGTTAAAATGAAAATTGAAAAATAATAATAATAATATGGAGGAGCCACACCTTCTCGGCTCCTACTAGAATCCAAAACCTCGAGATGGAGGTTTTCGGAGGATTAGCCCATTAATGGCATTCATCGAATCCACTCTCACCAGATCGGTTTAGACACGTTGCTCCACAGACTATTGTGTGCTTAAATTTTGTTGCGCGAGCATTTTCTCTTGTTTTCTAGGTTTCAATTATTATTTTTTTTATTAATTTAGTTTTTTTATTAACTTCAATGATTTTATCTTCATAATTTTATTTTTATAAAAGTTACTTAATATTTATAATTTTAAATAATCACGAATTAAATTTTAATTAATATAAATAATAATTTAATCAAAAGAGGTGATTGTTTTATTTATGTAACTAATTATAATACTTTAAAATATTTAAAATATTTAAAATATTAACTTTCTGTTAATATTTTGTACAAGTTATATTTATTTTAATCATTTAAATAATTTTATTTAAGGGTAATTTTAGAATTTTAAAATTATGTTAATTCGAAGGTGCACATACAAATTTCAAAAGTATAAATATCGCCATTATATTTACTTTTCCTGAAAAAAAAATATAAAAAATATATAAAAATAAAAACTCAATAAATGAATTGAGGCCCATAACTTATTAAACGAAACCAGATGGAATTCGGCATATAGCTGACTATGACCAAGCACATCACCAAGTTGTATCTAATTCATTAAGTATTGGGCATGAATCGCATGCTTCTTACTTTAATTTTTTTTTTTTTTAAAATATTAAAATAATTCGAGACATGGCTAGCCCCACAAAACATGGCTAGCCTGTGGGGGTAACAAACCCAGCATTTTGCTAGGGTCCAACTGGTCCAATCTATTTCTTCTTTGTTTTTTTAGTTGGTTTTGTAAAATCAGGGTTCAATCTTTCTAAATTCAAAAGGGCCCAATCTTTCTCTTTACTTTGTGATATGATTAATTTTGTAGAGAGAAGAGAGTGATAGAAAGAAGAGAACAAGAGAGAGGTTTCTGCTGAATATATTTGACAATTTATTCAATTCAAATTAAGCCTTATATAGGCTTTACAATTAACACATTTCCTTAAAGCATTTGAAAAAACAGGGAACCATTATCCCAGTAACAGTAGGCTTATCACCCACTAAGATAATGCCCAAAAGAAAAGGATCCACTAACAACTAGGTGGGAAACTAACAACTGAATGGGAAACTAACTTATTTTGGTGACCTAACTTGGTCTTCCTAGAAGCTAACTTATGCTACCTACACAGGTAACCACGTATGGCAATTCTGGACCATATAATTCCACACCCCTTAAATTCTCCTTGATCGCAAGGAGGAAGTCTGGATACATATTAGAAAATTGTCTCCAATTCTCCCATGTCGCGTCTTCTCGGGGCGCGCCTGCCCATTTGACAAGGATCTCCTCTTTGGGATGATACCTATCCTTCTGAATAACACGTGAATCCAAAATGGTCTCTGGTTGAGGAAGAATTACTGAATCGGCATTTGTAGGTGGAAAAGATGGTGACACTAGAACATCAGGACCCACATATTTTTTTAAGAGACTTATATGAAAAACATCATGAATGAGAGGCCCAACAAGTAACTAAAGCTTGTAAGCAACAGGATCGATTCGTGCTAGAACCTTGTTTGACCTAAAAAATCATGGAACCAATTTAAGAGACCTTCGAAAGACCACAGATTGTTGACCATACGGACATAACCTCAGGTACACATAATCACCCACCTCCAGAATCGTCTCCTTGCGATTTTGGTCTGCCTAGGACTTCATTCGATCTCGAGCTGCAATCAAATTGTGACATAATTCCCTTAAAATCTCCTCACGAGACCGCAGAAATTCATCCACAGCTTGGACGTTTGTGGTACCAAGTATGTAAGGCAGCAAGGTAGGCGGAGGAGTACCATAGACCACTTCAAAGGGGGACATTCCAGTTGAAGAGTGTACTGCAGTGTTGTAGCTATACTCTGCCCAAGCGATCCAATCAATCCATTTTTTTTGGCTTATCGCAGGTGAAACATCGCAAATGTTGTTCTACCGTTCGATTAATGACCTCGGTCTGCACATCCGATTGTGGATGGTAACTTGAGCTCATGCAAAGCTTGGTTCCCTGCAACTGAAATAAGATTTTCCAAAAAGCACTGATAAAAATACGGTCACGGTCACTTACAATCGAAATTGGAACACCATGTAAACGAACCACAACCTGTATAAAGGCCTTTGACACTGATAAGGCAGTATATGGATTTTTAAGCGGCACAAAATATGAGTATTTAGACAAGCGATCCACGACTACCATCAGAACTTTGTACCCTTGAGATGGTGGTAGACCGTCAATAAAATCCATTGACACCTCGGTCCATATTTTCTCAGGTATAGGCAGTGATTGTAACAAACCTACTGGCCTAAAAGTCTCTGTCTTGCAACATTGGCAAGTTACATAACAGAGGATGAACTCCTTGATAGCAGCTCGTATCCCAGTCCATGTAAAACAAGTTTTGAGTCGGCTGAGTGTTTTAAGATACCCGAAGTGTCCACCTGTCGGTGAGGCATGCCCTTTTGAGATAATAATCGATAATAAAGGAGAGTTAGGACTCAACAAAAGCTTCCCATCTTTTAGCCAAATTCCATCTCGTTTGGAAATTCATAGGGAGGTAGAATTCTGAAACTGATCATAGAAGGAGTCGTTAGCAATTTCTTTCCGCAAATTCGACCACCAATCTGCCACAAGTAACGAGATGGTGAGAAGCTAGAATTTGGCGACGCGTGACAAGGCATCCGCACCGTGATTTTCTTTTCCCTTCCGGTATTGGATCGTGTAATCGTACCCCAGTATTTTAGGTAGCCATCGTGTCTGTGCTGAAGTAGTGATCCGCTGCTCAAGCTAGAATTTCAAGCTTTTCTTATCAGTCTGAATGACAAAAGGTCTCCCCAAAAGATACGGTCGCCATTTTCAGACTGCTTTGACAATCGCCAACATCTCTTTTTTGTAAGTTGAAAGAGCAAGAGATGAACCATTTAATGCCTCACTATAGAAAGCAATTAGTCGACTGTGTTGTGACATAATTACACTAAGACCGATGCTAGAGGCATCGCATTCCACCATAAATGTTTGGGAGAAATCCAAAAGTTGAAGGACTGGTGGAGCTGTGAAGGTTGTCTTCATTCGGTTAAAGGCTGCTGCTGCTTCCGTTGTCCATCAAAACTCATCTTTTGTCAATAACTGTGTTAATGGTGCAGCAAACCCGTGAATAAACTTCCTATAATAACCGGCTAAACCGAGAAACCCATGAACTCCTTTAGCTGATGTTGGTATTAGCCAATCCAACACAACTCGATTCTTGGAAGGGTCGACTACAACCCCTGCTAGAGAGATCAAATGTCCCAGATACCCTACTTGTAATACCCCAAAGATGCACTTTGATGGTTTCACAAACAACTTGTTAGCTGATAAAATTTGTAGGACTGTTCGAAGATGCCATAAGTGATCGCTCCATGCTCGACTGTATACCAGGATGTCATCAAAACAAACCAACACAAATTGCCTGAGATGTGGCCGAAATAGATCATTCATGAGGCTTTGAAAAGTTGATGGCGCATTCATCAATCCGAAAGCCATCACCACAAACTCATAGTGACCTTCGTGTGTGCGGAAGGCTGTTTTGTGTACGTCCTCGAGCCGTACATGGATTTGGTGATAGCCTACTCGCAAGTCCAATTTAGTATGTATTTTGCACCGTGTAACTCATCGAGCAATTCGTCGATGATAGGAATCATATATTTGTCTTTAATGGTGATATGATTCAGAGCACGATAGTCAATACAAAATCACCATGATCCGTCTGATTTTTTAACCAACAGTACCAGTGAGGAAAAAGGGCTATGGTTGTGGCGTATGAGACCGAAGTCAAGGAATTCACGAACCATCTTCTCAATTTCTGTTTTCTAATAGTACAGATACCGGAAAGGTCGCACGCTGACAGGTCGTTGATCAGGCTGTAGAGGAATGTTGTGATCATGTGGACGCTCTGGAGGTAACTGTGTTAGCGTCTGGAAAATGTGTGCATACTCGGACAATAATTGGTTGAGGTCGGCTGGAAAGGGCTGTTGTCCCTCTGACTGAGTACCTGAAACCATGTGCAAAAAAAATCTCACACATGTTATATGCATTAGTTTTTTATCTGTGAGGGGTGTCAAAGTCGGTTGCTTCAACCCATGGAAAGTATAGGACTGTCCGGCCTGTTTGAAAATCATCGTAAGCTCACAATAATCAGTTTCGATTGGTCCCAAGGTTTCTAACCATTGTACGCCCAATACCGCCTGACACGCAGCAACGGGCAACACATAAAAATCAGCTTGAATGGGATGATTCTGAGTGATCAGAGTGAGTGCCAAACAATGCCCGGAGCAGTCGATCTTCTCTCGATTTCCCACCATTACTTGGAGAGTTTTGTCTCTCACAACATGCAATCCGAACTTAGAAACCACTGTCTGATCAAGGAAGTTATGTGTACTTCCACCGTTTTAAGTTACGCGCATAGTTTACGGATGAGCTGTGCCGGCCATAGCATGAAAAGAAATTTCGGGCATGCATTCTGTAATTTCAGTGTCATCGACCGGATCATCGTTCTCCATGATGTCCGCTTGTGTCACATCTTCAAGTATGAAAAGTTATGGGCGTTTGCAACGATGGCCTGGAACAAACTTTTCATCACAATAATAACAGAGACCCTTCTCCCTCCGTGCCCGCACTTTCTGCCCTGTAATATGTCAAATTGGAACCGAAGATGCACTAATTTGTGGGGTTGATCTTTGATTAGGAGGTGGCCCAAGAAGGCTGGCTGATTGTTGTGGATTGGACGTGAATCGGGACAGAGGTGTGGTTAGTTGAGGTCGAAAAAGGGAACCAAATTTTCGAGGTAGTTGGTTGTGTTCTTCGATCAGCCGTGCCACACTGATGGCGTCTAAAAGAGATCGAGGCTGCTTGACGCGTACATCTAGTCAAATCTCATCTTTAAGACCTGCAATGAAATTACCCACAATAAATTTTTCTAGCAGTTCATCAACACGATGTGACAATTATTCGAAAGTTTCCTGGTACGCAGCAATAGTGGTGGTCTGTTTGAGGCGTGAGAGTGCTTCAGACGGGTCATCGTAATCCGTTGGTCCAAAGCGGTGGAGAATTGCCTGAGTAAACTCATCCCACGTTGGAGGACCCTTGAACTTGGTATACCAACGGAACCATTGGAGGGCGATTTCCTCTAGATGGAAAGACACCAATTGAACTCGTTGAAGAGGAGCAATTTGTTTGAATTCAAAGTATTGCTCAGCTTTGAATATCCATCCTATCGGATCTTTGCCGTCGAATTTGGGAAAGGATAATTTAAGAAGGGTGTTATTTTGGTCGAATGTGGTAGGATTGGCTAGAAACATTGGCTGTGAATTTAAGGAATTTTGGGACTTTTCAGGTTACGCCCGGGGGTGAAATTCGTTGTCAGAGGTGTTGGTTGTTTGGGTGACACACAAGGCTTGGAGGTCGGCCATCATGGTTTGGATTGCTGTGTTAATCTGAGTGAAGTTATGGTTCATGTGATCAAGGCTGGTTTTGTGTCGTGATAGAGTTTCATTAACCCCACCAAGGGCTTCGCTGACTTCAGTACGAAATTCAGCATTGCTTTTGCTTCGTGTATCCATGGATCGTATGGCTCTGATACCAAATTGATATGATTAATTTTGTAGAGAGAAGAGAGTGATAGAAAGAAGAGAACAAGGGAGAGGTTTCTATCGAATATATTTGACAATTTATTCAATTCAAACTAAGCCTTATATAGGCTTTACAATTAACACAATTCCTTAAAGCAATCAAAAAAACATGGAATCATTATCCCATTAACAGTAGGCTTATCACTGATCGGACCGTATTTACACCTATTTGAGGTCCCCATTTCCTATCGTTTGTACTCGTTTTCTAGCGTATTTTTGTATATAATGTGTTTTGTGAGTTTTTTTTGTAGGTTATTCACCATAAATAAGGTATTTGAGCTAAATTGATGAGTTTTGGAAGTTAAAAGGGCTGAAACGGAAATGGCTCGTGCAGAACACCAAACTTTCGGGGGCCATATCTCTCTCCTCAAATTGAATTAGGTTTCGTGCTACCTATATTTGGAAAGCCCCAGCTGTCCTCTTTCCAACGGTTTTTACAGAACGTGATTCCGATGTCTCTAGAGGAAGTTATGCCTATTTCCGTGACGGTACGCGAAGCTGGAAATGACTGAAATGCCAAAACCGCTGTACACCCGCCCTACGTACAGCGGGTGAACAGCATTTTTACTCCAGAATGTGTCCGCTTCTGATCCGCCTCCAACCTTCTGTACGTACAGCGGGTGTACAGCGATTGTACAGCGGTTTGGAGGCGACTGGGCACCAGTTTTGCGATTTTTGACCGATTTTGAAGGGCAATCTTGTCCTTTCACACCCCATTCATGCCCTAACCTTCCAACTCTTTAAATACCCCCATTTGGGGTCTGAAACAAGAAGTTCTACACCTCCCACACCCAAAAACCGAAATCCCCATCATCTTCTTCCTCCTCCATCTTCTTCCCCAAATAAGTGAGAGCTTCAAGCTCCCATGGAGGATTTTCCTCCATGGGAGCTCACCATACATCTCCATCACCCATTTTACACTACATCCACCCATCTAGGAGTAGATTACAAGAAGAAAGGAGTGGTCTTTGGACCAAAAACGGGCTAGGAAATCAAGGAGAGCTTGGAAGAGTGTCTTCAAGGGTTGTCTCCTTTTAACTCATTTCTTTTTGTATTTCTTGTTTTCTTGGATGTAATCACCAATTTGGGAATTTTGTAAACCTACACTTGTGCAATATATGTATGAATGTTTCTTAAATTCTTTGGGTTTTGTTCTACTCTTTGCCAAATCCATAATTTTCCCTCTTATTATGATATTCATGTGTATGGATGGTAAAAATCGATATGTATGCATGAATGGGATTAGGAGTAGAGTAATTTAAATTAGGAGTAGTATAATTTAGCTTCCCATGATTGTTTGTATGTTGATGAGTGAGCCAAAATGCCATGTTTAGAATGATTTGAGTGTTTGAGTATTAGCTCCAAAGAGTGGGAAAAGCTTGGTTGATTATGCATTCACATGCTAGATTAGGCTTGGGTTCCATATTCTTGTGCTTAATAGGTCTTTTTATTAAGGCACAATTGCTCATCCCATGGCTTGGGTTGGGTGATGAATTGATTTTGGTGAATTCCTTAATCAAGAGAATGAACCCTTAACTTGAATTGAATGTTCTTAATGATAACAATCAACTATTTGCGCATTGTTGTTTGGTGTGCTTGTCCCATTTTTAGCCATCCATCTTAGGGAGATTTGAGAGATAAGGAGAGAGCTTTCTCTATGAGAGAGTTGAGCATTCATGAGATTGGAGACCGCCGTAATAGTATAGTGGTGAGTACCTATCGGATTGACAACCGAGAAACCCGGTGTTCGATTCCCGGTTACGGATGGGGTCTCCTTTCTATCTATTTTGTATTTCTTTCTTTGTGTTTTTGTCTCATCTTTGATGTGTACTTTCATTCATTAGGGTTTGATGTAAATCTAGCATTGTTGCCTCTTTTATTAAATATGTTTGTTGATGGTTGAGTGGTCATTTGAAGTGCTTAATGCTTTTGAGTGGTTAGCCACCACTTGAATGAACCTTGGTTGTTGTGTGAAGGACCGAGAGGTGAAGCACGCAACGTGCATGAGTAGATTGGTCACTACATGCAGGGTAAGGTAGAGATACGCGAGGCTTTTGCATGTAAAGTCGCTATATGTGTCTCATAGTTCTTAATGAACTCGTGTGCAATTTAGGTAACCATCCGTTGATAGGTTGCTGGTGCATGTGGGTATAGCCTTTGTTACTCGAGAGGGAATATTGGTGAGGATTAAGTGAGCACGGCTTTCAACATTGACGATGCATGTTTGTATGAAATTGTGTGATTGCTATGGTTGAGTTACTTGCTTAGTGTAACCATTTATATGCCACATCTCTCACATCCATTCTATCTTTGTAAATACTTTTGTACATAATTTATCTTTTCATTGCAATATTTACATTCAATGCACACACACACCTCAATTCGTATTTTCCAAATAAGCTAAGCTAGTGACGGTTGACGGATTCCACCTCCCTGCGGAACGATACCCTTGCTTGCACGCTATACTAGTCTCTTGACTCGTGCACTTGCGAGGTTGAATGTAAAATTCAAATCTTTTGATACACCTCAACGACGTGTCATCAATCACCCACTAAGATAATGCCCAAAAGAAAAGGATCCAATAACAACTAGGTAGGAAACTAACAACTGAATGGGAAACTAACTTATTTTGGTGACCTGACTTGGTCTTCCTAGAAGTTGACTCATGCTACCTACACAGGTAACCACGTATGGGAATTCTGGACCATATCACTTTGCTTTTTTATTTATTTTCTTTTTCAAAGTAAAGTTCAATTGAACAATTCAATTTAACAAAAATAAACTACCCATTCAATTCAAAGTCATGGCCCAATTGAGTTGTAAAAGTGTGAAACTACTCTATCTGATACAACAAAAACAAACAATAGAAAAATAAAAAACAACAACAAATCAATAACTCACAACGCCTCTCTCTCTCTCTCTCAACATTTTTATGGGGTCTCGATTTTTGTTAATATCATTAAATAGATCGGGCCAGAGTCCCAAAATGTCTGAAGACGGCCCTGATTCAGGATTTGGGGGAGAGGATAGACTCGAACCCACGACCTCATGGTATAGATGTAAGGGGCAAACACTAGGACAACATCATTTTTTTGCATCCTTAGAATTCACTGTCTGGATGGTTGAATATGTACGCTCACCAAATTAAACTCTTTGTCCAAATATATATATATATATATATATATATTCAATAATGTTACTTTGTCCAAATTTAATATCCAAATGATGTGAATCCTTGATTTTTCTATATTACAATTAGATTATTAAAATCATTGGATTTTAGTAATGTCATACCATTTGGGCTGCAAATTTGGTGGGCAAAGTAACATGCTCATATATATTTTGAAACTGAACAATTGAATAATTATTATCGGCTTTAGACTTTAGTTACCTTCGAGATTATAATCTATGTACAACCTAAAAGTCACATGTTTTTACTTCATAATATAGAGAAATTAAGTAAAGGAACGTTCTCTTAGTATTTTTCTTTTTGGCAGTGTAGATTTTTCTTTAAATTATGCTAATTAATAATATATATATATATAGTTGAACACAATTTCAATGATTTTAACTTAACTGAAAATCGTAAACTGAATGTGAGAAATACTTGTATAGTACAAAAATTGATCTTGTATTATTTCATAATTTTATTATAAAAAAAAACACCCAGTGATGAATCATATACAGTGATTCATGACATTATTTAAGAACATCAACATTCAACGGTAATAAAGACGCGCACATTCGAGGCCTAACCAATCATAGGAACCTTTACACAAATGCCACTAGTGTTAACCCAAACATAAACCCTAGTGCATAAGAACAACCCAAGGACTATTGTTCCATCTAGAATAACCTCAGCGGAAACGGTTGGATTCTCTCGATCGATTGTCGCTGCTGCTTCCTCCCCTCGAACTCCTACCAGCTCCGGCCACAAATCTTTACCTGAAAAGTATAAACTAGAAGTTAATAGAGAACACCATTATTTATCATGTGAGAAGAATCTATATATATGGCCAACTTTTAGCATTTAGATATCTTAAAATTATAAGAGAGATTTTGAGATCGAATCCTACCAATCAAGGTTTAGAAAGAAAAAAAAAATTGGTTTATATTTGAAGTATTATCTTCTGACCAAAAAAAAAAAAAAAACCTTTCAAACAAAAAAAATCATTTAAAGATATATATAAAATTCTAGCCTTTTCAAAAAAAAAAAAAAAAACTTGTGTACTTGTGACCTGAAACTAATTAAAACTCATTACCTTGGCAAGACATGCTTGTACTTTTGTTTGTGATGAGTTGAGATTATTGAGATGAGATGAGTACGTATTTATAGAGTAGCATTTACTCATACTCAGAAATATTAATTAATGGTTAAACACTAGGATATATATACTTAAATATTTAATCTTTATATGACTAGCCAAATCAATATTGTCTGCGTTTTCTTGCACATGCGCCATCACAAGAGCAAACCTAATTATCACCAATATGGTTTATGATATGAGATTCTATAATATCTTTGAATACATTTTTAGAAATTAATAAGGAAAAAACCTTACTAGAATAACAATAAAAAATCTAATTAACCGTAAAAGTCTGAATGATGTATTGAGTGCAAATTAATATTTCGAGCATGTAAAGTGTAAGTATGAACTCAGATAGTGGTCACATGCATAACCTGGTGTTTACTACAGTTCTAAATAAATGTTGATAGCCCAAGTTCAAATCATTCTCCCTCGATTCACAAATATGAACTCGGATGTAAATATTTTGTATAAATTTGAAGAACATATGTAAGTCATGAAAGATTATCTGAAATAAAATATGAAAAAATCCTCAAAGTTTGAAGTCAATTATTTGCTGTTCAATGCACTACTTTTTCCACAAATACATTATTTTTATAATATATATTGGCTCAATGTCAATGCTTACAAGAAACAATTTCGATTTTCAGCATTCGTCAAGTTGTATAGTCAGATGACATAATTGATTCATCATTCCTCTGTAGGATTATCAATGAGGAAGAGGTCTGAAACTAAGAATTCAACATAAATATTTTTAAATGAAAGTCAACTAAATTAAATGGAACCTTTAGTTTGACTCAGATCTGAGAGTTGTTTCATTTATTTTAAGAGAGAGACTTGGGTTTTGGGGTTCCATAAAAAAGAAGAAAATTGGGCTATTTGTGAATATTAATATACTACGTGTGCCAGGCGGCTCAGCATCTAGTTGATCAACTTGTGCTTATTTTTGTTCCTTTTTAGTTGATTGGCACAAATTAAGGCAGACATGCAATATTGATTTTGTCATATAAAAAACATGTGATCATCATCCAGTGGATATATATTTAGAAGTATAAGCTTTACTTAAATCAATTTTTAGGTTTGTGTGTAAAGTATATATTCAAAGACCATTCAATATTTGCTAGCTTCTCAACATATATATAAATATAGAGTAATGATAGACGTCCCAAATTTTTTTTCCCAAATTTTGTCCCAAATGATATGGCACATGAGGTATAATTAAGCATCTTATAAATATTGAGATTTTATGGTGACTGATGTGATGCTGACACCTCACGTGCTACATTATTTGCGAAAGAAATTTGGGATGTATAGCATTACTCATAAATATAATATACATATCCAGGTTTGAGTTCTAACATGTTTTTTAAAAATAAAATAAAAAACTTGAAGCTTATGCAACCGCTAAAAATTCAGAAATCACTGGCCGCAAGCTATGGAAATGCTACTCTATAAATACCTATCTCATATCAATAATCTATACTCACAAACAAAACTTGTAACACAATAGCACAAAACAAGAAACGGAGAAAAAAAAATTAAAAAAATATGTTAGACATCTGTGGAGATTATCAAGGTACGTAATGAATTTTTTTTTGAACAACCAAAGTTTTATTGAAGGCAAAAATAGCCACAAAATAGAGAACAGAACACTAGACCATTGGGTCAATAACAAAACAACCACCCCACCCACAAGACAAACAAAAAAACAGTCAACAAACTAACACAAGACTACGCATACCCCCACACAAACACATCCCCCCATACTCGAGCCCCTTTTCGCGAGCGTATCCGCAAAGGAGTTCGAAGCTCTAGAATTAAAGATGACCTCCATTTTACCGAGCTTTAAGAGATTGCATCGGATTTGATAAATAAGCTAAACATGCTTGAGACTTCCGTATTTCTTATCATTAACCCAAGACACCGCACTCTTGGAATCGCTAACGATGAGATTGGCTCTTCCCACCAAATTCTGATTTGAAGCACAAATTTCCACAGCCCTACGAATAGCCCAAATCTCCGCCGAATTAGAATCCAGGTTCCCCAAATGATTAGCAAAAAGACAAATCACCCTCCCAACCGAATTCCTCAACAACCCCCTCCCAATACCAATCTGTCCCGGAGACCCTCTCGTTAAGCCATCAACATTAAATTTCAAAGCATCTAACGATGGAGGGATCCACTTCTCCAAACCACAATTCTTCGCCAGGATGCTTTCAGAACAGTGGTCTTTAATATTGAGGAGAATCGAATTTATAGACTCATCCGATCCTTTGCCATAGTGTTTAAACCATCACCCAACATGAAATTTCACCGTATCCACCACAAGCGAGAAGTCAAGCTCCTTTTCTCAGAAAACCACCCCATTTCTAGCCTCCCAAATTGTCCAAATTGTAGCGAAGAATAACGAGCGCCAAGCTCTGCCATAGGAAGCCTTAGGACATAATGCCCCCCACCCCTCTAACCACGCAGCTACTGTCTTGGAAGGACAGCTAACCACTTGCCACCAACTCATTCCATTTAGCCAAACCTTCCAAGTCTAATTACAATGTAAAAAAAGGTGGTCCACTGTCTTATCTTCCTTCTTACATAGCGGACAGAGGATGCTCTCCACACTCCCCACATTAAAATTTTGTAACTTATCTTTTACCAACACTTGGCCCTTACTGAGTTCCCACACAAAAACTTCATTTTTCGACGGACAAAAACCTTTCCAAATATGTTTAGAGACAGCCCAAGCATCTGAGTCCTCTCCTTCGAAACACTTCCTGAAAGAACTGACAGAAAATAACCCATTTGGATAATGATCCCATGCTATAGAATCTGAAATTGAAGCGTGAATGGTAATGCACTCAAGGGATGCCTGAAAACAGCCACACTGTTCCAGTTCCCAGTCAAAGAGCCTTCTTCGCAAATCCACCCTCCAAACCCATTTGACCCCCTCCCACCGACCAAAATTCTTTATGGTACCTTCTTTGTTCACCGCAAGCACAAAAATTCTCGAGAAGGCTCTACATAAAGGAATGGAGTCCCAACTAATATCGGTCCAAAATCTAGCTCTATCACTTTTGCCTATCACTCCTTTCAACCCCTCCTTGAGAATATTTTCATATTTGGACCCCTCCTTGAACAAACTGTGCACCGCCTTAACAAAACAAGAAGGGGAAGAACCACCACTCTGTTGTAAGAAAAATTCGCACACACAAATCTAAACACACAGATAATATGAAAGCAATAAGAAGAAAAGAAGACACCAAAGATTTTTTACGTGGTTCAGCAATTTGCCTACGTCCACGGAGCGCACCGCACTCAATCCACTACTTTCAGAGTTGATTACAATCTCTCAGTCTCTCTACAATTTGCTCTTTATCTCTCTAGCAATTTTTCTCACACACGTTAAGGTTTACATAATGGTGGTATTTATATGGAAGCACTAGGGTTTGCCAAATCCTAATTGGGATCTATTTCCTTTTTGCTATTTCTTTATTGTGCAAGTCTTATTTCACGCAGATTTGTGTAAGACTGCTGTCAGTGTCACAGCGCTTTGCACAGCGTGCTCCTCTGTGATAAATACCGCTCTCAAACCGCTGCCGAAAAATCACAGCGCTCTCGCAGCGCTCTTCCCTAACGCCTGACCGCTGCCTTGCCGCTGTCAAATGCGCAGTGTAATGCGCAGCGCTCTTCATAAATTTGGAAACGCTGCACATACGCTGCCATTGCAACAGCGTTCTTCACTTCTTCAATTTAATTGATTTGTTGACTTTGCAAATTCTTCATTCACCAAACCAATACATAAGAGACAAAAACAACCTTTTTGCTTTAATTAAATTTGGCCACTTGACTTTGTTTAATTAATTGTTGAAGTCTTCATAAATAAATCCAACAATCTCCCACTTAAAGACTGAAACTCAAGAGACTTTCTCCATCATTCCTCGATGACTTAGTGGATAAATAACGGTGCGCTCATCCCCCACGTCTTCACTCTTGAAGACCCACTGAAGCTGCGCACAGCTCCAGTTTCTCAGTAGTGACTAGCTTTGTTAACATATCGGCCGGATTCTTGCTACCTGCTATCTTCACAAGCTTTAACACACCTTCTTCGATTAACGATCGAATGAAATGGTAGCGAAGATCTATATGTTTGGTCTTAGAATGGAACGCTGAATTCTTGGACAAGTGTATTGCACTCTGACTGTCACTGTGCAACACATTCATCACTTGATCGAATCCCAACTCAGCTAAAAAACTTTGTAACCATATCAGCTCCTTACTTGATTCTGCTACAGCCACATACTCTGCTTCAGTTGTAAAGATTGTCACTATCTTCTAAAACTAGGACATCCAACTAATTGCGGTACCAGTCATTGTAAACACATATCCAGTGGTACTCCTTCTATGATCCTCCTCCCAAGTAAAATCTGAATCCACATAACCTTCCAACTTGAGTTCGTCTCTTCTGAAGGTTAGACACCTCTCTGTCGTACCCCGCAGGTATCTTAGGATCCACTTCACGGCCTCCCAGTGAGGCTTACCTGGATTGGACATGTAACGGCTCACAACTCCCACTGCTTGGGAAATATCTGGTCTTGTGCAAGTCATGGCATACATTAGGCTTCCAATGGCTGAAGCATAAGGAACTTTAGCCATGAAGTCCTTCTCTTCTTCCGTCTTTGGACTCTGATCCTTGGACAACCTGAAATGACTAGCCAAAGGTGTTCTTACCGATTTTGCATCACCCATGCTGAATCTCTGCAACACCTTCCGAACGTATTCTGCTTGTGAAAGCTTCAATGTACCTTCATGTTCGTTTCTGCTAATTCTCATTCCAAGAATCTGTTTTGCTGCACCTAAATCCTTCATCTCGAACTCACTCGAGAGTTGCTTCTTCAAATTGTTAATCTCTTCTAAATCTGCACCAGCTACTAACATGTCATTAACATAAAGTAGCAGAATAATAAAACTTGACTTAACCTTTTTGAAGTAACAGCAATGGTCAGCATTGCATCTCAAATATCCATTGCCTTGCATAAACCCATCAAACTTTTTGTACCACTGTCGGGGAGCTTGTTTTAAACCATACAAGCTCTTTGTCAACCTACACACCAACTCTTCCTTGCCATCTTCTACGAACCCTTCTGGCTGCTGCATGTATATCTCTTCCTCCAAATCTCCATGAAGAAAGGCAATCTTCACATCTAACTGCTCAAGATATAACCCCTTTGCTGCGACAACACTTAACACTAACCGGATCGTAGTTAGTTTAACAACTGGGGAAAAAATTTCAGAGTAGCCAATACCTTCTATTTGTTGGAAGCCTTTGACCACTAGTCGTGCCTTGTATCTCTTGGAACCGTCATGTTCCTCTTTGATCCGAAATACCCACTTATTCTGTAGGGCTTTCTTTCCTTCAGGCAACTTGGCTAACTCCCAAGTTTGATTTGAAATCAACGACTTCATCTCATCCTTCATTGCAAGCTCCCACTTGCTCACATCTTCTCCTTGATATGCTTCATCATAGCACTCAGGTTCCCCTGCATCTGTCAACAGCATGTATTGCAAGTACTTCCTATTTGGTATAGGAGTTCGAGTTGATCTTCTCACTGTACTCTGAGCTTGTGTCGCTGGAACGTCTCTATGTGGGATAGGATTTGTAACCTGGAGCGACACACCTTATTCTTCATCTTTCTGAATAACTGGTTCCATGACCCTGTTCTCTGACACATTATTCGGCCCAAAATACTCTGGCTCTTCTAGCTCAAACACCTGTGTGTTTCTGTCTTTGTACATAACCTTTTCATTGAAGACAACATCTCTACTTCTGATCATCTTGTGGTTTTAGTCATCCTACAGCTTGTAACCAAATTCATCTTCTCCATAGCCCACCAAAGTACACTTTACTGACTTTGCGTCTAGCTTATTCCTCGCATGATCACCTATATGTACATAAGAAACACACCCAAACACTTTAAGATAAGAAAGTTTTACCTCTTTCCCAGTCCAGATCTCTTCTGGTATAGCGAGGTCCAAAGGCTTTGATGGTCCTCTGTTGATCAAATATGCTGCTGTATTGACTGCCTTTGCCCAGAACTGTTTTGGTAACCCTGAATGTAGCCTCATGCTTCTGGCTCTCTCAGTCAATGTTCTGTTCATCCGCTCTGCTATTCCATTCTGCTGTGGGGTTCCAGGAACCGTTTTACTGAGCTTAATCCCGCTCACATAGCAAAACCTTTTGAACTCACTATCTTCATATTCTCCACCATTGTCTGAATGCAGATTTTTGATCTTTAACCCTGTCTCATTCTCAACTCTAGCTTTCCACCTCTTGAAAGCATCAAACACCTCAGACTTGTGTTTCAGAAAATAAACCCATACCTTCCTGGAGTGATCATCAATAAACATGACAAAATACTGTTTACCTCCGGTTGATGAGACTGAAGCTGGACCCCAAACATCGGTGTGCACTAGTTCCAGCTTATCTTTTGCCGGTACCCTTCCGGTCTTCTTAAAGCTCACTCGCTTCTGTTTTCCCAATATGCAGCTCTCATAGAAATCAACCTCAACACTTTTCAAATCTAGCAACTTACCTTTCGAATGTAGACACTTCAGCCCTTGACTACTCATGTGCCCAAACCTCTAGTGCCACAAGTTTGGATCATCTTTTCCTTCCGCCATAACGATTGAACCACAACCATCCGTTGTAATGTAAAGCGACCCATTCTTATTTCCTCGGGCGATTGTCATAATACCCTTCGAAATCTTCCACTTATCATCTGTGAAAGTTGTCATGTAACCCTTTGACGCCAGTTGCCCAATAGATATCAAGTTCTTCCTCAAATCCGGTATGTGCCTCACGTTATTGAGTTTCCAAACTGACCCTTTTAGATGAATCTTCACATCTCCCTTCCCGGTAATGTTGCATGCTTGATCGTCACCAAGATACACCTTACCTAAATTTTCGGAGACGTAGTTCTCAAATAACTCCCTATGAGGTGTGGCATGGAAAAATGCTCCTGAATCCAGAACCCAAGACTCCATTTTAATTTCCAACGAGCTAATGAGGCAGTCATCTGACTCCTCTGACACACAGTTCGCACTACTCTTGCCCTTATCTTTCTTTTCAGATCTACACTCATACGAGAAGTGGCATTTCTTACCACAGTTTCAGCACTCTACATCTTTCTTGCTTCGTTGCTAATTTCCTGAATAATTGACCTGATACCTGGATTTAGACTTACCTCTTGACTTTTGATGCAGCAGCAGTGGACCAACTGGCATTAGATTATTTGGAGGGGTGGGATTTGAAACAAGCCAAGTAAGGCCAAACCCGGGCGACGGAATCAGATTGACTTGAAATTTTGACAGCTGATGCGTTTCGGAGTTTCCAGAATTACTACGCAGCTTTGCTGCGTAAGCACGTCCTTTTTTAGGCGAATTCCGTCGTTTAGGCCTTGAAATTGGTGTTTTTGCTATTTTAGGAAAGTTTTGTTTTTGCTTTAATTTGAGTTTCCCAATTCCGAATCAACTTCCGTCAATTCTGGAATGTTTAGGATTCTTAGTAGAATTAGTTTTTGCTTTAATCTCGTTTTTACCTTTTTTGGTAATTTTCCGTTTTTAAGTCATTTTTCTTGCTTTCCAAGGAATTCGATTAGGTTTAGGTTTTGTTTGCTTTAAATAAAGATGTAGGCCGAATTGGCCACCCAGTTTTTGATTCAATAAAATTTCAGAGAATTCATTCTCCAACTATCCAATTACACATCCTTCGTGCGCGAAGATTGTCGTATTGAAGCCTGATATTCTGGCATCCGTGCGCGGATCAACAGAATATTAGTAGGTTGAACTAATTGTTTCTTGCAGGTTTTTCTCGTAGAGCTTCCGCTACACCAACTTTGATCTTCCTCGTTGATGTGTGTTCCGATTTCTGTTTCTGCTTTCTCTACCTTCCATATTTAATGCAGAAGATGTAGACGCTCAAAATCCCTATTCACGCATCCTAATCTCTTCGGTCATGATCATGTTCACAACCTGTGAGAAATCCAATTTCTCTTTTCCGAACGAGTTGGCAATTGACTGACATGTCATCTTCCAACTTTCTGGCAATTGGGTGAGCATAAACACCGCCAAGAATTCTTCATCAAAACCCATAGACACAGAAGTTAACTCATCATTCACTTCATTGAACTGGTTTAGATACTCTCTAAAACCCTGACCTTCCGTCATCTTTAAATTTGATAGCTTCTTGACAAGATAGACCTTCCTTACCGCAAAAGGCTGTTCATACAAGTTTGATAAAGTCTTCATCAGATCTTTGGCAGTGAGCTGATCCTTTACGTTAAACGCGACCTACTTCGTCAAACTAAGACGAATTGCTCCCAATGCTTTCTTGTCCAGCAGTTCAAACTCCTCTTCATCCATGTTCTTTGGCATCCGTTTCTTTGACCAATCTGCATCGGTCATGGTTGCTAGCTTTTCTTTTATCGGCCAATGCAGGTCCTTCTGGTACAGATAATCCTCCATCTGCATCTTCCAGAAACTAAAATTCGTCCCATCGAATTTCTCAATCTTATGAGAATCTTTCTCAGATCTCATCCCTGCAATAAAATCGTTGACCTCGAGATAACCTAGATTTGTGTGAAAATAACCTGCTCCAACCTAGGGCTCTGATACCAATTGTTGTAAGAAAATTTCGCACACACAAATCTAAACACACAGATAATATGAAAGCAATAAGAAGAAAAGAAGACACCAAAGATTTTTTACGTGGTTCAGCAATTTGCCTACGTCCACGGAGCGCACCGCACTCAATCCACTACTTTTAGAGTTGATTACAATCTCTTTGTCTCTCTCTCAGTCTCTCTACAATTTGC